>CM077349.1:46369906-46717406 GCA_039655645.1 Ammopiptanthus mongolicus
GTATTAAGATATTCAATGTCCAAGCTTGACCAGAAATGAGGTATCATTTTCTATAACGTTCTGAAGCATAAAGTAATTTAATAGAAAAACACAAAAGCTTCGGCAATTGTAATAGAAGAAAGAGAAGACAAGCGTGAATAAAAACAAAAGTACAAATGTTGCAAATGTAAAAACATTGAAGATTGAAGTCATGCGCCTGCTGCCGATAATCAAGCCTCTGAAACGTCGCATTTTGAGGTACGCTCGTCGAAATGAATTGATCTTAGTTTTATTAGAAAGATAATATAAATACCTACAGGCTTCCTGTAGAAGTTGAGATCTGAACCAATCTCGATCTGAGTGAAATTCCTTCTTCAAGCATGAGATGTGATACTGTTCGTGACAATCAGAACATGCAAGCGTCTGCTTAATATTTCTAGAGCTTTAGGTGTTCAAAAGCATCAATCTTGGTATCGTTGGAAGGCTTAGAGAAATATCTGCAACTCTCATGAAGAGGTCAAGAGCGAAATCGATTTCTATCTTTGTCAAATTGCATCCGTAAGTTGGTGACGTGATGTTGTTCCTGATAGTCATACCTTTGTAGCATCTGATGGCCATATATTGAGCTTTAGGTGTCGGAATTGGATGAAACCAGAGTCTCATTAAAGCTAATACCCATATCTACACGTTTCATGAAGACATCGAATCCTAATTCGAGCATTAAGAGGGTCAAATAAGCATAATACGCTAAATACTAAGAATGCTACGAGTTAAACAGCCTTGTGAATGTGTCCAGGGGATAACCAGGCGCCTTAGCTAATTTAAGAAGCGTCTGGTGAAGCTAATCAAGCATCTATTCAGAATACAAACATTATGAATGCTGGAGAAGTAATTTCGAATGAAGTATTAAGATATTCAATGTCTAAGCTTGACCAGAAATGAGGTATCATTTTCTATAACGTCCTGAAGCATAAAGTACTTTAATAGAAAAACACAAAAGCTTCGGCAATTGTAATAGAAGAAAGAGAAGACAAGCGTGAATAAAAACAAAAGTACAAATGTTGCAAATGTAAAAACATTGAAGATTGAAGTCATGCGCCTGCTGCCAATAATCAAGCCTCTGAAACGTTGTATTTTGAGGTACGCTCGTCGAAATGAATTGATCTTAGTTTTATTAGAAAGATAAGATAAATACCTACAGGTTTCCTACAGAAGTCGAGATCTGAACTAATCTCGATCTGAGTGAAATTCCTTCTTCAAGCTTGAGATGTGATACTGTTGGTGACAATCAGAACATGCAAGTGTTTGCTTACAATTTCTGGAGCTTTAGGTGTTCAAAAGCATCAATCTTGGTATCGTTGGAAGGCTTAGAGAAATATCTGCAACTCTCATCAAGAGGTCAAGAGAGAAATCGATCTCCATCTTTGTCAAATTGTTTTCGTAAGTTGGTTACGTGATGTTGTTCCTGACAGTCATACATTTGTAGCGTCTGATGACCATATATTGAGCTGTGGGTGTCCGGATCATTAAGCTATTATAGATATCTACACGTTTCATGAAAACATCGAACCCTAATTCATGCATTAAGAGGGTCAAATGAGCAAAATACGCTAACAGCTAAGAATGCTACGAGTTAAACAGCCTTGTGAATGTGCCCAGTGTATAACCAAGCGCCTTAGCTAATTTAAGAAGCGTCCGGTGAAGCTAATCAAGCGTCTATTCAGAATATAAACATTATGAAGGCTAGAGAAGTAATTTGAATGAAGTATTAAGATTTTCAAAGTCCAAGCTTGACCAGAAAATGAGGTACCATTTTCTATAAAGTCCTGATGCATCAAGTACAATAATATAAGAACACAAAAGCTTCAGCAATTGTAATAGCAGAAAGAGAAGACAAGCGTGAATAAAAACAAAAGTACAAATGCTGCAAAAGCACAAACACTGAAGATTAAAGTCAAGTGCCTGTTGCCAATAATCAAGCCTCCGAAAAGTATTTTGAGTTACGCTCGTTGAAATGAAGCGATCTTGGTTTTATTACAAAAATAAGATAAATACCTACATGTTTCCTGGAGAAGTCGAGATCAGAACCAGTCCCGATCTGAGTGAAATTCCTTCTTCAAGCTTGAGATATGGTACAGTTCGTGACAATCAAAACATGCAAGCGTCTGCTGACACTTTCAAGAGCTTTAGGTGTTCAAAAGCATCGATCTTGGAGAGGACAAGAGAGAAATCGATGTCTATCTTTGTCAAATTGCATCCGTAAGTTGGTGACGTGATGTTGTTCTTGACAGTCATACCTTTGTAGAGTCTGATGGCCATATATTGAGCTTTAGGAATCGAAATTTGATGAAACCAGTGTCTTATTAAAGTTAATATCCATATCTACACGTTTCATGAAGACATCGAATCCTAATTCGTGCATTAAGAGGGTCAAATAAGCATAATACGCTAATTGCTAAGAATGCTACGAGTTAAACAGCCTTGTGAATGTGTCCAGTGGATAACCAAGCGCCTTAGCTACCTTAAGAAGCGTCCAGTGAAGCTAATCAAGCATCTATTCAGAATGCAAACATTATGAAGGCTGAAGAAGTAATTTCGAATGAAGTATTAAGATATTCAAAGTCCAAGCTTGACCAGAAAATGAGGTACCATTTTCTAAAAAGTCCTGAAACATCAAGTACTGTAATAGAAGAACACAAAAGCTTCAGCAATTGTTATAGAAGAAATAGAAGACAAGCGTGAATAAAAACAAAAGTAAAAATGCTGCAAAAGCAAAAGCACTCAAGATTGAAGTCAGGCGCCTGCTGCCGAAAATCAAGCCTCCGAAACGTCATATTTTGAGGTACGCTCGTCGAAATGAAGTGAAATTAGTTTCATTAGAAAGGTAAGATAAATACCTATAGGTTTCCGGGGGAAGTCGAGATCTGATCCAATCTCGATCTGAGTGAATTCCTTATTCAAGCTTGAGATGTAGTACTGTTCGTGACAATCAGAACATGCAAGCGTCTGCTGACAATTTCAGGGGCTATTGCTGTTCAAAAGCAACGATCTTGGCATTGTTGGAAGGCTTAGAGAAATATTTGCTATCCTCATGAAGAGGTCAAGAGCGAAATCGATCTCTATCTTTGTCAAATTGCTTCCGTAAGTTGGTGACGTGATGTTGTTCCGGACAGTCATACCTTTGTAGTCTCAGATAACCATATATTGAGCTGTAGGTGTCCGGATTGGATAAAACCAGTGTCTCATTAAAGCTAATATCCATATCTAAACGTTTCATGAAGACATCGAATCCTAATTCGTGCATTAAGAGGGTCAAATAAGCATAATACGCTAACTCCTAAGAATGCTACGAGTTAAACAGCCTTGTGAATGTGTCCAGTGGATAACCAGGCGCCTTAGCTAATTTATGAAGCGTCTGGTGAAGCTAATCAAGCATCTATTCAGAATACAAACATTATGAAGGCTGGAGAAGTAATTTCGGATGAAGTATTAAGATATTCAATGTCCAAGCTTGACCAGAAATGAGGTATCATTTTCTATAACGTCCTGAAGCATAAAGTACTTTAATAGCAAAACACAAAAGCTTCGGCAATTGTAATAGAAGAAAGAGAAGACAAGCGTGAATAAAAACAAAAGTACAAATGTTGCAAATGTAAAAACACTGAAGATTGAAGTCATGCGCCTGCTGCCGATAATCAAGCCTCTGAAACGTCGTATTTTGAGGTATGCTTGTCGAAATGAATTGATCTTAGTTTTATTAGAAGGATAAGATAAATACCTACAGGTTTCCTGTAGAAGTCGAGATCTGAACTAATCTCGAACTGAGTGAAATTCCTTCTTCAAGCTTGAGATGTAATACTGTTGGTGACAATCAGAACATGCAAGTGTTTGCTTACAATTTCTGGAGCTTTAGGTGTTCAAAAGCATCAATCTTGGTATCGTTGGAAGGCTTAGAGAAATATCTGCAACTCTCATCAAGAGGTCAAGAGAGAAATCGATCTCTATCTTTGTCAAATTGTTTTCGTAAGTTGGTTACGTGATGTTGTTCCTGACAGTCATACATTTGTAGCGTCTGATGACCATATATTGAGCTGTGGGTGTCCGGATCATTAAAGCTATTATAGATATCTACACGTTTCATGAAAACATCGAACCCTAATTCATGCATTAAGAGGGTCAAATAAGCATAATACACAATCAGCTAAGAATGCTACGAGTTAAACAGCCTTGTGAATGTGCCCAGTGTATAACCAAGCGCCTTAGCTAATTTAAGAAGCGACCGGTGAAGCTAATCAAGCGTCTATTCAGAATATAAACATTATGAAGGCTAGAGAAGTAATTTGAATGAAGTATTAAGATTTTCAAAGTCCAAGCTTGACCAGAAAATGAGGTACCATTTTCTATAAAGTCCTGATGCATCAAGTACAATAATATAAGAACACAAAAGCTTCAGCAATTGTAATAGCAGAAAGAGAAGACAAGCGTGAATAAAAACAAAAGTACAAATGCTGCAAAAGCAAAAACACTGAAGATTGAAGTCAAGTGCCTGTTGCCAATAATCAAGCCTCCGAAAAGTATTTTGAGTTACGCTCGTCGAAATGAAGTGATCTTGGTTTTATTACAAAAATAAGATAAATACCTACATGTTTCCTGGAGAAGTCGAGATCAGAACCAGTCCCGATCTGAGTGAAATTCCTTCTTCAAGCTTGAGATATGGTACAGTTGGTGACAATCAAAACATGCAAGCGTCTGCTGACAATTTCAAGAGCTTTAGGTGTTCAAAAGCATCGATCTTGGAGAGGTCAAGAGAGAAATCGATGTCTATCTTTGTCAAATTGCATCCGTAAGTTGGTGACATGATGTTGTTCCTGACAGTCATACCTTTGTAGCGTCTGATGGCCATATATTGAGCTTTAGGTGTCGAAATTTGATGAAACCAGTGTCTTATTAAAGTTAATATCCATATCTACACGTTTCATGAAGACATCGAATCCTAATTCGTGCATTAAGAGGGTCAAATAAGCATAATACGCTAATTGCTAAGAATGCTACGAGTTAAACAGCCTTGTGAATGTGTCCAGTGGATAACCAAGCGCCTTAGCTACCTTAAGAAGCGTCCAGTGAACCTAATCAAGCATCTATTCAGAATGCAAACATTATGAAGGCTGAAGATGTAATTTCGAATGAAGTATTAAGATATTCAAAGTCCAAGCTTGACCAGAAAATGAGGTACCATTTTCTATAAAGTCCTGAAGCATCAAGTACTGCAATAGAAGAACACAAAAGCTTCAGCAATTGTTATAGAAGAAATAGGAGACAAGCGTGAATAAAAACAAAAGTAAAAATGCTGCAAAAGCAAAAGCACTCAAGATTGAAGTCAAGCACCTGCTGCCGAAAATCAAGCCTCCGAAACGTCATATTTTGAGGTACGCTTGTCGAAATGAAGTGAAATTAGTTTCATTAGAAAGGTAAGATAAATACCTATAGGTTTCCGGGGGAAGTCGAGATCTGATCCAATCCCGATCTGAGTGAATTCCTTATTCAAGCTTGAGATGTGGTACTGTTCGTGACAATCAGAACATGCAAGCGTCCGCTGACAATTTCAGGAGCTTTTGCTATTCAAAAGCAACGATCTTGGCATTGTTGGAAGGCTTAGAGAAATATTTGCTACTCTCATGAAGAGGTCAAGGGCGAAATCGATCTCTATCTTTGTCAAATTGCTTCCGTAAGTTGGTGACGTGATGTTATTCCGGACAGTCATACCTTTGTAGTGTCAGATAACCATATATTGAGCTGTAGGTGTCCGGATTGGATAAAACCAGTGTCTCATTAAAGCTAATATCCATATCTAAACGTTTCATGAAGACATCGAATCCTAATTCGTGCATTAAGACGGTCAAATAAGCATAATACGCTAACTGCTAAGAATGCTACGAGTTAAACAGCCTTGTGAATGTGCCCAGTGGATAACCAAGCGCCTTAGCTAATTTAAAAAGCGTCCGGTGAAGCTAATCAAGCGACTATTAAGAATACAAACATTATGAAGGCTGGAGAAGTAATTTCAAATGAAGTATTAAGATATTCAATGTCCAAGCTTGACCAAAAAATGAGGTACCATTTTCTATAAAGTTCTGAAGCATCAAGTGTTGTAATAGAAGAACACAAAAGCTTCAGCAATTGTAATAGAAGAAAGAGAAGACAAGCTTGGATAAGAACAAATGTACAAATGCTGCAAAAGCAAAAACACAGAAGATTGAAGTCAAGTGCCTGCTGTCGATAATCAAGCCTCCGAAACGTATTGTGAGGTACGCTCGTCGAAATGAAGTGATCTTGGTCTTATTAGAAATATAAGATAAATACCTATATGTTTCTTTAAGAATTCGAGATCTGAACAAATCCCGATCCGAGTGAAATTCCTTCTTCAAGCTTGAGATGTGGTACTGTTCGGGACAATCAGAACATGCAAGCGTCTACTGACAATTTCAGGAGCTTTAGGTGTTCAAAAGCATCGATCTTGGTATCGTTGGAAGGCTTAGAGAAATATCCGCAACTCTCATGCAGAAGTCGAGAGAGAAATCGATCTCTATCTCTGTCAAATTGCATCCGCAAGTTGGTGACGTGATGTTGTTCCTGACAGTCATACCTTTGTAGCGTCTGATGACCATATATTGAGCTGTAGGTGTCCGAATTGGATGAAACAAGTGTCTCATTAAAGCTAATATCCATATCTACACGTTTCATGAAGACATCGAATCCTAATTCGTGCATTAAGAGGGTCAAATAAGCATAATATGCTAACTACTAAGAATGCTACGAGTTAAACAGCCTTGTGAATGTGCCCAGTGGATAACCAAGCGCCTTAGCCAATTTAAAAAGCGTCCGGTGAAGCTAATCAAGCGTCTATTGAGAATACAGACATTATGAAAGCTGGAGAAGTAATTTCGAATGAAGTATTAAGATATTCAGAGTCCAAGCTTGACCAGAAAATTAGGTACCATTTTCTATAAAGTCCTAAAGCATCAAGTACTGTAATAGAAGTACACAAAAGCTTCTGCAATTGTAATAGAAGAAAGAGAAGACAAGCGTGATTAAAAATAAAAGTACAAATGCTGCAAAAGCAAAAACACTGAAGATTGAAGTCAAGTGGCTGCTGCCGATAATCAAGCTTCCGAAACGTCGTATTTTGAGGTACGCTCGTCGAAATGAAGTGATCTTAGTTTTATTAGAAAGGTAAGATAAATACCTACAGGTTTCCGGGGGAAGTCGAGATCTGATCCAATGCCGATCTGAGTGAAATTCCTTCTTCAAGCTTGAGATGTGGTACTGTTAGTGACAATCAGAACATGCAAGCGTCTGCTGACAATTTCTGGTGCTTTTGGTGTTCAAAAGCATCGATCTTGGTATTGTTGGAAGGCTTAGAGAAATATTTGCTACTCTCATGAAGAGGTCAAGAGCGAAATCGATCTCTATCTTTGCCAAATTGCATCCGTAAGTTGGTGACGTGATGTTGTTCCGGACAGTCATACCTTTGTAGCATCTGATGACCATATATTGAGCTGTAGGTGTTCGGATTGGATGAAACCAGTGTCTCATTAAAGCTAATATCCATATCTAAACGTTTCATGAAGACATCGAACCCTAATTCGTGCATTAAGAGGGTCAAAGAAGCATCATATGCTAACTGCTAAGAATGCTACGAGTTAAACAGCCTTGTGAATGTGCCCAGTGGATAACCAAGTGCCTTAGCTAATTTAAAAAGCGTCTGGTGAAGCTAATCAAGCGTCTATTAAGAATACAAACATTATGAAGGCTGGAGAAGTAATTTCAAATGAAGTATTAAGATATTCAAAGTCCAAGCTTGACCAGAAAATGAGGTACCATTTTCTATAAAGTCCTGATGCATCAAGTACTATAATATAAGAACACAAAAGCTTCAGCAATTGTAATAGCAGAAAGAGAAGACAAGCGTGAATAAAAACAAAAGTACAAATGCTGCAAAAGCAAAAACACTGAAGATTGAAGTCAAGTGCCTGTTGCCAATAATCAAGCCTCCGAAAAGTATTTTGAGTTACGCTCGTCGAAATGAAGTGATCTTGGTTTTATTACAAAAATAAGATAAATACCTACATGTTTCCTGGAGAAGTCGAGATCAGAACCAGTCCCGATCTGAGTGAAATTCCTTCTTCAAGCTTGAGATATGGTACAGTTGGTGACAATCAAAACATGCAAGCGTCTGCTGACAATTTCAAGAGCTTTAGGTGCTCAAAAGCATCGATCTTGGAGAGGTCAAGAGAGAAATCGATGTCTATCTTTGTCAAATTGCATCCGTAAGTTGGTGACATGATGTTGTTCCTGACAGTCATACCTTTGTAGCGTATGATGGCCATATATTGAGCTTTAGGTGTCGAAATTTGATGAAACCAGTGTCTTATTAAAGTTAATATCCATATCTACACGTTTCATGAAGACATCGAATCCTAATTCGTGCATTAAGAGGGTCAAATAAGCATAATACGCTAATTGCTAAGAATGCTACGAGTTAAACAGCCTTGTGAATGTGTCCAGTGGATAACCAAGCGCCTTAGCTACCTTAAGAAGCGTCCAGTGAACCTAATCAAGCATCTATTCAGAATGCAAACATTATGAAGGCTGAAGATGTAATTTCGAATGAAGTATTAAGATATTCAAAGTCCAAGCTTGACCAGAAAATGAGGTACCATTTTCTATAAAGTCCTGAAGCATCAAGTACTGTAATAGAAGAACACAAAAGCTTCAGCAATTGTTATAGAAGAAATAGGAGACAAGCGTGAATAAAAACAAAAGTAAAAATGCTGCAAAAGCAAAAGCACTCAAGATTGAAGTCAAGCACCTGCTGCCGAAAATCAAGCCTCCGAAACGTCATATTTTGAGGTACGCTCGTCGAAATGAAGTGAAATTAGTTTCATTAGAAAGGTGAGATAAATACCTATAGGTTTCCGGGGGAAGTCGAGATCTGATCCAATCCCGATCTGAGTGAATTCCTTATTCAAGCTTGAGATGTGGTACTGTTCGTGACAATCAGAACATGCAAGCGTCCGCTGACAATTTCAGGAGCTTTTGCTATTCAAAAGCAACGATCTTGGCATTGTTGGAAGGCTTAGAGAAATATTTGCTACTCTCATGAAGAGGTCAAGGGCGAAATCGATCTCTATCTTTGTCAAATTGCTTCCGTAAGTTGGTGACGTGATGTTATTCCGGACAGTCATACCTTTGTAGTGTCAGATAACCATATATTGAGCTGTAGGTGTCCGGATTGGATAAAACCAGTGTCTCATTAAAGCTAATATCCATATCTAAACGTTTCATGAAGACATCGAATCCTAATTCGTGCATTAAGACGGTCAAATAAGCATAATACGCTAACTGCTAAGAATGCTACGAGTTAAACAGCCTTGTGAATGTGCCCAGTGGATAACCAAGCGCCTTAGCTAATTTAAAAAGCGTCCGGTGAAGCTAATCAAGCGACTATTAAGAATACAAACATTATGAAGGCTGGAGAAGTAATTTCAAATGAAGTATTAAGATATTCAATGTCCAAGCTTGACCAGAAAATGAGGTACCATTTTCTATAAAGTTCTGAAGCATCAAGTGTTGTAATAGAAGAACACAAAAGCTTCAGCAATTGTAATAGAAGAAAGAGAAGACAAGCTTGGATAAGAACAAATGTACAAATGCTGCAAAAGCAAAAACACAGAAGATTGAAGTCAAGTGCCTACTGTCGATAATCAAGCCTCCGAAACGTATTGTGAGGTACGCTCGTCGAAATGAAGTGATCTTGGTCTTATTAGAAATATAAGATAAATACCTATATGTTTCTTTAAGAATTCGAGATCTGAACAAATCCCGATCCGAGTGAAATTCCTTCTTCAAGCTTGAGATGTGGTACTGTTCGGGACAATCAGAACATGCAAGCGTCTACTGACAATTTCAGGAGCTTTAGGTGTTCAAAAGCATCGATCTTGGTATCGTTGGAAGGCTTAGAGAAATATCCGCAACTCTCATGAAGAGGTCGAGAGAGAAATCGATCTCTATCTCTGTCAAATTGCATCCGTAAGTTGGTGACGTGATGTTGTTCGTGACAGTCATACCTTTGTAGCGTCTGATGACCATATATTGAGCTGTAGGTGTCCGAATTGGATGAAACAAGTGTCTCATTAAAGCTAATATCCATATCTACACGTTTCATGAAGACATCGAATCCTAATTCGTGCATTAAGAGGGTCAAATAAGCATAATATGCTAACTACTAAGAATGCTACGAGTTAAACAGCCTTGTGAATGTGCCCAGTGGATAACCAAGCGCCTTAGCCAATTTAAAAAGCGTCCGGTGAAGCTAATCAAGCGTCTATTGAGAATACAGACATTATGAAAGCTGGAGAAGTAATTTCGAATGAAGTATTAAGATATTCAGAGTCCAAGCTTGACCAGAAAATTAGGTACCATTTTCTATAAAGTCCTAAAGCATCAAGTACTGTAATAGAAGTACACAAAAGCTTCTGCAATTGTAATAGAAGAAAGAGAAGACAAGCGTGATTAAAAATAAAAGTACAAATGCTGCAAAAGCAAAAACACTGAAGATTGAAGTCAAGTGGCTGCTGCCGATAATCAAGCTTCCGAAACGTCGTATTTTGAGGTACGCTCGTCGAAATGAAGTGATCTTAGTTTTATTAGAAAGGTAAGATAAATACCTACAGGTTTCCGGGGGAAGTCGAGATCTGATCCAATGCCGATCTGAGTGAAATTCCTTCTTCAAGCTTGAGATGTGGTACTGTTCGTGACAATCAGAACATGCAAGCGTCTGCTGACAATTTCTGGTGCTTTTGGTGTTCAAAAGCATCGATCTTGGTATTGTTGGAAGGCTTAGAGAAATATTTGCTACTCTCATGAAGAGGTCAAGAGCGAAATCGATCTCTATCTTTGTCAAATTGCATCCGTAAGTTGGTGACGTGATGTTGTTCCGGACAGTCATACCTTTGTAGCATCTGATGACCATATATTGAGCTGTAGGTGTTCGGATTGGATGAAACCAGTGTCTCATTAAAGCTAATATCCATATCTTAACGTTTCATGAAGACATCGAACCCTAATTCGTGCATTAAGAGGGTCAAAGAAGCATCATATGCTAACTGCTAAGAATGCTACGAGTTAAACAGCCTTGTGAATGTGCCCAGTGGATAACCAAGCGCCTTAGCTAATTTAAAAAGCGTCCGGTGAAGCTAATCAAGCGTCTATTAAGAATACAAACATTATGAAGGCTGGAGAAGTAATTTCAAATGAAGTATTAAGATATTCAAAGTCCAAGCTTGACCAGAAAATGAGGTACCATTTTCTATAAAGTCCTGAAGCATCAAGTACTGTAATAGAAGAACACAAAAGCTTCAGCAATTGTAATAGAAGAAAGAGAAGACAAGCGTGGATAAAAACAAATGTACAAATGCTGCAAAAGCAAAAACACTGAAGATTGAAGTCAAGTGCCTGCTGTCGATAATCAAGCCTCCGAAACATATTGTGAGGTACGCTCGACGAAATGAAGTGACCTTGGTTTTATTAGAATGGTAAGATAAATACCTACATGTTTCCTAGAGAAGTCGAGATCTGAACCAATCCCGATCTGAGTGAAATTCCTTCTTCAAGCTTGAGATGTGGTACTTTTCGTGACAATCAGAGCATGCAAGCGTCTGCTGACAATTTCAGGCGCTTTAGGTGTTCAAAAGCATCGATCTTGGTATCGTTGGAAGGATTAGAGAAATATCCGTAACTCCCATGAAGAGGTCGAGAGAGAAATCGATCTCTATCTTTGTCAAATTGCATCCGTAATTTGGTGACGCGATGTTGTTCCGGACAGTCATACCTTTGTAGCGTCTGATGACCTTATATTGAGCTGTAGGTGTCCGAATTGGATGAAACCTGTGTCTTATTAAATCTAATATCCATATCTACACGTCACATGAAGACATCGAATCCGAATTCCGCCTTTAAGATGGTCTAAGAAGCATAGTACGCTCACTGGTCAGAATGCAATGAGTTAAACAGCCTTGTGACTATTCCCAGTGGATAACCAAGCGCCTTAGCTAATTTAAGAAGCGTCCGGTGAAGTTAATCAAGCGTCTATTCAGAATACACACATTATGAAGGCTGGAGATGTAATTTTAAATGAAGTATTAAGATATTAAAAGTCCAGGCTTGACCAGAAAATGAGGCACCAATTTCGATAAAGTCCTGAAGCATCTAGTACTGTAATAGAAGAACACAAAAGCTTCAGCAATTGTAATAGAAGAAAGAGAAGACAAGCGTGAATAAAAACAAAAGTACAAATGCTGCAAATGCAAAAACACTGAAGATTGAAGTCAAGCGCTTGCTGCCGATAATCAAGCCTCCGAAACGTCGTATTTTGAGTTACGCTCGCCGAATGAATTCATCTTTGTTTTATTAGAAAGATAAGATAAATACCTACAGGCTTCCTGCAGATGTCGACATCTGAACCAATCTCGATATGAGTGAAATTCCTTCTTCAAGCTTGAGATGTGATACTGTTCGTGAAAATCAGAACATGCAAGCGTCTGCTTACAATTTCTGGAGCTTTAGGTGTTCAAAAGCATCGATCTTGGTATTGTTGGAAGGCTTAGAGAAATATCTGCAACTCTCATGAAGAGGTCAAGACCGAAATCGATCCCTATCTTTGTCAAATTCCATTCGTAAGTTGGTGACGTGATGTTGTTCCTGACAGTCATACCTTTGTAGCGTCTGATGACCATATATTGAGCTGTGGGTGTCCGGATTGGATGAACCAGTGTCTCATTAAAGCTAATATAGATATCTACACGTTTCATGCAAACATCAAATCCTAATTCGTGCATTAAGAGGGTCAAATAAGCATAATACGCTAACTGCAAAGAATGCTTCGAGTTAAACAGCCTTGTCAATGTGCCCAGTGGATAACCAAGCGCCTTAGCTAATTTAAGAAGCGTCCGGTGAAGCTAAAGAAGCGTCTATTCAGAATACAAACATTATGAAGGCTGGAGAAGTAGTTTGAAAGAAGTATTAAGATATTCAAAGTCTTTTGAGTTACGCTCGTCGAAATGAAGTGATCTTGGTTTTATTACAAAGATAAGATAAATACCTATATGTTTCCTGGAGAAGTCGAGATCAGAACCAATCCCAATCTAAGTGAAATTCCTTCTTCAAGCTTGAGATGTGGTACTGTTCGTGACAATCAAAACATGCAAGCGTCTGCTGACAATTTCAAGATCTTTAGGTGTTCAAAAGCATCGATCTTGGTATAGTTGGAAGGCTTAGAGAAATATCCGCAACTCTCATGAAGAGGTCAAGAGAGAAATCGATCTCTATCTTTGTCAAATTGCATCCGTAAGTTGGTGACGTGATGTTGTTCCTGACAGTCATACCTTTGTAGCGTCTGATGGCCATATATTGAGCTTCAGGTGTCGGAATTGGATGAAACCAGTGTCCCATTAAAGCTAATATCCATATCTACACGTTTCATGAAGACATCGAATCCTAATTCGTGCATTAAGAGGGTCAAATAAGCATAATACGCTAACTGCTTAGAATGCTAAGAGTTAAACAGCCTTGTGAATGTGTCAAGTGGATAACCAAGCGCCTTAGCTAATTTAAGAAGCGTCCGGTGAAGCTAATCAAGCATCTATTCAGAATGCAAACATTATGAAGGCTGGAGAAGTAATTTCGAATGAAGTATTAATTTATTCAAAGTCCTAGCTTGACCAGAAAATGAGGTACCATTTTCTATAAAGTCCTGAAGCATCAAGTACTGTAATAGAAGAACACAAAAGCTTCAGCAATTGTAATAGAAGAAAGAGAAGACAAGCGTGAATAAAAACAAAAGTACAAATGCTGCAAATGCAAAAACACTGAAGATTGAAGTCAAGCGCTTGCTGCCGATAATCAAGCCTCCGAAACGTCGTATTTTGAGTTACGCTCGCCGAATGAATTCATCTTAGTTTTATTAGAAAGATAAGATAAATACCTACAGGCTTCCTGCAGATGTCGACATCTGAACCAATCTCGATATGAGTGAAATTCCTTCTTCAAGCTTGAGATGTGATACTGTTCGTGAAAATCAGAACATGCAAGCGTCTGCTTACAATTTCTGGAGCTTTAGGTGTTCAAAAGCATCGATCTTGGTATTGTTGGAAGGCTTAGAGAAATATCTGCAACTCTCATGAAGAGGTCAAGAGCGAAATCGATCCCTATCTTTGTCAAATTGCATTCGTAAGTTGGTGACGTGATGTTGTTCCTGACAGTCATACCTTTGTAGCGTCTGATGACCATATATTGAGCTGTGGGTGTCCGGATTGGATGAACCAGTGTCTCATTAAAGCTAATATAGATATCTACACGTTTCATGCAAACATCAAATCCTAAATCGTGCATTAAGAGGGTCAAATAAGCATAATACGCTAACTGCAAAGAATGCTGCGAGTTAAACAGCCTTGTCAATGTGCCCAGTGGATAACCAAGCGCCTTAGCTAATTTAAGAAGCGTCCGGTGAAGCTAAAGAAGCGTCTATTCAGAATACAAACATTATGAAGGCTGGAGAAGTAGTTTGAAAGAAGTATTAAGATATTCAAAGTCTTTTGAGTTACGCTCGTCGAAATGAAGTGATCTTGGTTTTATTACAAAGATAAGATAAATACCTATATGTTTCCTGGAGAAGTCGAGATCAGAACCAATCCCGATCTAAGTGAAATTCCTTCTTCAAGCTTGAGATGTGGTACTGTTCGTGACAATCAAAACATGCAAGCGTCTGCTGACAATTTCAAGATCTTTAGGTGTTCAAAAGCATCGATCTTGGTATAGTTGGAAGGCTTAGAGAAATATCCGCAACTCTCATGAAGAGGTCAAGAGAGAAATCGATCTCTATCTTTGTCAAATTGCATCCGTAAGTTGGTGACGTGATGTTGTTCCTGACAGTCATACCTTTGTAGCGTCTGATGGCCATATATTGAGCTTCAGGTGTCGGAATTGGATGAAACCAGTGTCCCATTAAAGCTAATATCCATATCTACACGTTTCATGAAGACATCGAATCCTAATTCGTGCATTAAGAGGGTCAAATAAGCATAATACGCTAACTGCTTAGAATGCTAAGAGTTAAACAGCCTTGTGAATGTGTCAAGTGGATAACCAAGCGCCTTAGCTAATTTAAGAAGCGTCCGGTGAAGCTAATCAAGCATCTATTCAGAATGCAAACATTATGAAGGCTGGAGAAGTAATTTCGAATGAAGTATTAATTTATTCAAAGTCCTAGCTTGACCAGAAAATGAGGTACCATTTTCTATAAAGTCCTGAAGCATCAAGTACTGTAATAGAAGAACACAAAAGCTTCAGCAATTGTAATAGAAGAAAGAGAAGACAAGCGTGAATAAAAACAAAAGTACAAATGCTGCAAATGCAAAAACACTGAAGATTGAAGTCAAGCGCTTGCTGCCGATAATCAAGCCTCCAAAACGTCGTATTTTGAGTTACGCTCGCCGAATGAATTCATCTTAGTTTTATTAGAAAGATAAGATAAATACCTACAGGCTTCCTGCAGATGTCGACATCTGAACCAATCTCGATATGAGTGAAATTCCTTCTTCAAGCTTGAGATGTGATACTGTTCGTGAAAATCAGAACATGCAAGCGTCTGCTTACAATTTCTGGAGCTTTAGGTGTTCAAAAGCATCGATCTTGGTATTGTTGGAAGGCTTAGAGAAATATCTGCAACTCTCATGAAGAGGTCAAGAGCGAAATCGATCCCTATCTTTGTCAAATTGCATTCGTAAGTTGGTGACGTGATGTTGTTCCTGACAGTCATACGTTTGTAGCGTCTGATGACCATATATTGAGCTGTCGGTGTCCGGATTGGATGAACCAGTGTCTCATTAAAGCTAATATAGATATCTACACGTTTCATGCAAACATCAAATCCTAATTCGTGCATTAAGAGGGTCAAATAAGCATAATACGCTAACTGCAAAGAATGCTACGAGTTAAACAGCCTTGTCAATGTGCCCAGTGGATAACCAAGCGCCTTAGCTAATTTAAGAAGCGTCCGGTGAAGCTAAAGAAGCGTCTATTCAGAATACAAACATTATGAAGGCTGGAGAAGTAGTTTGAAAGAAGTATTAAGATATTCAAAGTCTTTTGAGTTACGCTCGTCGAAATGAAGTGATCTTGGTTTTATTACAAAGATAAGATAAATACCTATATGTTTCCTGGAGAAGTCGAGATCAGAACCAATCCCGATCTAAGTGAAATTCCTTCTTCAAGCTTGAGATGTGGTACTGTTCGTGACAATCAAAACATGCAAGCGTCTGCTGACAATTTCAAGATCTTTAGGTGTTCAAAAGCATCGATCTTGGTATAGTTGGAAGGCTTAGAGAAATATCCGCAACTCTCATGAAGAGGTCAAGAGAGAAATCGATCTCTATCTTTGTCAAATTGAATCCGTAAGTTGGTGACGTGATGTTGTTCCTGACAGTCATACCTTTGTAGCGTCTGATGGCCATATATTGAGCTTCAGGTGTCGGAATTGGATGAAACCAGTGTCCCATTAAAGCTAATATCCATATCTACACGTTTCATGAAGACATCGAATCCTAATTCGTGCATTAAGAGGGTCAAATAAGCATAATACGCTAACTGCTTAGAATGCTAAGAGTTAAACAGCCTTGTGAATGTGTCAAGTGGATAACCAAGCGCCTTAGCTAATTTAAGAAGCGTCCGGTGAAGCTAATCAAGCATCTATTCAGAATGCAAACATTATGAAGGCTGGAGAAGTAATTTCGAATGAAGTATTAATTTATTCAAAGTCCTAGCTTGACCAGAAAATGAGGTACCATTTTCTATAAAGTCCTGAAGCATCAAGTACTGTAATAGAAGAACACAAAAGCTTCAGCAATTGTAATAGAAGAAAGAGAAGACAAGCGTGAATAAAAACAAAAGTACAAATGCTGCAAATGCAAAAACACTGAAGATTGAAGTCAAGCGCTTGCTGCCGATAATCAAGCCTCCGAAACGTCGTATTTTGAGTTACGCTCGACGAATGAATTCCTCTTAGTTTTATTAGAAAGATAAGATAAATACCTACAGGCTTCCTGCAGATGTCGACATCTGAACCAATCTCGATATGAGTGAAATTCCTTCTTCAAGCTTGACATGTGATACTGTTCGTGAAAATCAGAACATGCAAGCGTCTGCTTACAATTTCTGGAGCTTTAGGTGTTCAAAAGCATCGATCTTGGTATTGCTGGAAGGCTTAGAGAAATATCTGCAACTCTCATGAAGAGGTCAAGAGCGAAATCGATCCCTATCTTTGTCAAATTGCATTCGTAAGTTGGTGACGTGATGTTGTTCCTGACAGTCATACCTTTGTAGCGTCTGATGACCATATATTGAGCTGCGGGTGTCCGGATTGGATGAACCTGTGTCTCATTAAAGCTAATATAGATATCTACACGTTTCATGCAAACATCAAATCCTAAATCGTGCATTAAGAGGGTCAAATAAGCATAATACGCTAACTGCAAAGAATGCTACGAGTTAAACAGCCTTATCAATGTGCCCAGTGGATAACCAAGCGCCTTAGCTAATTTAAGAAGCGTCCGGTGAAGCTAAAGAAGCGTCTATTCAGAATACAAACATTATGAAGGCTGGAGAAGTAGTTTGAAAGAAGTATTAAGATATTCAAAGTCTTTTGAGTTACGCTCGTCGAAATGAAGTGATCTTGGTTTTATTACAAAGATAAGATAAATACCTATATGTTTCCTGGAGAAGTCGAGATCAGAACCAATCCCGATCTAAGTGAAATTCCTTCTTCAAGCTTGAGATGTGGTACTGTTCGTGACAATCAAAACATGCAAGCGTCTGCTGACAATTTCAAGATCTTTAGGTGTTCAAAAGCATCGATCTTGGTATAGTTGGAAGGCTTAGAGAAATATCCGCAACTCTCATGAAGAGGTCAAGAGAGAAATCGATCTCTATCTTTGTCAAATTGCATCCGTAAGTTGGTGACGTGATGTTGTTCCTGACAGTCATACCTTTGTAGCGTCTGATGGCCATATATTGAGCTTCAGGTGTCCGAATTGGATGAAACCTATGTCTTTTTAAAGCTAATGTCCATATCTACAAGTTTCATTAAGATATCGAATCCTAATTCGGCCATTGAGAGGATCAAAGAATCATAATAAGCTAACTGGTCAGAATGATACTAGTTTGACAGTCTTGTGAATGTGCCCAGCGGATAACCACGCACCTTAGCTAATTGAAGAGGCGTCCAGTGAAGCTAATCAAGCTTCTATTCAGAATACAAAACATTATGAAGGTTGGAGAAGTAATTTTGAATGAATTATTAAGATATTCAAAGTCCAAGCTTGACCAGAAAATAAGGTACCATTTTCTATAAAGTCCTGAAGCATCAAGTACTGTAATATAAGAACACAAAAGCCTCATAAATTTTAATATAAGAAACAGAAGACAAGCGTTAATAAAAAAAAACTACAAATGCTGCAAAAGCAAAAACACTGAAGATTGAAGTCAAGCGCCTGGTATCGATAATCATGTCTCCGAAACGTCGTATTTTGATGTACGCTCGTCGAAATGAAGTGATCTTGGTTTTGTTAGAAAGATAAGATAAATACTTACGTGTTTCCTAGAGAAGTCGAGATCTGAACCAATCCCGATCTGAATGAAATTCCTTCTTCAAGCTTGGGATGCTATACTGTTCATGACAATCAGAACATGCAAGCATCTGCTGACAATTTTTGGAGCTTTAGGTGTTCAAAAGCATCGATCTTGGTATCGTTGGAAGGCTTAGAGAAATATCCGCAACTCTCATGAAAACGTCAAGAGCGAAATCGATGTCTATCGTTGTCAAATTGCATCCGTAAGTTGGTGACGTGATGTTGTTCCTGACAGTCCGACCTTCGTAGCGTCTGATGACCATATATTGAGCTGTAGGTGTCTGAATTTGATGAAACCAGTGTCTCATTGAAGCTAATATCCATATCTACACGTTTCATGAAGACATCGAATCCTAATTCGGCCTTTAAAAGGGTCTAAGAGACATAATACGCTCACTCATCAGAATGCAACGAGTTAAACAGCCTTGTGAATATGCGCAGTGGATAACCAAACGTCTTAGCTCATTTAAGAATCCTCCGGGGAAGCTAATCAAGCGTCTACTCAAAATACAGAACAATATGATGGCTGGAGAAGTAATTTCGAATGAAGTATTAAGATATTCAAAGTCCAAACTTGACCAGAAAACGAGGTACCCTTTTCCAAAAAGTTCGAAAATAACAAGTATTGTAATAGTAGAAGACACAGGCTTCAACAACTCTAATAGAAGGAAGAGAAGAGAAGCACGAATAACGACAAAAGTACAAAAGCTGCAAAAGCAAAAACACTGAAGATTGAAGTCAAGCGCCTGCTGGCAATAATCAAGCGTCCGAAACGTCATATTTTGAGGTACACTCGCTGAAATCAAGTGATCTTGGTTTTGTTATAAAGATAAGATAAATAAACACATGTTTCCTGGAGAAGTCAAGATCTGAACCAATCTCGATCTGAGTCAAATTCCTTCTTCAAGCTTGAGATGTGATATTGTTCATGAGAATCAGAACATGCAAGCGTCTGCTTACAATTTTTGGAACTTTAGGTGTTCAAAAGCATCGATCTTGGTATCGTTGGAAGGCTTATAGAAATATCCGCAACTCTCATGAAGAGGTCAAAAGCGAAATCGATCTATATCTTTGTCAAATTGCATCCGTAAGTTGGTGACGTGATGTTGTTCCTGACAGTCATACCTTTGTAGCGTCTGATGGCCATATATTGTGCTATAGGTGTCCCAATTCGATGAAACCGGTGTCTTTTCAAAGCTAATATCCATATCTACAAGTTTCATTAAGATATCGAATCCTAATTCGGCCATTGAGAGGATCAAAGAAGCATAATACGCTAACTGTTCAGAATGCTACTAGTTTTACAGTCTTGTGAATGTGCCCAGCGGATAACCACGCACCTTAGCTAATTTAAGAGGCGTCCAGTGAAGCTAATCAAGCTTCTATTCAGAATACAAAACATTATGAAGGTTGGAGAAGTAATTTTGAATGAAGTATTAAGATATTCAAAGTCCAAGCTTGACCAGAAAATAAGGTACCATTTTCTATAAAGTCCTGAAGCATCAAGTACTGTAATAGAAGAACACAAAAGCTTAGCAATTGTAATAGAAGAAAGAGAAGACAAGCGTGAATAAAAACAAAAGTACAAATGCTGCAAAAGCAAAAACACTGAAGATTGAAGTCAAGCGCCTACTGCCGATAATCAAGCCTCCGAAATGTAGTATTTTGATGTACGCTCGTCGAAATCAAGTGATCTTGGTTTTGTTATAAAGATAAGATATATAAACACATGTTTCCTGGAGAAGTCAAGATCTGAACCAATCTCGATCTGAATGAAATTCCTTCTACAAGCTTGAGATGTGATACTGTTCATGACAATCAGAACATGCAAGCGTTTGCTGACAATTTCTGGAGCTTTAGGTGTTCAAAAGCATCGATCTTGGTATCGTTGGAAGGCTTAAAGAAATATCCGTAACTCTCATGAAGAGATCAGGAGCGAAATCGATCTCTATCTTTGGCAAATTGCATCCGTAAGTTGGTGACGTGATGTTGTTCCTGACAGTCATACCTTTGTAGCGTCTCATGGCCATATATTGATCTATATGCATCCGAATTGGATGAAACCGATTTATTTTTAAAGCTAATATCCATATCTACAAGTTTCATTCAGACATCGAATCCTAATTTGGCCATTAAGATGATCAAAGTAGCATAATACGCTAACTGGTCAGAATGCTACTAGTTTGACAGCCTTTTGAATGTGCCCAGCGGATAACCACGCACCTTAGCTAATTTCAGAGGCGTCCAGTGAAGCTAATCAAGCGATTATTCAGAATAAAAAACATGTTGAAGGTTGGAGAAGTAATTTTGAACGAAGTATTAAGATATTCAAAGTCCAAGCTTGACCAGAAAATAAGGTTCCATTTTCTATAGAGTCATGAAGCATCATGTATTGTAATAGGAGAACACATAAGCTTCAGCAATTGTAATAGAAGAAAGAGAAGACAAGCGTGAATAAAAACAAAAATACAGATGCTGCAAAAGCAAAAACACTGAAGATTAAAGTCAAGCGCCTGCTGCCGATAATCAAGCATCCGAAACAACATATTTTAAGGTACGCTCGCCGAAATGAAGTGATATTGGTTTTGTTATAAAGATAAGATAAATAAATAAATGTTTCCTGGACAAGTCATGATCTGAACCAATCTCGATCTGAGTGAAATTCCTTCTTCAAGCTTGAGATGTGATACTGTTCGTGACAATCAGAGCATGCAAGCGTCTGCTTACAATTTTTGGAGCTTTAGGTGTTCAAAAGCATCGATCTTGGTATCGTTGGAAGGCTTATAGAAATATCTGCAACTCTCATGAAGAGGTCAAAGGCAAAATCGATCTCTATCTTTGTCAAATTGCATCCGTAATTTGGTGACGTGATGTTGTTCCTGACAGTCAGACCTATGTAGGGTCTGATGGCCACATATTGAGCTATAGGTGTTCGAATTGGATGAAACCAGTGTTTCATTAATGCTAATATCCATATCTACACGTTTCATGCAGACATCGAATCCTAATTCGGCCTTTAATAGTGTTTAAGAAGCATAATACGCTCACTAGTCAGAATTTAACGAGTTAAACAGCCTTGTGAATGTGCGTAGTGGATAACCAAGCGCTTTAGCTCATTTAAGACTCCTCCGGTGAAGCTAATCAAGCGTCTACTCAGAATACAAACATTATGAAGGCTGGAGAAGTAATTTCGAATGAAGTATTAAGATATTCAAAGTCCAAGCTAGACCAGAAAATAAGGCACCATTTTCCATAAAGTCGTGAAGCATCAAGTACTGTAATAGAAGAACACAAAAGCTTCTGCAATTGTAATAGAAGAAAGAGAAGACAAGCGTGAAAAAAAAAAAAAAGTACAAATGCTCCAAAAGCAAAAAACTGAAGATAGAAGTCAAACGTCAGCTGCCGATAATCAAGCCTTCGAAACGTCGTATTTTGAGGAACGCTCGTCGAAATGAAGTGATCTTGGTTTTATTAGAAATATAAGATAAATACCTACAGGTTTCTTGGTGAAGTCGAGATCTATCTTTGTCAAATTGCATCCGTAAGTTGGTGACGTGATGATGTTCCTGACAGTCATACCTTTATAGCATTTGATGATCATATATCGAGCTGTAGGTGTCCGAATTGGATGAAACCAATGTTTCATTAAAGCTAATATCCATATCTACACGTTTCATGAAGACATCGAATCCTAATTTGTGCATTAAGAGGGTCAAATAAGCATAATACGCTAACTGCTAAGATTGTTACGAGTTAAACAGCCCTGTGAATGTGCCCAGTGGATAACCAAGCGCCTTAGCTAATTTAAGAAGCGTCCAATGAAGTTAATCAAGCGTCTATTCAGAATACAAACTTTATGAAGGCTGGAGAAGTAATTTTGAATGAAGTATTAAGATATTCAAAGTCCAAGCTTGACCAGAAAATGAGGTACCATTTTCTATAAAGTCCTGAAGCATCAAGTACAGTAATAGAAGAACACAAAAGCTTCAGCAATTGTAATAGAAGAAAGAGAAGAGAAGCGTGAATAAAAACAAAAGTACAACTGCTGCAAAAGCAAAAACACTGAAGATTGATGTCAAGCGCTGCTGCCAATAATCAAGCCTCCGAAAAGTATTTTGAGGTACGCTCGTTGAAATGAAGTGATCTTGGTTTTATTAGAAAGATAAGATAAATAACTACATGTTTCTTGGAGAAATCGAGATCTGAACCAATCCCGATGTGAGTGAAATTCCTTCTTCAAGCTTGAGATGTGGTACTGTTCGTGACAATCAAAACATGCAAGCGTCTGCTGACTATTTCTGGAGCTTTAGGTTTTCAAAAGCATCAATCTTGGTATCGTTGGAAGGGTTAGAGAAATATCCGCAACTCTCGTGTAGAGGTCAAGAGCCAAATCGATCTCTATCTTTGTCAAATTGCATCCGTAAGTTAGTGACGTGATGTTGTTCCTGACAGTCATACCTTTGTCGCGTCTAATGACCATTTATTGAGCTTTAGGTGTCTGAATTGGATGAAACCAGTGTTTCATTAAAGCTAATATCCATATCTACACGTTTCATGAAGACATCGAATCCTAATTCGGCCTTTAAGAGGGTCTAAGAAGCATAATACGCTCACTGGTCAGAATGCAACAATTTAAACAGCCTTGTGAATGTGCCCAGTGGATAACCAAGCTTCTTAGCACATTTAAGAATCCTCCGGTGAAGCTAATCAAGCATCTATTCAGAATACAGAACATTATGATGGCTAGAGAAGTAATATCGAATGAAGTATTAAGTTATTAAAAGTCCAAGCTTGACCAGAAAATGAGGTACCCTTTTCCATAAAGTTCGGAAACATCAAGTATTGCAATAGTAGAAGATAAAGGCTTCAGCAAATCTAGTAGAAGAAAGAGAAGAAATGCACGAATAAAGACAAAAGTACAAAAGTTGCAAAAGCAAAAACACTGAAGATTGAAGTCAAGCGCCTGCTGCCAATAATCAAGCGTCCGAAACGTCGTATTTTGAGGTACGCTCGTCGAAATGAAGTGATCTTATTTTTTTTAGAAAGATAAGATTAATAAATAAATGTTTCCTGGAAAAGTCAAGATCTGAACCAATCTCGATCTAAGTGAAATTCCTTCTTCAAGCTTGAGATGTGATACCGTTCGTGACAATCAGAACATGGAAGCGTCTTCTTACAATTACTGGAGCTTTAAGTGTTCAAAAGCATCGATATTGGTATCTTTGGAAGTCTAATAGAAATATCCGCAACTCTCATGAAGAGGTCAAAAGCGAAATCAATCTCTATCTTTGTCGAATTGCATCCGTAAGTTGGTGACGTGATGTTATTCCGGACAGTCATATCTTTGTAGCGTCTAATGGCCATATATTGAGCTATAGGTGTCCGAATTGGATGAAACCTATGTCTTTTTAAAGCTAATGTCCATATCTACAAGTTTCATTAAGATATCGAATCCTAATTCGGCCATTGAGAGGATCAAAGAATCATAATAAGCTAACTGGTCAGAATGATACTAGTTTGACAGTCTTGTGAATGTGCCCAGCGGATAACCACGCACCTTAGCTAATTGAAGAGGCGTCCAGTGAAGCTAATCAAGCTTCTATTCAGAATACAAAACATTATGAAGGTTGGAGAAGTAATTTTGAATGAATTATTAAGATATTCAAAGTCCAAGCTTGACCAGAAAATAAGGTACCATTTTCTATAAAGTCCTGAAGCATCAAGTACTGTAATATAAGAACACAAAAGCTTCAGAAATTTTAATATAAGAAACAGAAGACAAGCGTTAATAAAAAAAAAAAGTACAAATGCTGCAAAAGCAAATACACTGAAGATTGAAGTCAAGCGCCTGCTGCCGATAATCAAGCCTCCGAAACGTCGTATTTTGATGTACGCTCGTCGAAATGAAGTGATCTTGGTTTTGTTAGAAAGATAAGATAAATACTTACATGTTTCCTAGAGAATTCGAGATCTAAACCAATCCCGATCTGAATGAAATTCCTTCTTCAAGCTTGAGATGCTATACTGTTCATGACAATCAGAACATGCAAGCATCTGCTGACAATTTCTGGAGCTTTAGGTGTTCAAAAGCATCGATCTTCGTATCATTGGAAGGCTTAGAGAAATATCCGCAACTCTCATGAAAACGTCAAAAGCGAAATCGATCTCTATCATTGTCAAATTGTATCCGTAAGTTGGTGACGTGATGTTGTTCCTGACAGTCCTACCTTCGTAGCGTCTGATGACCATATATTGAGCTGTAGGTGTCTGAATTTGATGAAACCAGTGTCTCATTGAAGCTAATATCCATATCTACACGTTTCATGAAGACATCGAATCCTAATTCGGCCTTTAAAAGGGTCTAAGAGACATAATACGCTCACTCATCAGAATGCAACGAGTTAAACAGCCTTGTGAATATGCGCAGTGGATAACCAAACGTCTTAGCTCATTTAAGAATCCTCCGGGGAAGCTAATCAAGCGTCTACTCAAAATACAGAACAATATGATGGCTGGAGAAGTAATTTCGAATGAAGTATTAAGATATTCAAAGTCCAAACTTGACCAGAAAACGAGGTACCCTTTTCCAAAAAGTTCGAAAATAACAAGTATTGTAATAGTAGAAGACACAGGCTTCAACAACTCTAATAGAAGGAAGAGAAGAGAAGCACGAATAACGACAAAAGTACAAAAGCTGCAAAAGCAAAAACACTGAAGATTGAAGTCAAGCGCCTGCTGGCAATAATCAAGCGTCCGAAACGTCATATTTTGAGGTACACTCGCTGAAATCAAGTGATCTTGGTTTTGTTATAAAGATAAGATAAATAAACACATGTTTCCTGGAGAAGTCAAGATCTGAACCAATCTCGATCTGAGTCAAATTCCTTCTTCAAGCTTGAGATGTGATATTGTTCATGAGAATCAGAACATGCAAGCGTCTGCTTACAATTTTTGGAACTTTAGGTGTTCAAAAGCATCGATCTTGGTATCGTTGGAAGGCTTATAGAAATATCCGCAACTCTCATGAAGAGGTCAAAAGCGAAATCGATCTATATCTTTGTCAAATTGCATCCGTAAGTTGGTGACGTGATGTTGTTCCTGACAGTCATACCTTTGTAGCGTCTGATGGCCATATATTGTGCTATAGGTGTCCCAATTCGATGAAACCGGTGTCTTTTCAAAGCTAATATCCATATCTACAAGTTTCATTAAGATATCGAATCCTAATTCGGCCATTGAGAGGATCAAAGAAGCATAATACGCTAACTGTTCAGAATGCTACTAGTTTTACAGTCTTGTGAATGTGCCCAGCGGATAACCACGCACCTTACCTAATTTAAGAGGCGTCCAGTGAAGCTAATCATGCTTCTATTCAGAATACAAAACATTATGAAGGTTGGAGAAGTAATTTTGAATGAAGTATTAAGATATTCAAAGTCCAAGCTTGACCAGAAAATAAGGTACCATTTTCTATAAAGTCCTGAAGCATCAAGTACTGTAATAGAAGAACACAAAAGCTTAGCAATTGTAATAGAAGAAAGAGAAGACAAGCGTGAATAAAAACAAAAGTACAAATGCTGCAAAAGCAAAAACACTGAAGATTGAAGTCAAGCGCCTACTGCCGATAATCAAGCCTCCGAAATGTAGTATTTTGATGTACGCTCGTCGAAATCAAGTGATCTTGGTTTTGTTATAAAGATAAGATATATAAACACATGTTTCCTGGAGAAGTCAAGATCTGAACCAATCTCGATCTGAATGAAATTCCTTCTACAAGCTTGAGATGTGATACTGTTCATGACAATCAGAACATGCAAGCGTTTGCTGACAATTTCTGGAGCTTTAGGTGTTCAAAAGCATCGATCTTGGTATCGTTGGAAGGCTTAGAGAAATATCCGTAACTCTCATGAAGAGATCAGGAGCGAAATCGATCTCTATCTTTGGCAAATTGCATCCGTAAGTTGGTGACGTGATGTTGTTCCTGACAGTCATACCTTTGTAGCGTCTCATGGCCATATATTGATCTATATGCATCCGAATTGGATGAAACCGATTTATTTTTAAAGCTAATATCCATATCTACAAGTTTCATTCAGACATCGAATCCTAATTTGGCCATTAAGATGATCAAAGTAGCATAATACGCTAACTGGTCAGAATGCTACTAGTTTGACAGCCTTTTGAATGTGCCCAGCGGATAACCACGCACCTTAGCTAATTTCAGAGGCGTCCAGTGAAGCTAATCAAGCGATTATTCAGAATAAAAAACATGTTGAAGGTTGGAGAAGTAATTTTGAACGAAGTATTAAGATATTCAAAGTCCAAGCTTGACCAGAAAATAAGGTACCATTTTCTATAGAGTCATGAAGCATCATGTATTGTAATAGGAGAACACATAAGCTTCAGCAATTGTAATAGAAGAAAGAGAAGACAAGCGTGAATAAAAACAAAAATACAGATGCTGCAAAAGCAAAAACACTGAAGATTAAAGTCAAGCGCCTGCTGCCGATAATCAAGCATCCGAAACAACATATTTTAAGGTACGCTCGCCGAAATGAAGTGATATTGGTTTTGTTATAAAGATAAGATAAATAAATAAATGTTTCCTGGACAAGTCATGATCTGAACCAATCTCGATCTGAGTGAAATTCCTTCTTCAAGCTTGAGATGTGATACTGTTCGTGACAATCAGAGCATGCAAGCGTCTGCTTACAATTTTTGGAGCTTTAGGTGTTCAAAAGCATCGATCTTGGTATCGTTGGAAGGCTTATAGAAATATCTGCAACTCTCATGAAGAGGTCAAAGGCAAAATCGATCTCTATCTTTGTCAAATTGCATCCGTAATTTGGTGACGTGATGTTGTTCCTGACAGTCAGACCTATGTAGGGTCTGATGGCCACATATTGAGCTATAGGTGTTCGAATTGGATGAAACCAGTGTTTCATTAATGCTAATATCCATATCTACACGTTTCATGCAGACATCGAATCCTAATTCGGCCTTTAATAGTGTTTAAGAAGCATAATACGCTCACTAGTCAGAATTTAACGAGTTAAACAGCCTTGTGAATGTGCGTAGTGGATAACCAAGCGCTTTAGCTCATTTAAGACTCCTCCTGTGAAGCTAATCAAGCGTCTACTCAGAATACAAACATTATGAAGGCTGGAGAAGTAATTTCGAATGAAGTATTAAGATATTCAAAGTCCAAGCTAGACCAGAAAATAAGGCACCATTTTCCATAAAGTCGTGAAGCATCAAGTACTGTAATAGAAGAACACAAAAGCTTCTGCAATTGTAATAGAAGAAAGAGAAGACAAGCGTGAAAAAAAAAAAAAGTACAAATGCTCCAAAAGCAAAAACACTGAAGATAGAAGTCAAACGTCAGCTGCCGATAATCAAGCCTTCGAAACGTCGTATTTTGAGGAACGCTCGTCGAAATGAAGTGATCTTGGTTTTATTAGAAATATAAGATAAATACCTACAGGTTTCTTGGTGAAGTCGAGATCTATCTTTGTCAAATTGCATCCGTAAGTTGGTGACGTGATGATGTTCCTGACAGTCATACCTTTATAGCATTTGATGATCATATATCGAGCTGTAGGTGTCCGAATTGGATGAAACCAATGTTTCATTAAAGCTAATATCCATATCTACACGTTTCATGAAGACATCGAATCCTAATTTGTGCATTAAGAGGGTCAAATAAGCATAATACGCTAACTGCTAAGATTGTTACGAGTTAAACAGCCCTGTGAATGTGCCCAGTGGATAACCAAGCGCCTTAGCTAATTTAAGAAGCGTCCAATGAAGTTAATCAAGCGTCTATTCAGAATACAAACTTTATGAAGGCTGGAGAAGTAATTTTGAATGAAGTATTAAGATATTCAAAGTCCAAGCTTGACCAGAAAATGAGGTACCATTTTCTATAAAGTCCTGAAGCATCAAGTACAGTAATAGAAGAACACAAAAGCTTCAGCAATTGTAATAGAAGAAAGAGAAGAGAAGCGTGAATAAAAACAAAAGTACAACTGCTGCAAAAGCAAAAACACTGAAGATTGATGTCAAGCGCTGCTGCCAATAATCAAGCCTCCGAAAAGTATTTTGAGGTACGCTCGTTGAAATGAAGTGATCTTGGTTTTATTAGAAAGATAAGATAAATAACTACATGTTTCTTGGAGAAATCGAGATCTGAACCAATCCCGATGTGAGTGAAATTCCTTCTTCAAGCTTGAGATGTGGTACTGTTCGTGACAATCAAAACATGCAAGCGTCTGCTGACTATTTCTGGAGCTTTAGGTTTTCAAAAGCATCAATCTTGGTATCGTTGGAAGGGTTAGAGAAATATCCGCAACTCTCGTGTAGAGGTCAAGAGCCAAATCGATCTCTATCTTTGTCAAATTGCATCCGTAAGTTAGTGACGTGATGTTGTTCCTGACAGTCATACCTTTGTCGCGTCTAATGACCATTTATTGAGCTTTAGGTGTCTGAATTGGATGAAACCAGTGTTTCATTAAAGCTAATATCCATATCTACACGTTTCATGAAGACATCGAATCCTAATTCGGCCTTTAAGAGGGTCTAAGAAGCATAATACGCTCACTGGTCAGAATGCAACAATTTAAACAGCCTTGTGAATGTGCCCAGTGGATAACCAAGCTTCTTAGCACATTTAAGAATCCTCCGGTGAAGCTAATCAAGCATCTATTCAGAATACAGAACATTATGATGGCTAGAGAAGTAATATCGAATGAAGTATTAAGTTATTAAAAGTCCAAGCTTGACCAGAAAATGAGGTACCCTTTTCCATAAAGTTCGGAAACATCAAGTATTGCAATAGTAGAAGATAAAGGCTTCAGCAAATCTAGTAGAAGAAAGAGAAGAAATGCACGAATAAAGACAAAAGTACAAAAGTTGCAAAAGCAAAAACACTGAAGATTGAAGTCAAGCGCCTGCTGCCAATAATCAAGCGTCCGAAACGTCGTATTTTGAGGTACGCTCGTCGAAATGAAGTGATCTTATTTTTTTTAGAAAGATAAGATTAATAAATAAATGTTTCCTGGAAAAGTCAAGATCTGAACCAATCTCGATCTAAGTGAAATTCCTTCTTCAAGCTTGAGATGTGATACCGTTCGTGACAATCAGAACATGGAAGCGTCTTCTTACAATTACTGGAGCTTTAAGTGTTCAAAAGCATCGATATTGGTATCTTTGGAAGTCTAATAGAAATATCCGCAACTCTCATGAAGAGGTCAAAAGCGAAATCAATCTCTATCTTTGTCGAATTGCATCCGTAAGTTGGTGACGTGATGTTATTCCGGACAGTCATATCTTTGTAGCGTCTAATGGCCATATATTGAGCTATAGGTGTCCGAATTGGATGAAACCTATGTCTTTTTAAAGCTAATGTCCATATCTACAAGTTTCATTAAGATATCGAATCCTAATTCGGCCATTGAGAGGATCAAAGAATCATAATAAGCTAACTGGTCAGAATGATACTAGTTTGACAGTCTTGTGAATGTGCCCAGCGGATAACCACGCACCTTAGCTAATTGAAGAGGCGTCCAGTGAAGCTAATCAAGCTTCTATTCAGAATACAAAACATTATGAAGGTTGGAGAAGTAATTTTGAATGAATTATTAAGATATTCAAAGTCCAAGCTTGACCAGAAAATAAGGTACCATTTTCTATAAAGTCCTGAAGCATCAAGTACTGTAATATAAGAACACAAAAGCTTCAGAAATTTTAATATAAGAAACAGAAGACAAGCGTTAATAAAAAAAAAAAAGTACAAATGCTGCAAAAGCAAATACACTGAAGATTGAAGTCAAGCGCCTGCTGCCGATAATCAAGCCTCCGAAACGTCGTATTTTGATGTACGCTCGTCGAAATGAAGTGATCTTGGTTTTGTTAGAAAGATAAGATAAATACTTACATGTTTCCTAGAGAATTCGAGATCTAAACCAATCCCGATCTGAATGAAATTCCTTCTTCAAGCTTGAGATGCTATACTGTTCATGACAATCAGAACATGCAAGCATCTGCTGACAATTTCTGGAGCTTTAGGTGTTCAAAAGCATCGATCTTCGTATCATTGGAAGGCTTAGAGAAATATCCGCAACTCTCATGAAAACGTCAAAAGCGAAATCGATCTCTATCATTGTCAAATTGTATCCGTAAGTTGGTGACGTGATGTTGTTCCTGACAGTCCTACCTTCGTAGCGTCTGATGACCTTATATTGAGCTGTAGGTGTCTGAATTGGATGAAACCAGTGTCTCATTGAAGCTAATATCCATATCTAGACGTTTCATGAAGACATCGAATCCTAATTCGGCCTTTAAAAGGGTCTAAGAGACATAATACGCTCACTTGTCAAAATGCAACGAGTTAAACAGCCTTGTGAATGTGCGCAGTGGATAACAAAACGTCTTAGCTCATTTAAGAATCCTCCGGGGAAGCTGATCAAGCGTCTACTGAAAATACAGAACAATATGATGGCTGGAGAAGTAATTTCGAATGAAGTAATAAGATATTCAAAGTCCAAGCTTGACCAGAAAACGAGGTACCCTTTTCCAAAAAGTTCGAAAACATCAAGTATTGTAATAGTAGAAGACACAGGCTTCAACAACTCTAATAGAAGGAAGAGAAGAGAAGCACGGATAAAGACAAAAGTACAAAAGCTGCAAAAGCAAAAACACTGAAGATTGAAGTCAAGCGCCTGCTGCCAATAATCAAGCGTCCGAAACGTCATATTTTGAGGTACGCTCGCCGAAATGAAGTGATCTTGGTTTTGTTATAAAGATAAGATAAATAAACACATGTTTCCTGGAGAAGTCAAGAACTGAACCAATCTCGATTTGAGTCAAATTCCTTCTTCAAGCTTGAGATGTGATACTGTTCGTGACAATCAGAACATGCAAGCGTCTGCTTACAATTTTTGGAGCTTTAGGTGCTCAAAAGCATCGATCTTGGTATCGTTGGAAGGCTTATAGAAATATCCGCAACTCTCATGAAGAGGTCAAAAGCGAAATCGATCTCTATCATTGTCAAATTGTATCCGTAAGTTGGTGACGTGATGTTGTTCCTGACAGTCCTACCTTCGTAGCGTCTGATGACCTTATATTGAGCTGTAGGTGTCTGAATTGGATGAAACCAGTGTCTCATTGAAGCTAATATCTATATCTACACGTTTCATGAAGACATCGAATCCTAATTCGGCCTTTAAAAGGGTCTAAGAGACATAATACGCTCACTTGTCAGAATGCAACGAGTTAAACAGCCTTGTGAATGTGCGCAGTGGATAACAAAACGTCTTAGCTCATTTAAGAATCCTCCGGGGAAGCTGATCAAGCGTCTACTGAAAATACAGAACAATATGATGGCTGGAGAAGTAATTTCGAATGAAGTAATAAGATATTCAAAGTCCAAGCTTGACCAGAAAACGAGGTACCCTTTTCCAAAAAGTTCGAAAACATCAAGTATTGTAATAGTAGAAGACACAGGCTTCAACAACTCTAATAGAAGGAAGAGAAGAGAAGCACGGATAAAGACAAAAGTACAAAAGCTGCAAAAGCAAAAACACTGAAGATTGAAGTCAAGCGCCTGCTACCAATAATCAAGCGTCCGAAACGTCATATTTTGAGGTACGCTCGCCGAAATGAAGTGATCTTGGTTTTGTTATAAAGATAAGATAAATAAACACATGTTTCCTGGAGAAGTCAAGAACTGAACCAATCTCGATCTGAGTCAAATTCCTTCTTCAAGCTTGAGATGTGATACTGTTCGTGACAATCAGAACATGCAAGCGTCTGCTTACAATTTTTGGAGCTTTAGGTGCTCAAAAGCATCGATCTTGGTATCGTTGGAAGGCTTATAGAAATATCCGCAACTCTCATGAAGAGGTCAAAAGCGAAATCGATCTCTATCTTTGTCAAATTGAATCCGTAAGTTGGTGACGTGATGTTGTTCCTGACAGTCATACCTTTGTAGCGTCTGATGGCCATATATTGTGCTATAGGTGTCCTATCGATGAAACCGGTGTCTTTTCAAAGCGAATATTCATATCTAAAAGTTTCATTAAGATATCGAATCCTAATTCGGCCATTGAGAGGATCAAAGAAGCATAATACGCTAACTGGTCAGAATGCTACTAGTTTGACAATCTTATGAATGTGCCCAGCGCATAACCACGCACCTTACCTAATTTAAGAGGCGTCCAGTGAAGCTAATCAAGCTTCTATTCAGAATACAAAACATTATGAAGGTTGGAGAAGTAATTTTGAATGAAGTATTAAGATATTCAAAGTCCAAGCTTGACCAGAAAATAAGGTACCATTTTCTATAAAGTCCTGAAGCATCAAGTACTGTAATAGAAGAACACAAAAGCTTCAGCAATTGTAATAGAAGAAAGAGAAGACAAGCGTGAATAAAAACAAAAGTACAAATGCTGCAAAAGCAAAAACACTGAAGATTGAAGTCAAGCGCCTGCTGCCGATAATCAAGCATCCGAAACAACATATTTTGAGGTACGCTCGCCGAAATAAAGTGATCTTGGTTTTGTTATAAAGATAAGATAAATAAATAAATGTTTCCTGGACAAGTCAAGATCTGAACCAATCTCGATCTGAGTGAAATTCCTTCTTCAAGCTTGAGATGTGATATTGTTTGTGACAATCAGAAAATGCAAGCGTCTGCTTACAATTTTTGGAGCTTTAGGTGTTAAAAAGCATCGATCTTGGTATCGTTGGAAGGCTTATAGAAATATCCGCAACTCTCATGAAGAGGTCAAAAACTAAATCGATCTCTATCTTTGTCAAATTGCATCCGTAATTTGGTGACGTGATGTTGTTCCTGACATTCAGACCTACGTAGCGTCTGATGGCCACATATTGAGCTATAGGTGTTCGAATTGGATGAAACCAGTGTCTCATTAATGCTAATATCCATATCTACACGTTTCATGCAGACATCGAATCCTAATTCGGCCTTTAATAGTGTTTAAGAAGCATAATACGCTCACTAGTCAGAATTTAACGAGTTAAACAGCCTTGTGAATGTGCCTAGTGGATAACCAAGCGCCTTAGCTCATTTAAGACTCCTCCGGTGAAGCTAATCAAGCGTCTACTCAGAATACAAACATTATGAAGGCTGGAGAAGTAATTTTGAATGATGTATTAAGATATTCAAAGTCCAAGCTAGACCAGAAAATAAGGCACCATTTTCTATAAAGTCATGAAGCATCAAGTACTGTAATAGAAGAAAGAGAAGACAAGCGTGAATAAAGACAGAAGTACAAATGCTACAAAAGCAAAAACACTGAAGATAGAAGTCAAACGCCAGCTGCCGGTAATCAAGCCTCCGAAACGTCGTATTTTGAGGAACGCTCGTCGAAATGAAGTGATCTTAGTTTTATTAGAAAGATAAGATAAATACCTACAGGTTTCTTGGTGAAGTCGAGATCTATCTTTGTCAAATTGCATCCGTAAGTTGGTGACGTGATGTTGTTCCTGACAGTCGTACCTTTGTAGCATCTGATGACCATATATTGAGTTGTAGGTGTCCGAATTCGATGAAACCAATTTCTCATTAAAGCCAATATCCATATCTACACGTTTCATGAAGACATCGAATCCTAATTTGTGCATCAAGAGGGTCAAATAAGCATAATACGCTAACTGCTAACATTGTTACGAGTTAAACAGCCCTGTGAATGTGCCCAGTGGATAACCAAGCGCCTTAGCTAATTTAAGAAGCGTCCAATGAAGTTAATCAAGCGTCTATTCAGAATACAAACTTTGTGAAGGCTGGAGAAGTAATTTTGAATGAAGTATTAAGATATTCAAAGTCCAAGCTTGACCAGAAAGTGAGGTACCATTTTCTATGAAGTCCTGAAGCATCAAGTACAGTAATAGAAGAACACAAAAGCTTCAGCAATTGTAATAGAAGAAAGAGAAGAGAAGCGTGAATAAAAACAAAAGTACAACTGCTGCAAAAGCAAAAACACTGAAGATTGATGTCAAGCGCTGCTGCCGATAATCAAGCCTCCGAAAAGTATTTTGAGGTACGCTTGTTGAAATGAAGTGATCTTGGTTTTATTAGAAAGATAAGATAAATAACTACATGTTTCCTGGAGAAATCGAGATCTGAACCAATCCCGATCTGAGTGAAATTCCTTCTTCAAGCTTGAGATGTGGTACTGTTCGTGACAATCAAAACATGCAAGCGTCTACTGACTATTTCTGGAGCTTTAGGTTTTCAAAAGCATCAATCTTGGTATCGTTGGAAGGGTTAGAGAAATATCCGCAACTCTCTTGAAGAGGTCAAGAGCCAAATCGATCTCTATCTTTGTCAAATTGCATCCGTAAGTTAGTGACGTGATGTTGTTCCTGACAATCATAACTTTGTCGCGTCTAATGACCATTTATTGAGCTGTAGGTGTCTGAATTGGATGAAACCAGTGTCTCATTAAAGCTAATATCCATATCTACACGTTTCATGAAGACATCGAATCCTAATTCGGCCTTTAAGAGGGTCTAAGAAGCATAATACGCTCACTGGTCAGAATGCAACGATTTAAACAGCCTTGTGAATGTGCCCAGTGGATAACCAAGCGCCTTAGCACATTTAAGAATCCTCCGGTGAAGCTAATCAAGCGCCTATTCAGAATACAGAACATTATGATGGCTAGAGAAGTAATATCGAATGAAGTATTAAGATATTCAAAGTCCAAGCTTGACCAGAAAATGAGGTACCCTTTTCCATAAAGTTCGGAAACATCAAGTATTGTAATAGTAGAAGATAAAGCCTTCAGCAAATCTAGTAGAAGAAAGAGAATAAATGCACGAATAAAGACAAAAGTACAAAAGCTGCAAAAGCAAAAACACTGAAGATTGAAGTCAAGCGCCTGCTGCCAATAATCAAGCATCCGAAACAACATATTTTGAGGTACGCTCGCCGAAATGAAGTGATCTTGGCTTTGTTATAAAGATAAGATAAATAAATAAATGTTTCCTGGACAAGTCAAGATCTGAACCTATCTCGATCTGAGTGAAATTCCTTCTTCAAGCTTGAGCTGTGATACGGTTCGTGACAATCAGAACATGCAAGTGTCTGCTGAGAATTTCTGGAGCTTTAGGTCTTCAAAAGAATCGATCTTGGTATCGTTGGAAGGCTTAGAGAAATATCTGCAACTCTCATGAAGAGGTCAAGAGTGAAATCAATCTCTATCTTTGTAACATTGCATCCGTAAGTTGGTGACGTGATGTTGTTCCTGACAATCATACCTTTGTAGCGTCTAATGACCAAATATTGAGCTGTAGGTGTCCGGATTGGATGAAACCAGTGTCTCATTAAAGCTAATATCCATATCTACACGTTTGATGATGACATCGAATCCTAATTCGTGCATTAAGAGGGTCAAATAAGCACAATACACTAACTGCTAAGAATGCTACGAGTTAAACAGCCCTGTGAATGTGCCCAGTGGATAACCAAGCGCCTTAGCTAATTTAAGAAGCGTCCGATGAAGCAAATCAAGCGTCTATTCAGAATACAAACTTTATGAAGGCTGGAGAAGTAAATTTGAATGAAGTATTAAGATATTCAAAGTCCAAGCTGGACTAGAAAATGAGGTACCATTTTCTATAAAGTCTTGAAGCATCAAGTACTGTAATAGAAGAACACAAAAGCTTCAGCAATTGTAATAGAAGAAAGAGAAGAGAAGCGTGAATAAAAACAAAAGTACAAAGGGTGCAAAAGCAAAAGCACTGAAGATTGAAGACAAGTGCCTACTGCCGATAATCAAGCCTCCGAAAAGTATTTTGAGGTATGCTCGTCGAAATGAAGTGATCTTGGTTTTATTAGAAAGATAATATAAATAACTACATGCTTCCTGGAGAAATCGAGATCTGAACCAATCCCGATCTGAGTGAAATTCCTTCTTTAAGCTTGAGATGTGGTACTGTTCGTGACAATCAGAACATGCAAGCGTCTGCTGACTATTTCTGGAGCTTTAGGTGTTCAAAAGCATCGACCTTGGTATCGTTGGACGGTTTAGAGAAATATCCGCAACTCTCGTGAAGAGGTCAAGAGCGAAATCGATCTCTATCTTTGTCAAATTGCATCCGTAAGTTGGTGACGTGATGTTGTTCCTGACAGTCATACCTTTGTAGCGTCTAATGACCATATATTGAGCTTTAGGTGTCCGAATTGGATGAAACCAGTGTCTCATTAAAGCTAATATCCATATCTACACGTTTCATGAAGACATCGAATCCTAATTCGGCTTTTAAGATGGCATAATACGCTCACTGGTCAGAATGCAACGAGTTAAACAGCCTTGTGAATGTGCCCAGTGGATAACCAAGCGCCTTAGCTCATTTAAGAATCCTCTGGTGAAGCTAATCAAGCATCTATCCAGAATATAGAACATTATGATGGCTGGAGATGTAATTTCGAATGAAGTATTAAGATATTTAAAGTCCAAGCTTGACCAGAAAACGGGGTACCCTTTTCCATAAAATTCGGAAACATCAAGTACTGTAATTGTAGAAGACAAAGGCTTCAGCAAATCTAGTAGAATAAAGAGAAGAGAATCACGAATAAAGACAAAAGTACAAAAGCTGCAAAAGCAAAAACACTGAAGATTGAAGTCAAGCGCCTGCTGCCAATAATAAAGCGTCCGAAACGTCGTATTTTGAGGTACGCTCGGCGCAATGATGTGATCTTAGTTTTGTTAGAAAGAGAAGATAAATAAATACATGTTTCCTGGAGAAGTCAAGATCTGAACCAATCTCGATCTGATTGAAATTCCTTCTTCAAGCTTGAGATGTGATACTGTTCGTGACAATCAGAACATGCAAGCGTCTGCTGACAATTTCTGGAGATTTAGGTGTTCAAAAGCATCGATCTTGGTATCGTTGGAAGGCTTATAGAAATATCCGCAACTCTCATAAAGAGGTCAAAAGCGAAATCGATCTCTATCTTTGTCAAATTGCATCCGTAAGTTGGTGACGTGATGTTGTTCCAGACAATCATACCTTTGTAGCGTCTGATGGCCATATATTGTGCTATAGGTGTCCGAATTCGATGAAACCGGTGTCTTTTTAAAGCTAATATCCATATCTACAAGTTTCATTAAGATATCGAACCCTAATTCGGCCATTGAGAGGATCAAAGAATCATAATAAGCTAACTGGTCAGAATGCTACTAGATTGACAGTCTTGTGAATGTTCCCAGCCGATAACCACGCACCTTAGCTAATTTAAGAGGCGTCCAGTGAAGCTAATCAAGCTTCTATTCAGAATACAAAACATTATGAAGGTTGGAGAAGTAATTTTGAATGAAGTATTAAGATTTTCAAAGTCCAAGCTTGACCAGAAAATAAGGTACCATTTTCTCTGAAGTCCAGAAGCATCAAGTACAGTAATATAAGAACACAAAAGCTTCGGAAATTGTAATATAAGAAAGAGATGACAAGCGTGAATAGAAAAAAGTACAAATGCTGCAAAAGCAAAAACACTGAAGATTGAAGTCAAGCGCCTGCTGCTGATAATCAAGCCTCCGAAACGTCGTATTTTGATGTACACTAGTCAAAATGAAGAGATCTTGGTTTTGTTAGAAAGATAAGATAAATACCTACATGTTTCCTGGAGAAGTCGAGATCTGAACCAATCCCGATCTGAGAGAAATTCCTTCTTCAAACTTGAGATGCTATACTGTTCATGACAATCAGAACGTGCAAGCGTCTGCTGACAATTTCTAGAGCTTTAGGTATTCAAAAGCATCGATCATGGTATCGTTGGAACGCTTAGAGAAATATCCGCAACTCTCGTGAAGAGGTCAAGAGCGAAATCGATCTCTATCTTTGTCAAATTGCATCCGTAAGTTAGTGACGTGATGTTGTTCCCAACAGTCTTACCTTTGTAGAGTCTGATGATCATATATTCAGCTGTAGGTGTCCGAATTGGATGAAACCCATGTCTTATTAGAGCTAATATCCATATATACACGTTTCATGAAGACATCGAATCCTAATTTGGCCTTTAAGAGGGTCTAAGAAGCATAATATGCTCACTAGTCAGAATGCAACGAATTAAACAGCCTTGTGAATGTGCCCAGTGGATAACCAAGCGCCTTAGCTCATTTAAGAATCCTCCGGTGAAGCTAATCAAGTGTCTACTCAGAATACCGAACAGTATGACGGCTGGAGAAGTAATTTCGAATAAAGTATTAAGATATTCAAAGCCCAAGCTTGACCAGAAAATGAGGTACCCTTTTCTATAAAGTTCGAAAATGTACAGTATTGTAATAGTAGAAGACACAGGCCTCAACAAGTCTAATAGAAGAAAGAGAAGAGAAGCACGAATAAAGACAAATGTTCAAATCTGCAAAAGCAAAAACACTGAGGATTGAAGTCAAGCGCCTGCTACCAATAATCAAGCGTCCGAAACGTCGTATTTTGAGGTACGCTCGTCGAAATGAAGGGATCTTAGTTTTTTTAGAAAGATAAGATTAATAAATACATGTTTCCTGGAGAAGTTAAGATCTGAACCAATCTCGATCTGAGCGAAATTCCTTCTTCGAGCTTGAGATGTGATACCGTTCGTGACAATCAGAACATGGAAGCGTCTTCTTACAATTTCTGGAGCTTTAAGTGTTCAAAAGCATCGATATTGGTATCGTTGGAAGTCTAATAGAAATATCCGCAACTCTCATGAAGAGGTCAAAAGCGAAATCAATCTCTATCTTTGTCGAATTGCATCCGTAAGTTGGTGACGTGATGTTATTCCGGACAGTCATATCTTTGTAGCGTCTAATGGCCATATATTGAGCTATAGGTGTCCGAATTGGATGAAACCTATGTCTTTTTAAAGCTAATGTCCATATCTACAAGTTTCATTGAGATATCAAATCCTAATTCGGCCATTGAGAGGATCAAAGAATCATAATAAGCTAACCGGTCAAAATGATACTAGTTTGACAGTCTTGTGAATGTGCCCAGCGGATAACCACGCACCTTAACTAATTGAAGAGGCGTCCAGTGAAGCTAACCAAGCTTCTATTCAGAATACAAAACATTATGAAGGTTGGAGAAGTAATTTTGAATGAATTATTAAGATATTCAAAGTCCAAGCTTGACCAGAAAATAAGGTACCATTTTCTATAAAGTCCTGAAGCATCAAGTACTGTAATATAAGAACACAAAAGCTTCAGAAATTTTAATATAAGAAACAGAAGACAAGCATTAATAAAAAAAAAAAGTACAAATGCTGCAAAAGCAAAAACACTGAAGATTGAAGTCAAGCGCCTGCTGCCGATAATCAAGCCTCTGAAACGTCGTATTTTGATGTACGCTCGTCGAAATGAAGTGATCTTGGTTTTGTTAGAAAGATAAGATAAATACTTACATGTTTCCTAGAGAAGTCGAGATCTGAACCAATCCCGATCTGAATGAAATTCCTTCTTCAAGCTTGAGATGCTATACTGTTCATGACAATCAGAACATGCAAGCATCTGCTGACAATTTCTGGAGCTTTAGGTGTTCAAAAGCATCGATCTTGGTATCGTTGGAAGGCTTAGAGAAATATCCGCAACTCTCATGAAAACGTCAAGAGCGAAATCAATCTCTATCATTGTCAAATTGCAACCGTAAGTTGGTGACGTGATGTTGTTCCTGACAGTCCTACCTTCTTAGCATCTGATGACCATATATTGAGTTGTAGGTGTCCGAATTTGATGAAACCAGTGTCTCATTGAAGCTAATATCCATATCTACACGTTTCATGAAGACATCGAATCCGAATTCGGCCTTTAAAAGGGTCTAAGAGACATAACGTGCGCAGCGGATAACCAAACGTCTTAGCTTATTTAAGAATCCTCCGGGGAAGCTAATCAAGCATCTACTCAAAATACAGAACAATATGATGGCTGGAGAAGTAATTTCGAATGAAGTATTAAGATATTAAAAGTCCAAGCTTGACCAGAAAACGAGGTACCCTTTTCCAAAAAGTTCAATAATATCAAGTATTGTAATAGTAGAAGACACAGGCTTCAACAACTCTAATAGAAGGAAGAGAAGAGAAGCACGAATAAAGACAAAAGTACAAAAGCTGCAAAAGCAAAAACACTGAAGATTGAAGTCAAGCGCCTGCTGCCAATAATCAAGCGTCCGAAACGTCATATTTTGAGGTACACTAGCTGAAATCAAGTGATCTTGGTTTTGTTATAAATATAAGATAAATAAACACATGTTTCCTGGAGAAGTCAAGATCTGAACCAATCTCGATCTGAGTCAAATTCCTTCTTCAAGCTTGAGATGTGATACTATTCGTGACAATCAGAACATGCAAGCGTCTGCTTACAATTTTTGGAGCTTTAGGTGTTCAAAAGCATCGATCTTTGTATCGTTGGAAGGCTTATAGAAATATCCGCAACTCTCATGAAGAGGTCAAAAGCGAAATCGATCTCTATCTTTGTCAAATTGCATCCGTAAGTTGGTGACGTGATGTTGTTCCTGACAGTCATACCTTTGTAGCGTCTGATGGCCATATATTGTGCTTAAGGTGTCCCAATTCAATGAAACCGGTGTCTTTTCAAAGCTAATATCCATTTCTACAAGTTTCATTAAGATATCGAATCCTAATTCGGCCATTGAGAGGATCAAAGAAGCATAATACGCTAACTGGTCAGAATGCTACTAGTTTTACAGTCTTGTGAATGTGCCCAGCGGATAACCACGCACCTTACCTAATTTAAGAGGCGTCCAGTGAAGCTAATCAAGCTTCTATTCAGAATACAAAACATTATGAAGGTTGGAGAAGTAATTTTGAATGAAGTATTAAGATATTCAAAGTTCAAGCTTGACCAGAAAATAAGGTACCATTTTCTATAAAGTCCTGAAGCATCAAGTACTGTAGTAGAAGAACACAAAAGCTTCAGCAATTGTAATAGAAGAAAGAGAAGACAAGCGTGAATAAAAACAAAAGTACAAATGCTGCAAAAGCAAAAACACTGAAGATTGAAGTCAAGCGCCTGCTGCCGATAATCAAGCCTCCGAAACGTAGTATTTTGATGTACGCTCGTCGAAATCAAGTGATCTTGGTTTTGTTATAAAGATAAGATATATAAACACATGTTTCCTGGAGAAGTCAAGATCTGAACCAATCTCGATCTGAATGAAATTCCTTCTTCAAGCTTGAGATGTGATACTGTTCATGACAATCAGAACATGCAAGCATTTGCTGACAATTTTTGGAGCTTTAGGTGTTCAAAAGCATCGATCTTGGTATCGTTGGAAGGCTTAGAGAAATATCCGCAACTCTGATGAAGAGATCAGGAGCGAAATCGATCTCTATCTTTGGCAAATTGCATCCGTAAGTTGGTGACGTGATGTTGTTCCTGACAGTCACACCTTTGTAGCGTCTCATGGCCATATATTGATCTATATGCATCCGAATTGGATGAAACCGATTTATTTTTAAAGCTAATATCCATATCTACAAGTTTCATTAATACACCGAATCCTAATTTGGCCATTAAGAGGATCAAAGTAGCATAATAGGCGTCCTGTGAAGCTAATCAAGCGACTATTCAGAATAAAAAACATTTTGAAGGTTGGAGAAGTAATTTTGAATGAAGTATTAAGATATTCGAAGTCTAAGCTTGACCAGAAAATAAGGTACCATTTTCTATAAAGTCATGAAGCATCGTGTATTGTAATAGGAGAACACAAAAGCTTCAGCAATTGTAACAGAAGAAAGAGAAGATAAGCGTGAATAAAAACAAAAATACAGATGCTTCAAAAGCAAAAACACTGAAGATTAAAGTCAAGCGCCTGCTGCCGATAATCAAGCATCCGAAACAACATATTTTGAGGTATGCTCGCCGAAATGAAGTGATCTTGGTTTTGTTATAAAGATAAGATAAATAAATAAATGTTTCCTGGACAAGTCAAGATCTGAACCAATCTCGATCTGAGTGAAATTCCTTCTTCAAGCTTGAGATGTGATACTGTTCGTGACAATCAGAACATGCAAGCGTCTGCTTACAATTTTTGGAGCTTTAGGTGTTCAAAAGCATCGATCTTGGTATCGTTGGAAGGCTTATAGAAATATCCGCAACTCTCATGAAGAGGTCAAAGGCTAAATCGATCTCTATCTTTGTCAAATTGCATCCGTAATTTGTGACGTGATGTTGTTCCTGACAGTCAGACCTATGTAGCGTCTGATGGCCACATATTGAGCTATAGGTGCTCGAATTGGATGAAACCAGTGTCTCATTAGTGCTAATATCCATATCTACACGTTTCATGCAGACATCGAATCCTAATTCGGCCTTTAATAGTGTTTAAGAAGCATAATACGCTCACTAGTCTGAATTTAACGAGTTAAACAGCCTTGTGAATGTGCCTAGTGGATAACCAAGTGCCTTAGCTCATTTAAGACTCCTCCAGTGAAGCTAATCAAGCGTCTACTCAGAATACAAACATTATGAAGGCTGGAGAAGTAATTTCGAATGAAGTATTAAGATATTCAAAGTCCAAGCTAGACCAGAAAATAAGGCACTGTTTTCTATAAAGTCGTGAAGCATCAAGTACTGTAATAGAAGAACACAAAAGCTTCTGCAATTGTAATAGAAGAAAGAGAAGACCAGCGTGAATAAAAACAAAATTACAAATGCTGCAAAAGCAAAAACACTGAAGATAGAAGTCAAACGACAGCTGCCGATAATCAAGCCTCCGAAACGTCGAATTTTGAGGAACGCTCGTCGAAATGAAGTGATCTTGGTTTGTTTAGAAAGATAAGATAAATACCTACAGGTTTCTTGGTGAAGTCGAGATCTATCTTTGTCAAATTGCATCCGTAAGTTGGTGACGTGATGTTGTTCCTGACAGTCGTACCTTTCTAGCGTCTGATGACCATATATTGAGTTGAAGGTGTCCGAATTGGATGAAACCAATGTCTCATTATAGCTAATATCCATATCTACACGTTTCATGAAGACATCGAATCCTACTTTGTGCATTAAGAGTGTCAAATAAGCATAATACGCTAACTGCTAAGATTGTTACGAGTTAAACAGCCCTGTGAATGTGCCCAGTGGATAACCAAGCGCCTTAGCTAATTTAAGAAGCGTCCAATGAAGCTAATCAAGCGTCTATTCAAAATCCAAACTTTATGAAGGCTGGAGAAGTAATTGTGAATGAAGTATTAAGATATTCAAAGTCCAAGCTTGACCATAAAATGAGGTACCATTTTCTATAAAGTCCTGAAGCATCAAGTATAGTAATAGAAGAACACAAAAGCTTCAGCAATTTTAATAGAAGAAAGAGAAGAGAAGCGTGAATAAAAACAAAAGTACAACTGCTGCAAAAGCAAAAACACTGAAGATTGATGTCAAGCGCTGCTGCCGATAATCAAGCCTCCGAAAAGTATTTTGAGGTACGCTCGTTGAAATGAAGTGATCTTGGTTTTATTAGAAAGATAAGATAAATAACTACATATTTCCTGGAGAAATCAAGATCTGAACCAATCCCGATCTGAGTGAAATTCCTTCTTCAAGCTTGAGATGTGGTACTGTTCGTGACAATCAAAATATGCAAGCGTCTGCTGACTATTTCTAGAGCTTTAGGTTTTCAAAAGCATCAATCTTGGTATCGTTGGAAGGGTTAGAGAAATATCCGCAATTCTCGTGAAGAGGTCAAGAGCCAAAATCGATCTCTATCTTTGTCAAATTGCATCCGTAAGTTAGTGACGTGATGTTGTCCCTGACAGTCATACCTTTGTCGCGTCTAATGACCATTTATTGAGCTTTAGGTGTCTGAATTGGATGAAAACAGTGTCTCATTAAAGCTAATATCCATATCTACACGTTTCATGAAGACATCGAATCCTAATTCGGCCTTTAAGAGGGTCTAAGAAGCATAATACGCTCACTGGTCAGAATGCAACGATTTAAACAGCCTTGTGAATGTGCCCAGTGGATAACCAAGCGCCTTAGCACATTTAAGAATCCTCCGGTGAAGCTAATCAAGCGTCTATTCAGAATACAGAACATTATGATGGCTAGAGAAGTAATATTGAATGAAGTATTAAAGATATTCAAAGTCCAAGCTTGACCTGAAAATGAGGTATCCTTTTCCATAAATTTCGGAAACATCAAGTATTGTAATAGTAGAAGATAAAGGCTTCAGCAAATCTAGTAGAAGAAAGAGAAGAAATACACGAATAAAGACAAAAGTACAAAAGCTGCAAATGCAAAAACACTGAAGATTGAAGTCAAGCGCCAGCTGCCAATAATCAAGCGTCCGAAACGTCGTATTTTGAGGTACGCTCGTCGAAATGAAGTGATCTAAGTTTTTTTAGAAAGATAAGATTAATAAATAAATGTTTCGTGGAGAAGTCAAGATCTGAACCAATCTCGATCTGAGTGAAATTCCTTCTTCACGCTTGAGATGTGATACCGTTCGTGACAATCAGAACATGGAAGCGTCTTCTTACAATTTCTGGAGCTTTAAGTGTTCAAAAGCATCGATATTGGTATCGTTGGAAGTCTAATAGAAATATCCGCAACTGTCATGAAGAGGTCAAAAGCGAAATCGATCTCTATCTTTGTCAAATTGCATCCGTAAGTTGGTGACGTGATGTTATTCCAGACAGTCATATCTTTGTAGCGTCTAATGGCCATATATTGAGATATAGGTGTCCGAATTGGATGAAACCTATGTCTTTTTAAAGCTAATGTCCATATCTACAAGTTTCATTAAGATATCGAATCTTAATTCGGCCATTGAGAGGACCAAAGAATCATAATAAGCTAACTGGTCAGAATGCTACTAGTTTGACAGTCTTGTGAATGTGCCCAGCGGATAACCACGCACCTTAGCTAATTGAAGAGGCGTCCAGTGAAGTTAATCAAGCTTCTATTCAGAATACAAAACATGATGAAGGTTGGAGAAGTAATTTTGAATGAATTATTAAGATATTCAAAGTCCAAGCTTGACCAGAAAATAAGGTACCATTTTCTATAAAGTCCTGAAGCATCAAGTACTGTAATATAAGAACACAAAAGCTTCAGAAATTTTAATATAAGAAACAGAAGACAAGCGTGAATAAAAACAAAAGTACAAATGCTGCAAAAGCAAAAACACTGAAGATTGAAGTCAAGCGCCTGCTGCCGATAATCAAGCCTCCGAAACGTAGTATTTTGATGTACGCTCATCGAAATCAAGTGATCTTGGTTTTGTTATAAAGATAAGATATATAAACATCTGTTTCCTGGAGAAGTCAAGATCTGAACCAATCTCGATCTGAATGAAATTCCTTCTTCAAGCTTGAGATGTGATACTGTTCATGACAATCAGAACATGCAAGCGTCTGCTGACAATTTCTGGAGCTTTAGGTGTTCAAAAGCATCGATCTTGGTATCGTTGGAAGGCTTAGAGAAATATCCGCAACTCTCATGAAGAGATCAGGAGCGAAATCGATCTCTATCTTTGGCAAATTGCATCCGTAAGTTGGTGACGTGATGTTGTTCCTGACAGTCATACCTTTGTAGCGTCTCATGGCCATATATTGATCTATATGCATCCGAATTGGATGAAACCGATTTATTTTTAAAGCTAATATCCATATCTAAAAGTTTCATTAAGACATCGAATCCTAATTTGGCCATTAAGAGGATCAAAGTAGCATAATACGCTAACTGGTCAGAATGCTACTAGATTGACAACCTTTTCAATGTGCCCAGCGGATAACCACGCACCTTAGCTAATTTCAGAGGCGTCCAGTGAAGCTAATCTAGCGACTATTCGGAATAAAAAACATTTTGAAGGTTGGAGAAGTAATTTTGAATGAAGTATTAAGATATTCAAAGTCCAAGCTTGAGCAGAAAATAAGGTACCATTTTCTATAAAGTCTTGAAGCATCATGTATTGTAATAGGAGAACACAAATGCTTCAGCAATTGTAATAGAAGAAAGAGAAGACAAGCGTGAATAAAAACAAAAATACAGATGCTGCAAAAGCAAAAACACTGAAGATTAAAGTCAAGCGCCTGCTGCCGATAATCAAGCATCCGAAACAACATATTTTGAGATACCCTCGCCGAAATGAAGTGATCTTGGTGTTGTTATAAAGATAAGATAAATAAATAAATGTTTCCTGGACAAGTCAAGATCTGAACCAATCTCGATCTGAGTGAAATGCCTTCTTCAAGCTTAGGATGTGATACTGTTCGTGACAATCAGAACCTGCAAGCGTCTGCTTACAATTTTTTGAGCTTTAGGTGTTCAAAAGCATCGATCTTGGTATCGTTGGAAGGCTTATAGAAATATCCGCAACTCTCATGAAGAGGTCAAAGGCTAAATCAATCTCTATCTTTGTCAAATTGCATCCGTAATTTGGTGACGTGATGTTGTTCCTGACAGTCAGACCTATGTAGCGTCTGATGGTCACATATTGAACTATAGGTGTTCGAATTGGATGAAACCAATGTCTCATTAATGCTAATATCCATCTACATGTTTCATGCAGACATCGAATCCTAATTCGGCCTTTAATAGTGTTTAAGAAGCATAATACGCTCACTAGTCAGAATTTAACGAGTTAAACAGCCTTGTGAATGTGCCTAGTGGATAACCAAGCGCCTTAGCTCATTTAAGACTCCTCCGGTGAAGCTAATCAAGTGTCTACTCAGAATACAAACATTATGAAGGCTGGAGAAGTAATTTCGAATGATGTATTAAGATATTCAAAGTCCAAGCTAGACCAGAAAATAAGGCACCATTTTCTATAAAGTCGTGAAGCATCAAGTACTGTAATAGAAGAACACAAAAGCTTCTGCAATTGTAATAGACGAAAGAGAAGACAAGCGAGAATAAAAACAAAAGTACAAATGTTACAAAAGCAAAAACACTGAAGATAGAAGTCAAATGCCAGCTGCCGGTAATCAAGCCTCCGAAACGTCGTATTTTGAGGAACGCTCGTCGAAATGAAGTGATCTTGGTTTTATTATAAAGATAAGATAAATACCTACAGGTTTCTTGGTGAAGTCGAGATCTATCTTTGCCAAATTGCATCCGTAAGTTGGTGACGTGATGTTGTTCCTGACAGTCGTACCTTTGTAGCGTCTGATGACCATATATTGAGCTGTAGGTGTCCGAATTGGATGAAACCAGTGTCTCATTAAAGCCAATATCCATATCTACACGTTTCATCAAGACATCGAATCCTAATTTGTGCATTAAGAGGGTCAAATAAGCATAATACGCTAACTGCTAAGATTGTTACGAGCTAAACAGCCCTGTGAATGTGCCCAGTGGATAACCAAGCGCCTTAGCTAATTTAAGAAGCGTCCAATGAAGCTAATCAAGCGTCTATTCAGAATACAAACTTTATGAAGGCTGGAGAAGTAATTTTGAATGAAGTATTAAGATATTCAAAGTCCAAGCTTGACCAGAAAATGAGGTACCATTTTCTATAAAGTCCTGAAGCATCAAGTACAGTAATAGAAGAACACAAAAGCTTCAGCAATTGTAATATAAGAAAGAGAAGAAAAGCGTGAATAAAAACAAAAGTACAACTGCTGCAAAAGCAAAAACACTGAAGATTGATGTCAAGCGTTGCTGCCGATAATCAAGCCTCCGAAAAGTATTTTGAGGTACGCTCGTTGAAATGAAGTGATCTTGGTTTTATTAGAAAGATAAGATAAATAACCACAAGTTTCCTGGAGAAATCGAGATCTCAACCAATCCCGATCTGAGTGAAATTCCTTCTTCAAGCTTGAGATGTGGTACTGTTCGTGACAATCAAAACATGCAAGCGTCTGCTGACTATTTCTGGAGCTTTAGGTTTTCAAAAACATCAATCTTGGTATCGTTGGAAGGGTTAGAGAAATATCTGCAACTCTCGTGAAGAGGTCAAGAGCCAAATCGATCTCTATCTTTGTCAAATTGCATCCGTAAGTTAGTGACGTGATGTTGTTCCTGACAGTCATACCTTTGTCGCGTCTAATGACCGTTTATTGAGCTTTAGGTGTCTGAATTGGATGAAACCAGTGTCTCATTAAAGCTAATATCCACATCTACACGTTTCATGAAGACATCGAATCCTAATTCAGCCTTTAAGAGGGTCTAAGAAGCATATTACGCTCACTGGTCAAAATACAACGATTTAAACAGCCTTGTGAATGTGCCCAGTGGATAACCAAGCGCCTTAGCACATTTAAGAATCCTCCGGTGAAGCTAATCAAGCGTCTATTCAGAATATAGAACATTATGATGGCTAGAGAAGTAATATCGAATGAAGTATTAAGATATTCAAAGTCTAAGCTTGACCAGAAAATGAGGTACCCTTTTCCATAAAGTTCGGAAACATCAAGTATTGTAATAGTAGAAGATAAAGGCTTCAGCAAATCTAGTAGAAGAAAGAGAAGAAATGCACGAATAAAGACAAAACTACAAAAGCTGCAAAAGCAAAAACACTGAAGATTGAAGTCAAGCGCCTGCTGCCAATAATCAAGCATCCGAAACAACATATTTTGAGGTACGCTCGCCGAAATGAAGTGATCTTGGTTTTGTTATAAAGATAAGATAAATAAATAAATGTTTCCTGGACAAGTCAAGATCTGAACCAATCTCGATCTGAGTGAAATTCCTTCTTCAAGCTTGAGATGTGATACGGTTCGTGACAATCAGAACATGCAAGCGTCTGCTTACAATTTTTGGAGCTTTAGGTGTTCAAAAGCATCGATCTTGGTATCGTTGGAAGGCTTATAGAAATATCCGCAACTCTCATGAAGAGGTCAAAAGCTAAATCGATCTCTATCTTTGTCAAATTGCATCCGTAATTTGGTAACGTGATGTTGTTCCTGACAGTCAGACCTATGTAGCATCTGATGGCCAATATATTGAGCTATAGGTGTCCGAATTGGATGAAACCAGTGTCTTTTTAAATGTAATATCCATATCTACAAGTTTCTTTCAGACATCGAATCCTAATTCGGCCATTAAGAGGATCAAAGAAGCACAATACCCTAACAGGTCAGAATGCTACTAGTTTGACAGCCTTGTGAATGTGCCCAGCGGATAACCACGCACCTTAGCTAATTTAAGAGGCGTCCGGGGAAGTTAATCAAGTTCTATTTAGAATACAAAACATTATGAAGGTTGGAGAAGTAATTTTGAATGAAGTATTAAGATATTCGAAGTCCAAGCTTGACCAGAAAATAAGGTACCATTTTCTATAAAGTCCTGAAGCATCGAGTACTGTAATAGAAAAAAACAAAAGCTTCAGCAATTTTAATGGAAGAAAGAGAAGACAAGAGTGAATAAAAAAAAAGTACAAATGCTGCAAAAGCAAAAACACTAAAGATTGAAGTCAAGCGCCTGCTGTCGATAATCAAGCCACCGAAACGTCGTATTTTGATGTACGCTCGTCGAAATGAAGTGATGTTGGTTTTGTTAGAAAGATAAGATAAATACCTACATCTTTCCTCGAGAAGTCGATATCTGAACCAATCCCGATCTGAGCGAAATTCCTTCTTCAAGCTTGAGATGCTACACTGTTCATGATAATCAGAACATGCAAGCGTCTGCTGACAATTTTTGGAGCTTTTGATGTTCAAAAGCATCGATCTTGGTATCATTGGAAGGCTTAGAGAAATATCCGCAACTCTCATGAAGAGGTCAAGAGCGAAATCGATCTCTATCTTTGTCAAATTGCAACCGAAAGTTGGTGACGTGATGTTGTTCCTGACAGTCATACCATTGTAGCATCTGATGGTCATATATTCAGCTGTAGGTGTCCGAATTGGATGAAACCCGTGTATTATTAGAGCTAATATCCATATCTGCACGTTTCATGAAGACATCGAATCCTAATTCGGCCTTTAAGAGGGTCTAAGAAGCATAATATGCTCACTCGTCAGAATGCAACGAGTTAAACAGCATTGTGAATGTGCCCAGTGGATAACCAAGCGCCTTAGCTCATTTAAGAATCCGCCGGTGAAGCTAATCAAGCGTCTACTCAGAATATAGAACATTATGATGGCTGGAGAAGTAATTTCGAATGAAGTATTAAGATATTCAAAGTCCAAGCTTGACTAGAAAATAAAGTACCATTTTCTATGAAGTCCTGAAGCTTCAAGTACTGTAATAGAAGAACACAAAAGCTTCATCAATTGTAATAGAAGAAAGAGAAGAAAAGCGTGAATAAAAACAAAAGTACAAATGCTGCAAAAGCAAAAAACTGAAGATTGAAGTCAAGCGCCTGCTACCGATAGTCAAGCCTCCGAAATGTCGTATTTTGATGTACGCTCGTCGAAATGAAGTGATCTTGGTTTTGTTAGAAAGATAAGATAAATACCTACATGTTTCCTCGAGAAGTCGATATCTGAACCAATCCCGATCTGAGCGAAATTCCTTCTTCAAGCTTGAGATGCTACACTGTTCATGACAATCAGAACATGCAAGCGTCTGCTGACAATTTTTGGAGCTTTTGATGTTCAAAAGCATCGATCTTGGTATCGTTGGAAGGCTTAGAGAAATATCCGCAATTCTCATGAAGAGCTCAAGAGCGAAATCGATCTCTATCTTTGTCAAATTGCATCCGTAAGTTGGTGACGTGATGTTGTTCCTGACAGTCAGACCTATGTAGCGTCTCATGGCCATATATTGAGCTATAGGTGTCCGAATTGGATGAAACCGGTGTCTTTTAAATCTAATATCCATATCTACAAGTTTCATTCAGACATTGAATCCTAATTCGGCCATTAAGAGGATCAAAGAAGCATAATACCCTAACTGGTCAGAATGTTACTAGTTTGACATCCTTGTAAATGTGCCGAGCGGATAACCACGCACCCTAGCTAATTTAACAAGCGTCCAGTGAAGCTAATCAAGCGTCTATTAAGAATACAAAACATTATAAAGGCTGAAGAAGTAATTTCGAATGAAGTATTAAGATATTCAAAGTCCAAGCATGACCAGAAAACGAGGTATCCTTTTCCCTAAAGTTTGAAAACATTAAGTATTGTAATAGTAGAAGACACAGGCTTCAACAACTCTAGTAGAAGAAAGAGAAGAGAAGCACGAATAAAGACAAAAGTACAAAAGCTGCAAAAGCAAAAACACTGAAGATTGAAGACAAACGCCTGCTGCCAATAATCAAGCGTCCGAAACGTCGTATTTTGAGGTACGCTCACCGAAATCAAGTGATCTTGGTTTTGTTGGAAAGATAAGATAAATAAATACATGTTTCCTGGAGAAGTCAAGATCTAAACCAATCTCGATCTGAGTGAAAATCCTGCTTCAAGCTCGAGATGTGATACTGTTCATGACAATCAGAACATGCAAGCGTCTGCTTACAATTTCTGGAGCTTTAGGTGTTCAAAAGCATCGATCTTGGTATCGTTGGAAGGCTAATAGAAATATCCACAACTCACATGAAGAGGTCAAAAGCGAAATCGATCTCTACCTTTGTCAAATTGCATCCGTAATTTGGTGAAGCGATGTTGTTCCTGACAGTCAGACCTATGTAGCGTCTGATGATCATATATTCAGCTGTAGCTGTCCGAATTGGATGAAACCAGTGTCTTATTAGAGCTAATATCCATATCTACACGTTTCATGAAGACATCGAATCCTGATTCGGCCGTTAAAAGGGTCTAAGAAGCATAATATGCTAACTGGTTGGAATGCAACGAGTTAAACAGCCTTGTGAATGGGCCCAGTGAATAACCAAGCGCCTTAGCTCTTTTAAGAATCCTCCGGTGAGCTAATCAAGCGTCTACTCAGAATATAGAACAATATGATGGCTGAAGAAGTAATTTCGAATGAAGTATTAAGATATTCAAAGTCCAAGCTTGACCAGAAAACGAGGTACCATTTTCTATAAAGTCCTGAAGCATCAAGTACTGTAATAGAAGAACACAAAAGCTTCAGCAATTGTAATAGAAGAAAGAGAAGACAAGCGTGAATAAAAACAAAAGTACAAATGCTGCAAAAGCAAAATCACTGAAGATTGAAGTCAAGCGCCTGCTGCCGATAATCAAGCCTCCGAAACGTCGTATTTTGATGTACGCTCGTCGAAGTGAAGTGATCTTGGTTTTGTTAGAAAGATAAGATAAATACCTACATGTTTCCTGGAGAAGTCGATATCTGAACCAATCCCGATCTGAGTGAAATTCCTTCTTCAAGCTTGAGATGCTATACTGTTCATGACAATCAGAATATGCAAGTGTCTGCTGACATTTTCTGGAGCTTTAGGTGTTCAAAAGCATCGATCTTGGTATCTTTGGAAGGCATAGAGAAATATCCGTAACTCTCATGAAGAGCTCAAGAGCGAAATCGATCTCTCTCTTTGTCAAATTGCATCCATAAGTTGCTGACGTGATGTTGTTCCTGACAGTCATACCTTTGTAGCGTCTGATGATCATATATTCAGCTTTAGGTGTCCGAATTGGATGAAACCAGTGTCTTATTAGAGCTAATATCCATATCTACACGTTTCATGAAGACATCGAATCCTAATTCGGCCTTTAAGAGGGTCTAAGAAGCGTAATACGCTCACTAGTCAGAATGCAACGAGTTAAACAGCCTTGTGGATGTGCCCAGTGGATAACCAAGCGCCTTAGCTCATTTAAGAATCCCCCGGTGAAGCTAATCAAGCGTCTACTCAGAATACAGAACAATATGATGGTTGAAGAAGTAATTTCGAATAAATTATTAAGATATTCAAAGTCCAAGCTTGACCAGAAAACGAAGTACACTTTTCCATAAAGTTTGAAAACATCAAGCATTGTAATACTAGAAGACACAGGCTTCAACAACTCTAATAGAAGAAAGAGAAGAGAAGCAAGAATAAAGACAAAAGTGCAAAAGCTGCAAAAGCAAAAACACTGAAGATTGAAGTCAAGCGCCTGCTGCCAATAATCAAGCGTCCGAAACGTCGTATTTTGAGGTACGCTCGCCGAAATGAAGTGATCTTGGTTTTGTTAGAAAGATAAGATAAATAAATACATGTTTCATGGAGAAGTCATGATCTGAACCAATCTCGATCTGAGTGAAAATCCTTCTTCAAGCTCGAGATGTGATACAGTTCGTGACAATCAGAACATGCAAGCGTCTGCTTACAATTTCTGGAGCTTTAGGTGTTCAAAAGCATCGATCTTGGTATCGTTGGAAGGCTTATAGAAATATCCGCAACTCTCATAAGAGGTCAAAAGCGAAATCGATCTCTATCTTCGTCAAATTGCATCCGTAATTTGGTGACGTGATGTTGTTCCTGACAGTTAGACCTTTGTAGCATCTGATGGCCATATATTGAGCTATAGCTGTCCGAATTGGATGAAACTGGTGTCTTTTTAAATCTAATATCCATATCTACAAGTTTCATTCAGACATCGAATCCTAATTCGGCCATTAAGAGGATCAAAGAAGCATAATACCCTAAATGGTCAGAATGCTACTAGTTTGACAGCCTTGTGAATGTGCCCAGCGGATAACCACACACCTTAGCTAATTTAAGAGGCGTCCAGTGAAGCTAATCAAGCATCTATTCAGAATAAAAAAACATTATAAAGGTTGGAGAAGTAATTTTGAATGAAGCATTACGATATTCAAAGTCCAAGCCTGACCAGAGAAAAGGGTACCATTTTCTATAAAATCCTGAGGCATCAAGTACTATAATAAAAGAACACAAAAGCTTCATCAAATCCAATAGAAGAAAGAGAAGACAAGCGTGAATAAAAACAAAAATACAGATGCTGCAAAAGCAAAAACACTGAAGATTGAAGTCAAGCGACTGCTGCCGATAATCAAGCCTCCGAAACGTCATATTTTGATGTACGCTCGTTGAAATGAAGTGATCTTGGTTTTGTAAGAAAGATATGATAAATACCTACATGTTTCCTGGAGAAGTCGAGATCTGAACAAATCCCGATCTGAGTGAAATTCCTTCTTCAAACTTGAGATACTATACAGTTCATAACAATCGGAACATGCAAGCGTCTGCTGACAATTTCTGGAGCTTTAGGTGTTCAAAAGAATCGATCTTGGTACCGTTGGAAGGATTAGAGAAGTATCCGCAACTCTCATGAAGAGGTCAAGAGCAAAATCGATCTCTATCTTTGTCAAATTGCATCCGTAAGTTGGTGACGTGATGTTGTTCCTGACAGTCATACCTTTGTAGAGTCTGATGGCCATATATTGAGCTATAGCTATCCAAATTGGATGAAACCGGTGTCTTTTAAAGCTAATGTCCATATCTACAAGTTTCACCAAGACATCGAATCCTAATTCGGCCACTGAGAGGATCATAGAAGCATAATACCCTAACTGGTCAGAATGCTACTAGTTTGACATTCTTGTGAATGTGCCCAACGGATAACCACGCACCTTAGCTAATTTAAGAGGCGTCCAGTGAAGCTAATCAAGCTTCTATTCAGAATACAAAACATTATGAAGGTTGAAGAAGTAATTTCGAATGAAGTATTAAGATATTCAAAGTCCAAGCTTGACCAGAAAACGAGGTACCATTTTCTATAAAGTCCTGAACCATCAAGTACTGTAATAGAAGAACACAAAAGCTTCAGCAATTGTAATAAAAGAAAGAGAAGACAAGCGTGAATAAAAACCAAAGTGCAAATGCTGTAGAAGCAAAAACACTGAAGATTGAAGTCAAGCGCCTGCTGCCGATAATCAAGCCTTCGAAACGTTGTATTTTGAGGAACACTCGTTGAAATGAAGTACTCCTGATTTTGTTAGAAAGATAAGATAAATACCTACCGGTTTCCTGGAGAAGTTGAGATCTGAACCAATCCCGATCTGAGTGAAATTCCTTCTTCAAGCTTGAGATGTGGTACTGTTAGTGACAATCAGAACATGCAAGCGTCTGTTGACAATTTCTGGAGCTTTTGGTCTTCAAAAGAATCGATCTTGTTATCGTTGGAAGGCTTAGAGAAATATCCGCAACTCACATGAAGAGGTCAAGTCGATCTCTATCTTTGTCAGATTGCATCCGTAAGTTGGGGACGTTATGTTGTTCCTGACAGTCAAACCTTTGTAGCGTCTGATGACCAAATATTGAGCTGTAGGTGTCCGAATTGGATGAAACCGGTGTCTCATTACAGCTAATATCGATATCTACACGTTTCATGAAGACATTGAATCCTAATTCGTGCATTAAACAGGTCAAATAAGCATAATACGCTAAATGCTAAGAATGCTACGAGTTAAATAGCATTGTGAATGTGCCCAGTGGATAACCAAGTGCCTTAGCTCATTTAAGAATCCTCCGGTGAAGCTAAGCAAGCGTCTGTTCAGAATACAGAACAATATGATGGCTGGAGAAGTAATTTCGAATGAAGTATTAAGATATTCAAAGTCCAAGCTTGACCAGAAAACGAGGTGCCATTTTCTATAAAGTCCTGAAGCATCAAGTACTGTAATAGAAGAACACAAAAGCTTCAGCAATTGTAATAGAAGAAAGAGAAGACAAGCGTGAATAAAAACCAAAGTGCAAATGCTGCAGAAGCAAAAACACTGAAGATTGAAGTCAAGCGCCTGCTGCCGATAATCAAGCCTTCGAAACGTTGTATTTTGAGGTACACTCGTTGAAATGAAGTACTCCTGATTTTGTTAGAAAGATAAGATAAATACCTACCGGTTTCCTGGAGAAGTTGAGATCTGAACCAATCCCGATCTGAGTGAAATTCCTTCTTCAAGCTTGAGATGTGGTACTGTTAGTGACAATCAGAACATGCAAGCGTCTGCTGACAATTTCTGGAGCTTTTGGTCTTCAAAAGAATCGATCTTGTTATCGTTGGAAGGCTTAGAGAAATATCCGCAACTCACATGAAGAGGTCAAGTCGATCTCTATCTTTGTCAGATTGCATCCGTAAGTTGGGGACGTTATGTTGTTCCTGATAGTCAAACCTTTGTAGCGTCTGATGACCAAATATTGAGCTGTAGGTGTCCGAATTGGATGAAACCGGTGTCTCATTACAGCTAATATCGATATCTACACGTTTCATGAAGACATTGAATCCTAATTCGTGCATTAAACGGGTCAAATAAGCATAATACGCTAAATGCTAAGAATGCTACGAGTTAAACAACATTGTGAATGTGCCCAGTGGATAACCAAGTGCCTTAGCTCATTTAAGAATCCTCCGGTGAAGCTAAGCAAGCGTCTGTTCAGAATACAGAACAATATGATGGCTGGAGAAGTAATTTCGAATGAAGTATTAAGATGTTCAAAGTCCAGGCTTCACCAGAAAACGAGGTGCCATTTTTTATAAAGTCCTGAAGCATCAAGTACTGTAATAGAAGAACACAAAAGCTTCAGCAATTGTAATAGAAGAAAGAGAAGACAAGCGTGAATAAAAACCAAAGTGCAAATGCTGCAGAAGCAAAAACACTGAAGATTGAAGTCAAGCGCCTGCTGCCGATAATCAAGCCTTCGAAACGTTGTATATTGAGGTACACTCGTTGAAATGAAGTACTCCTGATTTTGTTAGAAAGATAAGATAAATACCTACCGGTTTCCTGGAGAAGTTGAGATCTGAACCAATCCCGATCTGAGTGAAATTCCATCTTCAAGCTTGAGATGTGGTACTGTTAGTGACAATCAGAACATGCAAGCGTCTGCTGACAATTTCTGGAGCTTTTGGTCTTCAAAAGAATCGATCTTGTTATCGTTGGAAGGCTTAGAGAAATATCCACAACTCACATGAAAAGGTCAAGTCGATCTCTATCTTTGTCAGATTGCATCCGTAAGTTGGGGACTTTATGTGGTTCCTGACAGTCAAACCTTTGTAGCGTCTGATGCCCAAATATTGAGCTGTAGGTGTCCGAATTGGATGAAACCGGTGTCTCATTACAGCTAATATCGATATCTACACGTTTCATGAAGACATTGAATCCTAATTCGTGCATTAAACGGGTCAAATAAGCATAATACGCTAAATGCTAAGAATGCTACGAGTTAAACAACATTGTGAATGTGCCCAGTGGATAACCAAGTGCCTTAGCTCATTTAAGAATCCTCCGGTGAAGCTAAGCAAGCGTCTGTTCAGAATACAGAGCAATATGATGGCTGGAGAAGTAATTTCGAATGAAGTATTAAGATATTCAAAGTCCAGGCTTGACCAGAAAACGAGGTGCCATTTTCTATAAAGTCCTGAAGCATCAAGTACTGTAATAGAAGAACACAAAAGCTTCAGCAGTTATAATAGAAGAAAGAGAAGACAAGCGTGAATAAAAACAAAAGTACAAATGCTGCAAAAGCAAAAACACTGAAGATAGAAGTCAAGCGCCTGCTGCCGATAATCAAGCCTTCGAAACGTTGTATTTTGAGGTACACTCGTCGAAATGAAGTACTCTTGATTTTGTTAGAAATATAAGATAAATACCTACCGGTTTCCTGGAGAAGTTGAGATCTGAACCAATCCTGATCTGAGTGAATTTCCTTCTTCAAGCTTGAGATGTGGTACTGTTCGTGACAATCAGAACATGCAAGCGTCTGCTGACAATTTCTGGAGCTTTTGGTCTTCAAAAGAATCGAACTTGTTATCGTTGGAAGGCTTAGAGAAATATCCGCAGCTCTCATGAAGAGGTCAAGAGCGAAATCGATCTCTATCTTTGTCAAATTGCATCCATAAGTTGGTGACGTCATGTTGTTCCTGACAGTCAAACCTTTGTAGCGTCAGATGACCATATCTAAAGCTGTAGGTGTCCAATTTGATGAAACTGGTGTCTCATTAAAGCTAATATCCATATCTACACGTGTCATGCAGAGATCGAATCCTAATTCGTGCATTAAAAGGGTCAAATAATCATAAAACGCTAAATACTAAGAATGCTACTAGTTAAACAGCATTGTGAACGTGCCCAGTGGATAACCAAGTGCCTTAGCTCATTTAAGAATCCTCTGGTGAAGCAAATCAAGTGTCTACTCAGAATACAGAACATTATGACAGCTAGAGAAGTAATTTCGAATGAAGTATTAAGATATTCAAAGTCCAAGCTTGACCAGAAAACGAGGTACCATTTTCTATAAAGTCCTGAAGCATCAAGTACTGTAATAGAAGAACCCAAAAGCTTCAGCAATTGTAATAGAAGAAAGAGAAGACAAGCGTGAATAAAAACAAAAGTACAAATGCTGCAAAAGCAAAAACACTGAAGATTGAAGTCAAGCGCCTGCTGCCGATAATCAAGCCTATGAAACGTCGTATTTTGAGGTACACTCGTCTTGTTAGAAATATAAGATAAATACCTACCGGTTTCCTGGAGAAGTTGAGATCTGAACGAATCCCGATCTGAGTGAAATTACTTCCTCAAGCTTGAGATGTGGTTGTGTTCGTGACAATCAGAACATGCAAGCGTCTGCTGACAATTTCTGGAGTTTTAGGTGTTCAAAAGCATCGATCTTGGTATCGTTGGAAGGCTTAGAGAAATATCCGCAACTCTCATGAAGAGGTCAAGAGCGAAATCGATCTCTATCTTTGTCAAATTGCATCCGTAAGTTGGTGACGTCATGTTGTTCCTGACAGTCAAACCTTTGTAGCGTCAGATGACCTTATATTGAGCTGTAGGTGTCCGAATTTGATGAAACCGGTGTCTCATTAAAGCTAATATCCATATCTACACGTTTCATGAAGACATTGAATCCTAATTCGTGCATTAAACGGGTCAAATAAGCATAATACGCTAAATGCTAAGAATGCTACGAGTTAAACAGCATTGTGAATGTGCCCAGTGGATAACCAAGTGCCTTAGCTCATTTAAGAATCCTCCGGTGAAGCTAATCAAGCGTCTACTCAGAATACAGAACATTATGACGGCTGGAGAAGTAATTTCGAATGAAGTATTAAGATATTCAAAGTCCAAGCTTGACCAGAAAATGAGGCGCCATTTTCTATAAAGACCTGAAGCATCAAGTACTGTAATAGAAGAACACAAAAGCTTCAGCAATTGTAATAGAAGAAAGAGAAGACAAGCGTGAATAAAAACAAAAGTACAAATGCTGCAAAAGCAAAAACACTGAAGATTGAAGTCAAGCGCCTGCTGCCGATAATCAAGCCTCCGAAACGTCGTATTTTGAGGCACACTCGTTGAAATGAAGTACACTTGATTTTGTTAGAAAGATAAGATAAATCCTTACTGGTTTCCTGGAGAAGTTGAGATCTGAACCAATCCCGATCTGAGTGAAATTCCTTCTTCAAGCTTGAGATGTGGTACTGTTCGTGACAATCAGAACATGCAAGCGTCTGCTGACAATTTCTGGAGTTTTAGGTGTTCAAAAGCATCGATCTTGGTATCGTTGGAAGGCTTAGAAAAATATCTGCATCTCTCATGAAGAGTTCAAGAGCGAAATCGATCTCTATCTTTGTCAAATTGCATCCGTAAGTTGGTGACGTGATGTTGTTCCTCACAGTCATACCTTTGTAGCGTCTGATGACCATATATTGAGTTGTAGGTCTCCGAATTGGATGAAAACAGTGTCTCATTAAAGCTAATATCCATATCTACACATTTCATGAAGACTTCGAATCCTAATTCGTGCATTGAGAAGGTCAAATAAGCATAATACGCTAACTGCTAAGAATGCTACGATTTAAACAGCCTTGTGAATGTGCCCAGTGGATAACCAAGCGCCTTAGCAAATTTAAGAAACGTCCGGTGAAGCTAATCAAGCGTCTATTCAGAATACAAACATTATGAAGGCTGGAGAAGTAATTTTGAATGAAGTATTAAGATATTCAAAGTCCAAGCTTGACCAGAAAATGAGGTACCATTTTCTATAAAGTCCTGAAGCATCAAGTACTGTAATAGAAGAACACAAAAGCTTCAGCAATTGTAATAGAAGAAAGAGAAGACAAGCGTGAATAAAAACAAAAGTACAAATGCTGCAAAAGCAAAAACACTGAAGATTGAAGTCAAGCGCCTGCTGCCGATAATCAAGCCTCCGAAACGTCGTATTTTGAGGTACACTCGTCGAAATGAAGTACTCTTGATTTTGTTAGAAAGATAAGATAAATACCTACCGGTTTCCTGGAGAAGTTGAGATCTGAACCAATCCCGATCTGAGTGAAATTCCTTCTTCAAGCTTGAGATGTGGTACTGTTCGTGACAATCAGAACATGCAAGCGTCTGCTGACAATTTCTGGAGCTTTAGGTGTTCAAAAGCATCGATCTTGGTATCGTTGGAAGGCTTATAGAAATATCCGCAACTCTCATGAAGAGGTCAAAAGCGAAATCGATCTCTATCTTTGTCAAATTGCATCCGTAATTTGGTGACGTGATGTTGTTCCTGACAGTCAAACCTTTGTAGCGTCTGATGACCATATATTGAGCTGTAGGTGTCCGAATTGGATGAAACCGGTGTCTCATTAAAGCTAATATCCATATCTACACGTTTCATGCAGACATCGAATCCTAATTCGTGCATTAAGATGGTCAAATAAGCATAATACGCTAGCTGCTAAGAATGCTACGAGTTAAACAGCCTTGTGAATGTGCCCAGTGGATAACCAAGCGCCTTAGCTAATTTTAGAAACTGCCGGCGAAGCTAATCAAGCGTCTATTCAGAATACAAACATTAAGAAGGCTGGAGAAGTAATTTTGAATGAAGTATTAAGATATTCAAAGTCCAAGCTTGACCAGAAAATGAGGTACCATTTTCTATAAAGTCCTGAAGCATCAAGTACTGTAATAGAAGAACACAAAAGCTTCAGCAATTGTAATAGAAGAAAGAGAAGACAAGCGTGAATAAAAACAAAAGTACAAATGCTGCAAAAGCAAAAACACTGAAGATTGAAGTCAAGCGCCTGCTGCCGATAATCAAGCCTCCGAAACGTCGTATTTTGAGGTACACTCGTCGAAATGAAGTACTCTTGATTTTGTTAGAAAGATAAGATAAATACCTACCGGTTTCCTGGAGAAGTCGAGATCTGAACCAATCCCGATCTGAGTGAAATTCCTTCTTCAAGCTTGAGATGTGGTACTGTTCGTGACAATCAGAACATGCAAGCGTCTGCTGACAATTTCTGGAGCTTTAGGTGTTCAAAAGCATCGATCTTGGTATCGTTGGAAGGCTTAGAGAAATATCCGCAACTCTCATGAAGAGGTCAAGAGCGAAATCGATCTCTATCTTTGTCAAATTGCATCCGTAAGTTGGTGACGTGATGTTGTTCCTGACAGTCATACCTTTGTAGCGTCTGATGACCATATATTGAGCTGTAGGTGTCCGAATTGGATGAAACCGGTGTCTCATTAAAGCTAATATCCATATCTACACGTTTCATGCAGACATCGAATCCTAATTCGTGCATTAAGATGGTCAAATAAGCATAATACGCTAGCTGCTAAGAATGCTACCAGTTAAACAGCCTTATGAATGTGCCCAGTGGATAACCAAGCGCCTTAGCTAATTTCAGAAACGGCCGGCGAAGCTAATCAAGCGTCTATTCAGAATACAAACATTAAGAAGGCTGGAGAAGTAATTTTGAATGAAGTATTAAGATATTCAAAGTCCAAGCTTGACCAGAAAATTAGGTACCATTTTCTATAAAGTCCTGAAGCATCAAGTACTGTAATAGAAGAACACAAAAGCTTCAGCAATTGTAATAGAAGAAAGAGAAGACAAGCGTGAATAAAAACAAAAGTACAAATGCTGCAAAAGCAAAAACACTGAAGATTGAAGTCAAGCGCCTGCTGCCGATAATCAAGCCTCCGAAACGTCGTATTTTGAGGTACACTCGTCGAAATGAAGTACTCTTGATTTTGTTTGAAAGATAAGATAAATACCTACCGGTTTCCTGGAGAAGTTGAGATCTGAACCAATCCCGATCTGAGTGAAATTCCTTCTTCAAGCTTGAGATGTGGTACTGTTCGTGACAATCAGAACATGCAAGCGTCTGCTGACAATTTCTGGAGCTTTAGGTGTTCAAAAGCATCGATCTTGGTATCGTTGGAAGGCTTAGAGAAATATCCGCAACTCTCATGAAGAGGTCAAGAGCGAAATCGATCTCTATCTTTGTCAAATTGCATCCGTAAGTTGGTGACGTCATGTTGTTCCTGACAGTCAAACCTTTGTAGCGTCTGATGACCATATATTGAGTTGTAGGTGTCCGAATTGGATGAAACCGGTGTCTCATTAAAGCTAATATCCATATCTACACGTTTCATGCAGACATCGAATCCTAATTCGTGCATTAAGATGGTCAAATAAGCATAATACGCTAGCTACTAAGAATGCTACCAGTTAAACAGCCTTGTGAATGTGCCCAGTGGATAACCAAGCGCCTTAGCTAATTTCAGAAACAGCCGGCGAAGCTAATCAAGCGTCTATTCAGAATACAAACATTAAGAAGGCTGGAGAAGTAATTTTGAATGAAGTATTAAGATATTCAAAGTCCAAGCTTGACCAGAAAATGAGGTACCATTTTCTATAAAGTCCTGAAGCATCAAGTACTGTAATAGAAGAACACAAAAGCTTCAGCAATTGTAATAGAAGAAAGAGAAGACAAGCGTGAATAAAAACAAAAGTACAAATGCTGCAAAAGCAAAAACACTGAAGATTGAAGTCAAGCGCCTGCTGCTGATAATCAAGCCTCCGAAACGTCGTATTTTGAGGTACACTCGTCGAAATGAAGTACTCTTGATTTTGTTTGAAAGATAAGATAAATACCTACCGGTTTCCTGGAGAAGTTGAGATCTGAACCAATCCCGATCTGAGTGAAATTCCTTCTTCAAGCTTGAGATGTGGTACTGTTCGTGACAATCAGAACATGCAAGCGTCTGCTGACAATTTCTGGAGCTTTAGGTGTTCAAAAGCATCGATCTTGGTATCGTTGGAAGGCTTAGAGAAATATCCGCAACTCTCATGAAGAGGTCAAGAGCGAAATCGATCTCTATCTTTGTCAAATTGCATCCGTAAGTTGGTGACGTCATGTTATTCCTGACAGTCAAACCTTTGTAGCGTCTGATGACCATATATTGAATTGTAGGTCTCCGAATTGGATGAAACCGGTGTCTCATTAAAGCTAATATCCATATCTGCACGTTTCATGCAGACATCGAATCCTAATTCGTGCATTAAGATGGTCAAATAAGCATAATATGCTAGCTACTAAGAATGCTACCAGTTAAAGAGCCTTATGAATGTGCCCAATGGATAATCAAGCGCCTTAGCTAATTTCAGAAACGGCCGGCGAAGCTAATCAAGCGTCTATTCAGAATACAAACATTAAGAAGGCTGGAGAAGTAATTTTGAATGAAGTATTAAGATATTCTAAGTCCAAGCTTAACCAGAAAATTAGGTACCATTTTCTATAACGTCCTGAAGCATCAAGTACTGTAATAGTAGAACACAAAAGCTTCAGTAATTGTAATAGAAGAAAGAGAAGACAAGCGTGAATAAAAACAAAAGTACAAATGCTGCAAAAGCAAAAACACTGAAGATTGAAGTCAAACGCCTGCTGCCGATAATCAAGCCTCCGAAACGTCGTATTTTGAGGTACACTCGTCGAAATGAAGTACTCTTGATTTTGTTTGAAAGATAAGATAAATACCTACCGGTTTCCTGGAGAAGTTGAGATCTGAACCAATCCCGATCTGAGTGAAATTCCTTCTTCAAGCTTGAGATGTGGTACTGTTCGTGACAATCAGAACATTCAAGCGTCTGCTGACAATTTCTGGAGCTTTAGGTGTTCAAAAGCATCGATCTTGGTATCGTTGGAAGGCTTAGAGAAATATCCGCAACTCTCATGAAGAGGTCAAGAGCGAAATCGATCTCTATCTTTGTCAAATTGCATCCGTAAGTTGGTGACGTCATGTTATTCCTGACAGTCAAACCTTTGTAGCGTCTGATGACCATATATTGAATTGTAGGTCTCCGAATTGGATGAAACCGGTGTCTCATTAAAGCTAATATCCTTCTCTGCACGTTTCATGCAGACATCGAATCCTAATTCGTGCATTAAGATGGTCAAATAAGCATAATATGCTAGCTACTAAGAATGCTACCAGTTAAGGAGCCTTATGAATGTGCCCAATGGATAATCAAGCGCCTTAGCTAATTTCAGAAACGGCCGGCGAAGCTAATCAAGCATCTATTCAGAATAAAAACATTAAGAAGGCTGGAGAAGTAATTTTGAATGAAGTATTAAGATATTCTAAGTCCAAGCTTAACCAGAAAATTAGGTACCATTTTCTATAACGTCCTGAAGCATCAAGTACTGTAATAGAAGAACACAAAAGCTTCAACAATTGTAATAGAAGAAACATAAGACAAGCGTGAATAAAAACAAAAGTACAAATGCTGCAAAAGCAAAAACACTGAATATTGAAGTCAAACGCCTGCTGCCGATAATCAAGCCTCCGAAACGTCGTATTTTGAGGTACACTCGTCGAAATGAAGTACTCTTGATTTTGTTTGAAAGATAAGATAAATACCTACCGGTTTCCTGGAGAAGTTGAGATCTGAACCAATCCCGATCTGAGTGAAATTCCTTCTTCAAGCTTGAGATGTGGTACTGTTCGTGACAATCAGAACATTCAAGCATCTGCTGCCAATTTCTGGAGCTTTAGGTGTTCAAAAGCATCGATCTTGGTATCGTTGGAAGGCTTAGAGAAATATCCGCAACTCTCATGAAGAGGTCAAGAGCGAAATCGATCTCTATCTTTGTCAAATTGCATCCGTAAGTTGGTGACGTCAAGTTATTCCTGACAGTCAAACCTTTGTAGCGTCTGATGACCATATATTGAATTGTGGGTCTCCGAATTGGATGAAACCGGTGTCTCATTAAAGCTAATATCCTTCTCTGCACGTTTCATGCAGACATCGAATCCTAATTCGTGCATTAAGATGGTCAAATAAGCATAATATGCTAGCTACTATGAATGCTACCAGTTAAGGAGCCTTATGAATTTGCCCAATGGATAATCAAGCGCCTTAGCTAATTTCAGAAACGGCCGGCGAAGCTAATCAAGCATCTATTCAGAATAAAAACATTAAGAAGGCTGGAGAAGTAATTTTGAATGAAGTATTAAGATATTCTAAGTCCAAGCTTAACCAGAAAATTAGGTACCATTTTCTATAACGTCCTGAAGCATCAAGTACTGTAATAGAAGAACACAAAAGCTTCAACAATTGTAATAGAAGAAACATAAGACAAGCGTGAATAAAAACAAAAGTACAAATGCTGCAAAAGCAAAAACACTGAATATTGAAGTCAAACGCCTGCTGCCGATAATCAAGCCTCCGAAACGTCGTATTTTGAGGTACACTCGTCGAAATGAAGTATTCTTGATTTTGTTAGAAAGATAAGATAAATACCTGCCGGTTTCCTGGAGAAGTTGAGATCTGAACCAATCTCGATCTGACTGAAATTCCTTCTTCAGGCTTAAGATGTGGTACTGTTCGTGATAATCAGAACATGCAAGCGTCTGCTGACAATTTCTGGAGCTTTAGGTGTTCAAAAGCATCGATCTTGGTATCGTTGGAAGGCTTAGAGCAATATCCGCAACTCTCATGAAGATGTCAAGAGCGAAATCGATCTCTATCTTTGTCAAATTGCATCCGTAATTTGGTGACGTGATGTTGTTCGTGACAGTCATACCTTTTTAGCGTATGATGGCCACATATTGAGCTATAGGTATTCGAATTGGATGAAACCTGTGTCTCATTAAAGCTAATATCCATATCTACACGTTTCATTCAGACATCGAATCCTAATTCGTGCATTAAATGGGTCAAATAAGCATAGTACGCTAAATACTAAGAATGCTACGAGTTAAACAGCATTGTGAATGTGCCCAGTGGATAACCAAGTGCCTTATCTCATTTAAGAATCCTCTGGTGAAGCTAATCAAGCGTCTGTTCAAAATACAGAACATTATGATGGCTGGAGAAGTAATTTCGAATGAAGTATTAAGATATTCAAAGTCCAAGCTTGACCAGAAAACGAGGTACCATTTTCTATAAAGTCCTGAAGCATCAAGTACTGTAACAGAAGAACACAAAAGCTTCAGCAATTGTAATAGAAGAAAGAGAAGACAAGCGTGAATAAAAACAAAAGTAGAAATGCTGGAAAAGCAAAAACACTGAAGTTTGAAGTCAAGCGCCTGCTGCCGATAATCAAGCCTCCGAAACGTCGTATTTTGAGGTACACTCGTCGAAATGAAGTACTCTTGATTTTGTTTGAAAGATAAGATAGATACCTACCGGTTTCCTGGAGAAGTTGAGATCTGAACCAATCCCGATCTGACTGAAATTCCTTCTTCAAGCTTGAGATGTAGTACTGTTCGTGACAATCAGAACATGTAAGCGTCTGCTGACAATTTCTGGAGCTTTAGGTGTTCAAAAGCATCGATCTTGGTATCGTTGGAAGGCTTAGAGAAATATCTGCAACTCTCGTGAAGAGGTCAAGAGCGAAATCGATCTCTATCTTTGTCAAATTGCATCCGTAAGTTGGTGACGTCATGTTGTTCCTGACAGTCAAACCTTTGTAGCGTCTGATGACCATATATTGAGCTGTAGGTGTCCGAATTGGATGAAACCGGTGTCTCATTAAAGCTAATATCGATATCTACACGTTTCATGCAGGCATCGAATCCTAATTCGTGCATTAAATGGGTCAAATAAGCATAATACGCTAAATGCTAAGAATGCTACGTGTTAAACAGCATTATGAATGTGCCCTGTGGATAATCAGGCGCCTTAGCTCATTTAAGAATCCGCCGGTGAAGCTAATCAAGCGTCTACTCAGAAAACAAACATTATCACGGCTGGAGAAGTAATTTCGAATGAAGTATTAAGATATTCAAAGTCCAAGCTTGACCAGAAAATGAGGTACCATTTTCTATAAAGTCCTGAAGCATCAAGTACTGTAATAGAAGAACACAAAAGCTTCAGCAATTGTAATAGAAGAAAGAGAAGACAAGCGTGAATAAAAACAAAAGTACAAATGCTGCAAAAGCAAAAACACTGAAGATTAAAGTCAAGCGCCTGCTGCCGATAATCAAGCCTCCGAAACGTCGTATTTTGAGGTACACTCGTCGAAATGAAGTACTCTTGATTTTTTTAGAAAGAGAAGATAAATACCTATCGGTTTCGAGGAGAAGTAGAGATCTGAACCGATCCCGATCTGAGTGAAATTCCTTCTTCAAGCTTGAGATGTGGTACTGTTCGTGACAATCAGAACATGCAAGCGTCTGCTGACAATTTCTGGAGCTTTAGGTGTTCAAAAGCATCGATCTTGGTATCGTTGGAAGGCTTAGAGAAATATCTGCAACTCTCTTGATGAGGTCAAGAGCGAAATCGATCTCTATCTATGTCAAATTGCATCCATAGGTGACGTCATGTTGTTCATGACAGTCAAACCTTTGTAGCGTCTGATGACCATATATTGAGCTATAGGTGTCCGAATTGGATGAAACCGGTGTCTCATTAAAGCTAATATCCATATCTACACGTTTCATGCGGACATCGAATCCTAATTCGTGCATTAAAAGCGTCAAATAAGCATAATACGGTAAATGCTAAGAATGTTACGAGTTAAACAGCACTGTGAATGTGCCCAGTGAATAACCAAGCGCCTTAGCTCATTTGAGAATGCTTCGGTGAAGCTAATCAAGCGTCTACTCGGAATACACAACATTATGATGGCTGGAGAAGTAATTTCGAATGAAGTATTAAGATATTTAAAGTCCAAGCTTGACCAGAAAACGAGGTACCCTTTTCCATAAAGTTCGGAAACATCAAGTACTGTAATAGTAGAAGACAAAAGCTTCAGCAACTCTAATAGAAGAAGAGAACAGGAACACGAATAAAGACAAAAGTACAAAAGCTGCAAAACCAAAAACACTGAAGATTGAAGTCAAGCGCCTGCTGCCAATAATCAAGCGTCCGAAACGTCGTATTTTGAGGTACGTTGGTCGAAATGAAATGATCTTGATTTTGTTAGAAAGATAAGATATATAAATACAAGTTTCCTGGAGAAGTAAAGATCTTAACCAATCTCGATCTGAGTGAAATTCCTTCTTCAAGCTTGAGATGTGATACTCTTCGTGACAATCAGAACATTCAAGCGTCTGCTGACAATTTCGGGAGCTGTAGGTGTTTAAAAGCATCGATCGTGGTATCGTCGGAAGGCTTATAGAAATATCCGCAACTCTCATGAAGAGGTCAAAAGCGAAATCGATCTCTATCTTGTCAAATCGCATCCGTAATTTGGTGACGAGATGTTGTTCCTGACTGTCAAACTTTTGTAGCGTCTAATGACCATATATTGAGCTGTAGGTGTCTGAATTGGATGAAACCTGTGTCTCATTAAAGCTAATATCCATATCTACACGTTTCATACAGACATCGAATCCTAATTCGTGCATTAAAAGGGTCAAATAAGCATAGTACGCTAAATACTAAGAATGCTACGAGTTAAACAACATTGTGAATGTGACCAATGGATAACCAAGTGGCTTAGCTCATTTAAGAATCCGCCGGTGAAGCTAATCAAGCGTCTGTTCAGAATACAGAACATTATGATGGCGGGAGAAGTAATTTCGAATGAAGTATTAAGATATTCAAAGTCCAAGCTTGACCAGAAAATGAGGTACCATTTTCTATAAAGTCCTGAAGCATCAAGTACTGTAACAGAAGAACACAAAAGCTTCAGCAATTGTAATAGAAGAAAGAGATGGCAAGCGTGAATAAAAACAAAAGTAGAAAGGCTGCAAAAGAAAAAACACTGAAGATTGAAGTCAAGCGCCTCCTGCCGATAATCAAGCCTGCGAAACGTCGTATTTTGAGGTACACTCGTCGAAATGAAATACTCTTGATTTTGTTTGAAAGATAAGATAGATACCTGCCGGTTTCCTGGAGAAGTTGAGATCTGAACCAATCTCGATCTGACTGAAATTCCTTCTTCAGGCTTAAGATGTGGTACTGTTCGTGATAATCAGAACATGCAAGCGTCTGCTGACAATTTCTGGAGCTTTAGGTGTTCAAAAGCATCGATCTTGGTATCGTTGGAAGGCTTAGAGCAATATCCGCAACTCTCATGAAGATGTCAAGAGCAAAATCGATCTCTATCTTTGTCAAATTGCATTCGTAATTTGGTGACGTGATGTTGTTCGTGACAGTCATACCTTTTTAGCGTCTGATGGCCATATATTGAGTTATAGGTATTCGAATTGGATGAAACCTGTGTCTCATTAAAGCTAATATCCATATCTACACGTTTCATTCAGACATCGAATCCTAATTCGTGCATTAAATGGGTCAAATAAGCATAGTACGCTAAATACTAAGAATGCTACGAGTTAAACAGCATTGTGAATGTGCCCAGTGGATAACCAAGTGCCTTATCTCATTTAAGAATCCTCTGGTGAAGCTAATCAAGCGTCTGTTAAAAATACAGAACATTATGGTGGCTGGAGAAGTAATTTCGAATGAAGTATTAAGATATTCAAAGTCCAAACTTGACCAGAAAACGAGGTACCATTTTCTATAAAGTCCTGAAGCATCAAGTACTGTAACAGAAGAACACAAAAGCTTCCGCAATTGTAACAGAAGAAAGAGAAGACAAGCGTGAATAAAAACAAAAGTAGAAATGCTGGAAAAGCAAAAACACTGAAGTTTGAAGTCAAGCGCCAGCTGCCGATAATCAAGCCTCCGAAACGTCGTATTTTGAGGTACACTCGTCGAAATGAAGTACTCTTGATTTTGTTTGAAAGATAAGATAGATACCTACCGGTTTCCTGGAGAAGTTGAGATCTGAACCAATCCCGATCTGACTGAAATTCCTTCTTCAAGCTTGAGATGTAGTACTGTTCGTGATAATCAGAACATGTAAGCGTCTGCTGACAATTTCTGGAGCTTTAGGTGTTCAAAAGCATCGATCTTGGTATCGTTGGAAGGCTTAGAGAAATATCCGCAACTCTCATGAAGAGGTCAAGAGCGAAATCGATCTCTATCTTTGTCAAATTGCATCCGTAAGTTGGTGACGTCATGTTGTTCCTGACAGTCAAACCTTTGAAGCGTCTGATGACCATATATTGAGCTGTAGGTGTCCGAATTGGATGAAGTCGGTGTCTCATTAAAGCTAATATCGATATCTACATGTTTCATGCAGGCATCGAATCCTAATTCGCGCATTAAATGGGTCAAATAAGCATAATACGCTAAATGCTAAGAATGCTACCTGTTAAACAGCATTGTGAATGTGCCCTGTGGATAATTAGGCGCCTTAGCTCATTTAAGAATCCGCCGGTGGAGCTAATCAAGCGTCTACTCAGAAAACAGAACATTATCACAACTGGAGAAGTAATTTCGAATGAAGTATTAAGATATTCAAAGTCCAAGCTTGACCAGAAAATGAGGTACCATTTTCTATAAAGTCCTGAAGCATCAAGTACTGTAATAGAAGAACACAAAAGCTTCAGCAATTGTAATAGAAGAAAGAGAAGACAAGCGTGAATAAAAACAAAAGTACAAATGCTGCAACTGCAAAAACACTGAAGATTAAAGTCAAGCGCCTGCTGCCGATAATCAAGCCTCCGAAACGTCGTATTTTGAGGTACACTCGTCGAAATGAAGTACTCTTGATTTTTTTAGAAAGAGAAGATAAATACCTACCGGTTTCCAGGAGAAGTAGAGATCTGAACCAATCCCGATCTGAGTGAAATTCCTTCTTCAAGCTTGAGATGTGGTACTGTTCGTGACAATCAGAACATGCAAGCGTCTGCTGACAATTTTTGGAGCTTTAGGTGTTCAAAAGCATCGATCTTGGCATCGTTGGAAGGCTTAGAGAAATATCCGCAACTCTATTGATGAGGTCAGGAGCGAAATCGATCTCTATCTATGTCAAATTGCATCCATAGGTGACGTCATGTTGTTCTTGACAGTCAAACCTTTGTAGCGTCTGATGACCATATATTGAGCTATAGGTGTCCGAATTGGATGAAACCGGTGTCTCATTAAAGCTAATATCCATATCTACACGTTTCATGCGGACATCGAATCCTAATTCGTGCATTAAAAGCGTCAAATAAGCATAATACGGTAAATGCTAAGAATGTTACGAGTTAAACAGCATTGTGAATGTGCCCAGTGAATAACCAAGCGCCTTAGCTCATTTCAGAATGCTCCGGTGAAGCTAATCAAGCGTCTACTCGGAATACACAACATTATGATGGCTGGAGAAGTAATTTCGAATGAAGTATTAAGATATTTAAAGTCCAAGCTTGACCAGAAAACGAGGTACCCTTTTCCATAAAGTTCGGAAACATCAAGTACTGTAATAGTAGAAGACAAAAGCTTCAGCAACTCTAATAGAAGAAGAGAACAGGAACACGAATAAAGACAAAAGTACAAAAGCTGCAAAAGCAAAAACACTGAAGATTGAAGTCAAGCGCCTGCTGCCAATTATCAAGCGTCCGAAACGTCGTATTTTGAGGTACGCTGGTCGAAATGAAATGATCTTGGTTTTGTTAGAAAGATAAGATATATAAATACGAGTTTCCTGGAGAAGTCAAGATCTGAACCAATCTCGATCTGAGTGAAATTCCTTCTTTAAGCTTGAGATGTGATACTCTTCGTGACAATCAGAACATTCAAGCGTCTGCTGACAATTTCGGGAGCTGTAGGTGTTTAAAAGCATCGATCGTGGTATCGTCGGAAGGCTTATAGAAATATCCGCAACTCTCATGAAGAGGTCAAAAGCGAAATCGATCTCTATCTTTGTCAAATCGCATCCGTAATTTGGTGACGAGATGTTGTTCCTGACTGTCAAACTTTTGTAGCGTCTAATGACCATATATTGAGCTGTAGGTGTCTGAATTGGATGAAACCTGTGTCTCATTAAAGCTAATATCCATATCTACACGTTTCATGCAGACATCGAGTCTTAATTCTTGCATTAAGATGGTCAAATAAGCATAATACGCTAGCTACTAAGAATGCTACCAGTTAAACAGCCATGTGAATGTGCCCAGTCGATAACCAAGCGCCTTAGCTAATTTTAGAAACGGCCGGCGAAGCTAATCAAGCATCTATTTAGAATACAAACATTAAGAAGGGTAGAGAAGTAATTTTGAATGAAGTATTAAGATATTCAAAGCCCAAGCTTGACCAGAAAATGAGGTACCATTTTCTATAAAGTCCTGAAGCATCAAGTACTGTAATAGAAGAACACAAAAGCTTCAGCAGTTGTAATAGAAGAAATAGTAGACAAGGGTGAACAAAAAAAAAAGTACAAATGCTGCAAAAGCAAAATCACTGAAGATTGAAGTTAAGCGCCTGTTGCTGATAATCAAGCCTCCGAAAAGTTGTATTTTGAGGTACACTCTTCGAAATGAAGTACTCTTGATTTTGTTAGAATGATAAGATAAATACCTACCGGTTTCCTGGAGAAGTTGAGATCTGAACCAATCCCAATTTGAGTGAATTTCCTTCTTCAAGCTTGAGATGAGGTACTGTTCTTGACAATCAGAACATGCAAGCGTCTGCTGACAATTTCTGGAGCTTTTGGTGTTCAACAGCATCAATCTTGTTATCTTTGGAAGGCTTAGAGAAATATCTGCAACTCTCATGAAGAGGTCAAGAGCGAAATCGATCTCTATCTTTGTCAAATTTCATCCGTAAGTTGGTGACGTCATGTTATTCCTGACAGTCAAACCTTTGTAGCGTCTGATGACCATATATTGAGCTGTAGGTGTCCGAATTGGATGAAACCGATGTCTCATTAAAGCTAATATCCATATCTGCACGTTTCATGCAGACATCGAATCCTAATTCGTGCATTAAGATGGTCAAATAAGCATAATATGCTAGCTGCTAAGAATGCTACCAGTTAAAGAGCCTTATGAATGTGCCCAATGGATAATCAAGCGCCTTAGCTAATTTCAGAAACGGCCGGCGAAGCTAATCAAGCGTCTATTCAGAATACAAACATTAAGAAGGCTGGAGAAGTAATTTTGAATGAAGTATTAAGATATTCTAAGTCCAAACTTAACCAGAAAATTAGGTACCATTTTCTGTAACGTACTGAAGCATCAAGTACTGTAATAGAAGAACACAAAAGCTTCAGCAATTGTAATATAAGAAAGAGAAGACAAGCGTGAATAAAAACAAAAGTACAAATGCTGCAAAAGCAAAAACACTGAAGATTGAAGTCAAGCGCCTGCTGCCGATAATCAAGCCTCCGAAACATCGTATTTTGAGGTACACTCGTCGAAATGAAGTACTCTGGATTTTGTTTGAAAGATAAGATAGAAACCTGCCGGTTTCCTGGAGAAGTTGAGATCTGAACCAATCCCGATCTGACTGAAATTCCTTCTTCAAGCTTGAGATGTGGTACTGTTCGTGATAATCAGAACATGCAAGCGTCTGCTGACAATTTATGGAGCTTTGGGTGTTCAAAAGCATCGATCTTGTAATCGTTGGAAGGCTTAGAGAAATATCCGCACTCTCATGAAGAGGTCAAGAGCGAAATCGATCTCTATCTTTGTCAAATTGCATCCGTAAGTTGGTGACGTCATGTTGTTCCTGACAGTTAAACCTTTGTAGCGTCTGAAGACCATATATTGAGCTGTAGGTGTCCGAATTGGATGAAACCGGTGTCTCATTAAAGCTAATATCAATATCTACATGTTTCATGAAGGCATCGAATCCTAATTCGCGCATTAAATGGGTTAAATAAGCATAATACGCTAAATGCTAAGAATGCTACGTGTTAAACAATGTTGTGAATGTGCCCTGTGGATAATCAAGTGCCTTAGCTCATTTAAGAATCCTCCGGTGAAGCTAATCAAGCGTCTGTTCGGAATACACAACATTATGATGGCGGGAGAAGTAATTTCGAATGAAGTATTAAGATATTCAACGTCCAAGCTTGACCAGAAAACGAGGTACCATTTTCTATGAAGTCCTGAAGCATCAAGTACTGTAACAGAAGAACACAAAAGCTTCAGCAATTGTAATAGAAGAAAGAGAAGGCAAGCGTGAATAAAAACAAAAGTAGAAATGCTGCAAAAGCAAAAACACTGAAGATTGAAGTCAAGCGCCTGCTGCCGATAATCAAGCCTCCGAAACGTCGTATTTTGAGGTACACTCGTCGAAATGAAATACTCTTGATTTTGTTTGATAGATAAGATAAATACCTGCCGGTTTCCTGGAGAAGTTGAGATCTGAACCAATCCCGATCTGAGTGAAATTCCTTCTTCAAGCCTGAGATGTCGTACTGTTCGTGACAATCAGAACATTCAAGCGTCTGCTGACAATTTCTGGAGCTTTAGGTGTCCAAAAGCATCGATCTTGGTATCGTTGGAAGGCTTAGAGAAATATCCGCAACTCTCATGAAGATGTCAAGAGCGAAATCGATCTCTATCTTTGTCAAATTGCATCCATAATTTGGTGACGGGATGTTATTCGTGGCAGTCATACCATTGTAGCGTCTGATGGCCATATATTGAGCTATAGGTATTCGAATTGGATGAAACCTGTGTCTCATTAAAGTAAATATCCATATCTACACGTTTCATGCAGACATCGAATCCTAATTCGTGCATTAAATGGGTCAAATAAGCATAATACGCTAAATACTAAGAATGCTATGAGTTAAACATCATTGTGAATGTGCCCAGTGGATAACCAAGTGCCTTAGCTCATTTAAGAATCCGCCGGTGAAGCTAATCAAGCGTCTGTTCAGAATACACGACATTATGACGGCGGGAGAAGTAATTTCGAATGAAGTATTAAGATATTCAACGTCCAAGCTTGACCAGAAAACGAGGTACCATTTTCTATAAAGTCCTGAAGCATCAAGTACTGTAACAGAAGAACACAAAAGCTTCAGCAATTGTAATAGAAGAAAGAGAAGGCAAGCGTGAATAAAAACAAAAGTAGAAATGCTGCAAAAGCAAAAACACTGAAGATTGAAGTCAAGCGCCTGCTGCCGATAATCAAGCCTCCGAAACGTCGTATTTTGAGGTACACTCGTCGAAATGAAATACTCTTGATTTTGTTTGACAGATAAGAATGATACCTGTCGGTTTCCTGGAGAAGTTGAGATCTGAACCAATCTCGATCTGACTGAAATTCCTTCTTCAAGCTTGAGATGTGGTACTGTTCGTGACAATCAGAACATGCAAGCGTCTGCCGACAATTTCTAGAGCTTTATGTGTTCAAAAGCATCGATCCTGGTATCGTTGGAAGGCTATGAGAAATATCCGCAACTCTCATGAAGAGTTCAAGAGCGAAATCGATCTCTATCTTTGTCAAATTGCATCCGTAAGTTGGTGACGTCATGTTGTTCGTGACAGTCAAACCTTTGTAGCGTCTGATGACCATATATTGAGCTATAGGTGTCCGAATTGGATGAAACCAGTGTCTCATTAAAGCTAACATCCATATCTACACGTTCCATGCGGACATCGAATCCTAATTCGGGCATTAAAAGGGCCAAATAAGCATAATACGGTAAATACTAAGAATGTTACGAGTTAAACAGCATTGTGAATGTGCCCAGTGCATAACCAAGCGCCTTAGCTCATTTGAGAATGCTTCGGTGAAGCTAATCAAGCGTCTACTCAGAAAACAGAACATTATCACGGCTGGAGAAGTAATTTCGAATGAAGTATTAAGATATTCAAAGTCCAAGATTGACCAGAAGATGAGGTACCATTTTCTATAAAGTCCTGAAGCATCAAGTACTGTAATAGAAGAACAAAAAAGCTTCAGCAATTGTAATAGAAGAAAGAGAAGACAAGCGTGAATAAAAACAAAAGTACAAATGCTGCAAAAGCAAAAACACTGAAGATTGAAGTCAAGCGCCAGCTGCCGATAATCAGGCCTCCGAAACGTCGTATTTTGAGGTACACCCGTCGAAATGAAGTACTCTTGATTTTTTTAGAAAGAGAAGATAAATACCTACCGGTTTCCAGGAGAAGTTGAGATCTGAACCAATCCCGATCTGAGTGAAATTCCTTCTTCAAGCTTGAGATGTGGTACTGTTCGTGACAATCAGAACACTTAAGCGTCTGCTGACAATTTCTGGAGCTTTAGGTGTTCAAAAGCATCGATCTTGTTATCGTTGGAAGGCTTAGAGAAATATCCGCAACTCTCTTGAAGAGGTCAAGAGCGAAATCGATCTCTATCTATGTCAAATTGCATCCGTAAGTTGGTGACGTCATGTTGTTCTTGACAGTCAAACCTTTGTAGCGTCTGATGACCATATATTGAGCTGTAGGTGTCCGAATTGGATGAAACCGGTGTCTCATTAAAGCTAATTTCCATATCTACACGTTTCATGCGGACATCGAATCCTAATTCGTGCATTAAAAGGGTCAAATAAGCATAATACGATAAATGCTAAGAATGTTACGAGTTAAACAGCATTGTGAATGTGCCCAGTGAATAACCAAGCGCCTTAGCTCATTTCAGAATGCTCCGGTGAAGCTAATCAAGCGTCTACTCGGAATACACAACATTATGATGGCTGGAGAAGTAATTTCGAATGAAGTATTAAGATATTTAAAGTCCAAGCTTGACCAGAAAACGAGGTACCCTTTTCCATAAAGTTCGGAAACATCACGTACTGTAATAGTAGAAGACAAAAACTTCAGCAACTCTAATAGAAGAAGAGAATAGGAACACGAATAAAGACAAAAGTACAAAAGCTGCAAAATCAAAAACACTGAAGATTGAAGTCAAGCGCCTGCTGCCAATAATCAAGCGTCCGAAACGTCGTATTTTGAGGTACACTGGTCGAAATGAAATAATCTTGGTTTTGTTAGAAAGATAAGATATATAAATACGAGTTTCCTGGAGAAGTCAAGATCTGAACAAATCTCGATCTGAGTGAAATTCCTTCTTCAAGCTTGAGATGTGATACTCTTCGTGACAGTCAGAACATTCAAGCGTCTGCTGACAATTTCGGGAGCTGTAGGTGTTTAAAAGCATCGATCGTGGTATCGTCGGAAGGCTTATAGAAATATCCGCAACTCTCATGAAAAGGTCAAAAGCGAAATCGATCTCTATCTTTATCAAATTGCATTCGTAATTTGGTGACGAGATGTTGTTCCTAACTGTCAAACCTTTGTAGCGTCTAATGACCATATATTGAGCTGTAGGTGTCCGAATTGGATGAAACTGGTGTCTCATTAAAGCTAATATCCATATCTACAAGTTTGATGCAGACATCGAATCCTAATTCTTGCATTAAGATGGTCAAATAAGCATAATACGCTAGCTACTAAGAATGCTACCAGTTAAACAGCCATGTGAATGTGCCAAGTCGATAACCAAGCGCCTTAGCTAATTTTAGAAACGGTCGGCGATGCTAATCAAGCGTCTATTCAGAATACAAACATTAAGAAGGGTGGAGAAGTAATTTTGAATTAAGTATTATGATATTCAAAGCCCAAGCTTGACCAGAAAATGAGGTACCATTTTCTATAAAGTCCTGAAGCATCAAGTACTGTAACAGAAAAACACAAAAGCTTCAGAAGTTGTAATAGAAGAAAGAGAAGACAAGCGTGAACAAAAAAAAAAGTACAAATGCTGCAAAAGCAAAAACACTGAAGATTGAAGTCAAGCGCCGGCTGCTGATAATCATGCCTCCGAAAAGTCGTATTTTGAGGTACACTCTTCGAAATGAAGTACTCTCGATTTTGTTAGAAAGATAAGATAAATACCTACCGGTTTCCTGGAGAAGTTGAGATCTGAACCAATCCCGATCTGAGTGAATTTCCTTCTTCAAGCTTGAGATGTGGTACTGTTCGTGACAATCAGAACATGCAAGCGTCTGCTGACAATTTCTGGAGCTTTTGGTGTTCAGCAGCAACGATCTTGTTATCTTTGGAAGGCTTAGAGAAATATCCACAACTCTCATGAAGAGGTCAAGAGCAAAATCGATCTCTATCTTTGTCAAATTTCATCCGTAAGTTGGTGACGTCATGTTATTCCTGACAGTCAAACCTTCGTAGCGTCTGTTGACCATATATTGAGCTGTAGGTGTCCGAATTGGATGAAACCGTTGTCTCATTAAAGCTAATATCCATATCTGCACGTTTCATGCAGACATCGAATCCTAATTCGTGCATTAAGATGGTCAAATAAGCATGATATGCTAGCTGCTAAGAATGCTACCAGTTAAAGAGCCTTATGAATGTGCCCAATGGATAATCAAGTGCCTTAGCTCATTTAAGAATCCTCCGGTGAAGCTAATCAAGCGTCTACTCAGAAAACAGAACATTATCACGGCTGGAGAAGTAATTTCGAATGAAGTATTAAGATATTTAAAGTCCAAGCTTGACCAAAAAACGAGGTACCCTTTTCCATAAAGTTTGGAAACATCAAGTACTGTAATAGTAGAAGAAAAAAACTTCAGCAACTCTAATAGAAGAAGAGAACAGGAACACGAATAAAGACAAAACTACAAAAGCTGCAATAGCAAAAACACTGAAGATTGAAGTTAAGCGCCTGCTGCCAATAATCAAGCGTCCGAAACGTCGTATTTTGAGGTACGCTGGTCGAAATGAAATGATCTTGGTTTTGTTAGAAAGATAAGATATATAAATACGAGTTTCCTGGAGAAGTCAAGATCTGAACAAATCTCGATCTGAGTGAAATTCCTTCTTCAAGCTTGTGATGTGATACTCTTCGTGACAATCAGAACATTCAAGCGTCTGCTGACACTTTCGGGAGCTTTAGGTGTTTAAAAGCATCGATCTTGGCATCGTCGGAAGGCTTACAGAAATATCCGCAAATCTCATGAAGAGGTCAAAAGCGAAATCGATCTCTATCTTTGTCAAATTGCATCCGTAAGTTGGTGACGTCATGTTGTTCCTGACAGTCAAACCTTTGTAGCGTCTAATGACCATATATTGAGCTGTAGGTGTCCGAATTGGATGAAATCGGTGTCTCATTAAAGCTAATATCCATATCTACACGTTTCATGCAGACATTGAATCCTAATTCTTGCATTAAGATGGTCAAATAAGTATAATACGCTAGCTACTAAGAATGCTACCAATAAAATAGCCTTGTGAATGTGCCCAGTGGATAACCAAGCGCCTTAGCTAGTTTTAGAAACAGCCAGCGAAGCTAATCAAGCGTCTATTTAGAATACAAACATTAAGAGGGCTGGAGAAGTAATTTTTTGAATGAAGTATTAAGATATGCAAAGTCCAAGCTTGACCAGAAAATGAGGTACCATTTTCTATAAAGTCCTGAAGCATCAAGTACTGTAATAGAAGAACACAAAAGCTTCAGCAATTGTAACAGAAGAAAGAGAAGACAAGCGTAAATAAAAACAAAAGTACAAATGCTGCAAAAGTAAAAACACTGAAAATTGAAGTCAAGCGCCTACTGCTGATAATCAAGCCTCCGAAAAGTCATATTTTGAGGTACACTCTTCGAAATGAAGTACACTTGATTTTGTTAGAAGGATAACATAAATACCTACCGGTTTCCTGGAGTAGTTGAGATCTGAACCAATCCCGATCTGAGTGAATTTCCTTCTTCAAGCTTGAGATGTGGTACTGTTCGTGACAATCAGAACATGAAAGCGTCTGCTGACAATTTCTGGAGCTTTAGGTGTTCAAAAGCATCGATCTTGTTATCGTTGGAAGGCTTAGAGAAATATCCGCAGCTCTCATGAAGAGGTCAAGAGCGAAATCGATCTCTGTCTTTGTCAAATTGCATCCGTAAGTTGGTGACGTGTTATTCCTGACAGTCAAAATTATAACGTCTGATGACCATATATTGAGCTGTCGGTGTCCGAATTGGATGAAACCGGTGTCTCATTAAAGCTAATATCCAAATCTGCACGTTTCATGCAGACATCGAATCCTAATTCGTGCAATAAGATGGTCAAATAAGCATAATACGGTAGCTGCTAAGAATGCTACCCGTTAAAGAGCCACATGAATGTGGCCAATGGATAATCAAGCGCCTTAGCTAATTTCATATACGGCCGGCGAAGCTAATCAAGCGTCTATTCAGAATATAAACATTAAGAAGGCTGGAGAAGTAATTTTGAATGAAGTATTATGATATTCTAAGTGCAAGCTTAACCAGAAAATTAGGTACTATTTTCTATAAAGTCCTGAAGCATCGAGTACTGTAATAGAAGAAGACAAAAGCTTCAGCAATTGTAATAGAAGAAAGAGAAGACAAGCGTGAATAAAAACAAAAGTACAAATGCTGCCGATAATCAAGCCTCCGAAACGTCGTATTTTGAGTTACACTCGTCGAAATGAAGTACTCTTGATTTTGTTAGAAATATAAGATAAATACCTACCGGTTTCCTGGAGATGTTGAGATCTAAACCAATCCCGATCTGAGTGAAATTACTTCCTCAAGCTTGAGATGTGGTACTGTTCGTGACAATCAGAACATGCAAGCATCTGCTGACGATTTCTGGACCTTTAGGTGTTCAAAAGCATCGATCTTGGTATCGTTGGAAGGCTTTGAGAAATATCCGCAACTCTCATGAAGAGGTCAAGAGCGAAATCGATCTCTATCTTTGTCAAATTGCATCCGTAAGTTGGTGACGTCATGTTGTTCCTGACAGTCAAACCTTTGTAGCGGCTGATGTCCATATATTGAGCTGTAGGTGTCCGAATTAGATGAAACCGGTGTCTCACTAAAGCTAATATCCATATCTACACGTTTCATGCAAACATCGAATCCTAATTCGGCCTTTAAGAGGGTCTAAGAAGCATAATATGCTCACTCGTCAGAATGCAACGAGTTAAACAGCATTGTGAATGTGCCCAGTGGATAACCAAGCGCCTTAGCTCATTTAAGAATCCGCCGGTGAAGCTAATCAAGCGTCTACTCAGAATATAGAACATTATGATGGCTGGAGAAGTAATTTCGAATGAAGTATTAAGATATTTAAAGTCCAAGCTTGACCAGAAAACGAGGTACCCTTTTCCATAAAGTTCGGAAACATTAAGTACTGTAATAGTAGAAGACAAAAGCTTCAACATCTCTAATAAAGACAAAAGTACAAAAGCTGCAAAAGCAAAAACACTGAAGATTGAAGTCAAACGCCTCCTGCCGATAATCAAGCCTCCGAAACGTCGTATTTTGAGGTACACTCGTCAAAATGAAGTACTCTTGATTTTGTTAGAAATATAAGATAAATACCTACCAGTTTCCTGGAGAAGTTGAGATCAAAACCAATCCCGATCTGAGTGAAATTACTTCCTCAAGCTTGAGATGTGGTACTGTTCGTGACAATCAGAACATGCAAGCGTCTTCTGACAATTTCTGGAGCTTTACGTGTTCAAAAGCATCGATCTTGGTATCGTTGGAAGGCTTAGAGAAATACCCGCAACTCTCATGAAGAGGTCAAGAGCGAAATCGATCTCTATCTTTGTCAAATTGCATCCATAAGTTGGTGACGTCATGTTGTTCCTGACAGTCAAACCTTTGTAGTGTCAGATGACCATATATTGAGCTGTAGGTGTCCGAATTTGATGAAACCGGTGTCTCATTAAAGCTAATTTCCATATCTGTAGGTTTCATGCAGACATCAAATCCTAATTCGTGCATTAAGATGGTCAAATAGGCATAATATGCTAGCTGCTAAGAATGCTACCAGTTAAACAGCCTTATGAATGTGCCCAATGGATTACCAAGCGCCTTAGCTAATTTCAGAAACGGCCGGTGAAGTTAATCAAGCGTCTATTCAGAATATAAACATTAAGAAGGCTGGAGAAGTAATTTTGAATGAAGTATTAAGATATTCTAAGTCCAAGCTTAACCAGAAAATTAGGTACCGTTTTCTATAAAGTCCTGAAGCATCAAGTACAGTAATAGAAGACCATAAAAGCTTCAGCAATTGTAATAGAAGAAAGAGAAGACAAGCATGAATAAAAACAAAAGTACAAATGCTGCAAAAGCAAAAACACTGAAGATTGAAGTCAAGCGCCTGCTACCGATAATCAAGCCTCCGAAACGTCGTATTTTGAGGTACACTCATTGAAATGAAGTACTCTTGATTTTGTTATAAATATAAGATAAATACCTACCGGTTTCCTAGAGAAGTTGAGATCTAAACCAATCCCGATCTGTGTGAAATTTCTTCCTCAAGCTTGAGATGTGGTATTGTTCGTGACAATCAGAACATGCAAGCGTCTGCTGACAATTTCTGGAGCTTTACGTGTTGAAAAGCATCGATCTTGGTATCGTTGGAAGGCTTAGAGAAATATCCGCAACTCTCATGAAGAGGTCAAGAGCGAAATCGATCTCTATCTTTGTCAAATTCCATCCGTAAGTTGGTGACATCGTGTTGTTTCTGACAGTCAAACCTTTGTAGCGTCAGATGACCATATATTGAGCTGTAGGTGTCTGAATTTGATGAAACTGGTGTCCCATTAAAGCTAATATCCATATCTACACGTTTCATGAAGACATTGAATCCTAATTCCTGCATTAAACGGGTCAAATAAGCATAATACGCTAAATGCTAAGAATGCAATGTGTTAAACAGCATTGTGAATGTGCCCAGTGGATAACCAAGTGCCTCGCTCATTTAAGAATCCTCCGGTGAAGCTAATCAAGCGTCTGTTCAGAATACAGAACATTATGACGGCTGGAGAAGTAATTTCGAATGAAGTATTAAGATATTCAAAGTACAAGCTTGACCAGAAAACGAGGTGCCATTTTCTATAAAGTCCAGAAGCATCAAGTACTGTAATAGAAGAACACAAAAGCTTCAGCAATTGTAATAGAATAAAGAGAAGACAAGCGTGAATAAAAACAAAAGTACAAAAGCTGCAAAACCATCTGAGTGAAATTACTTCCTCAAGCTTGAGATGTGGTACTGTTCGTGACAATCAGAACATGCAAGCGTCAGCTGACAATTTCTGGAGATTTACGCGTTCAAAAGCATCGATCTTTGTATCGTTGGAAGGCTTAGAGAAATATCCGCAACTCTCATGAAGAGGTCAAGAGCGAAATCGATATCTATCTTTGTCAAATTGCATCCGTAAGTCGAGCGCCTGCTGCCGACAATCAAGCCTCCGAAACGTCGTATTTTGAGGTACACTCATCGAAATGAAGTAATCTTGATTTTGTTTGAAAGATAAGATAAACACCTACCCGTTTCTTGGAGAAGTTGAGATCTGATCCAATCCCGATCTGACTGAAATTCCTTCTTCAAGCTTGAGATGCGGTACTGTTCGTGACAATCAAAACATGCAAGCATCTGCTGACAATTTTTGGAGCTTTAGGTGTTCAAAAGCATCGATCTTGGTATCGCTGGAAGGCTATGAGAAATATACGCAACTCTCATGAAGAGGTCAAGAGCGAAATCGATCTCTATCTTTGTCAAATTGCATCCGTAATTTGGTGACGTGATGTTGTTCCTGACAGTCATACCTTTGTAGCGTCTGATGGCCATATATTGGGATATAGGTGTCCGAATTGGATGAAACCAGTGTCTCATTAAAGTTAATATCCATATCTACACGTTTCATGCAGACATCGAATCCTAATTCGTGCATTAAAAGGGTCAAATAAGCATAATACGCTATATGCTAAGAATGCTACGAGTTAAACAGCATTGTGAATGTGCCCAGTGGATAACCAAGTGCCTTAGCTCATTTAAGAATCCTCCGGTGAAGCTAATCAATCGTCTACTCAGAATATGGAACATTATGACGGCTGGGGAAGTAATTTCGAGTGAAGTATTAAGATACTCAAAGTTCAAGCTTGACCAGAAAATGAGGTACCATTTTCTATAAAGTCCTGAAGCATCAAGTACTATAATAGAAGAACACAAAATCTTCAGCAATTGTAATAGAAGAAAGAGAAGACAACCGTCAATAAAAACAAAAGTACAAATGCTGCAAAAGAAAAAACACTGAAGATTGAAGTCATGCGCCTGCTGCCGATATTCATGCCTCCGAAACGTCGTATTTTGAGGTACACTCGTCGAAATGAAGTACTCTTGATTTTGTTAGAAAGATAAGATAAATGCCTACCGGTTTCCTGGAGAAGTCGAGATCTGAACCAATCCCGATCTGAGTGAAATTCCTTCTTCAAGCTTGAGATGTGGTAATGTTCGTGACAATCAGAACATGCAAGCGTCTGCTGACAATTTCTGGAGCTTTAGGTGTTCAAAAGCATCGATCTTGGTATCGCTGGAAGGCTTAGAGAAATATCCGCAACTCTCATGAGGAGGTCAAGAGCGAAATTGATCTCTATCTTTGTCAAATTGCATCCGTAAGTTGGTGACGTGATGTTGTTCTTGACAGTCATACCTTTGTAGCGTCTGATGACCATATATTGAGCTTTAGGTGTCCGAATTGGATGAAACCATTGTCTCATTAAAGCTAATATCCATATCTACACGTTTCATGAAGACATCGAATCCTAATTCGGCCTTTAAGAGGGTCTAAGAAGCATAATACGCTCACTGGTCAGAATGCAACGAGTTAAACAGCATTGTGAATGTGCCCAGTGGATAACCAAGTGCCTTAGCTCATTTAAGAATCCTCCGGTGAACCTAATCAAGCGTCTACTCAGAATACAGAACATTATGACGGCTGGAGAAGTAATTTCAAATGAAGTATTAAGATATTCAAAGTCCAAGCTTGACCAGAAAACGAGGTGCCATTTTCTTTAAAGTCCTCAAGCATCGAGTACTGTAATAGAAGAACAGAAAAGATTCGGCAATTGTAATAGAAGAAAGAGAAGACAAGCGTGAATAAAAACAAAAGTACAAATGCTGCAAAGGCAAAAACACTGAAGATTGAAGTCGAGCGCCTGCGGCCGACAATCAAGCCTCTGAAACGTCGTATTTTGAGGTACACTCATCGAAATGAAGTAATCTTGATTTTGTTTGAAAGATAAGATAAATACCTACCGGTTTCCTGGAGAAGTTGAGATCTGATCCAATCCCGATCTGACTGAAATTCCTTCTTCAAGCTTGAGATGTGGTACTGTTCGTGACAATCAGAACATGCAAGCGTCTGCTGACAATTTCTGGAGCTTTAGGTGTTCAAAAGCATCGATCTTGGTATGGCTGGAAGGCTATGAGAAATATCCGCAACTCTCATGAAGAGGTCAAGAGCGAAATCGATCTCTATCTTTGTCAAATTGCATCCGTAATTTGGTGACGTGATGTTGTTCCTGACAGTCATACCTTTGTAGCGTCTGATGGCCATATATTGAGCTATAGGTGTCCGAATTGGATGAAACCAGTGTCTCATTAATGTTAATATCCATATCTACACGTTTCATGCAGACATCGAATCCTAATTCGTGCATTAAAAGGGTCAAATAAGCATAATACGCTAAATGCTAAGAATGCTACGTGTTAAACAGCATTGTGAATGTGCCCAGTGGATAACCAAGTGCCATAGCTCATTTAAGAATCCTCCGGTGAAGCTAATCAAGCATCTGTTTAGAATACAGAACATTATGACGGCTGGAGAAGTAATTTCGAATGAAGTATTAAGATATTCAAAGTACATGCTTGCCAGAAAAGGAGGTGCCATTTTCTATAAAGTCCTGAAGCATCACGTACTGTAATAGAAAAACACAAAAGCTTCAGCAATTGTAATAGAATAAAGAGAAGACAAGCGTGAATAAAAACAAAAGTACAAATGCTGCAAAAGCAAAAACACTGAAGATTGAAGTCGAGCGCCTGCTGCCAACAATCAAGCCTCCGAAACGTCGTATTTTGAGTTACACTCATCGAAATGAAGTAATCTTGATTTTGTTTGAAAGATAAGATAAATACCTACCGGTTTCCTGGAGAAGTTGAGATCTGATCCAATCCCGATCTGACTGAAATTCCTTCTTCAAGCTTGAGATGTGGTATTGTTCGTGACAATCAGAACATGCAAGCGCCTGCTGACAATTTCTGGCGCTTTAGGTGTTCAAAAGCATCGATCTTGGTATCGTTGGAAGGCTATGAGAAATATCCGCAACTCTCATGAAGAGGTCAAGAGCGAAATCGATCTCTATCTTTGTCAAATTGCATCCGTAATTTGGTGACGTGATGTTGTTCCTGACAGTCATACCTTTGTAGCGTCTGATGGCCATATATTGAGCTATAGGCGTCCGAATTGGATGAAACCAGTGTCTCATTAAAGTTAATATCCATATCTACACGTTTCATGCAGACATCGAATCCTAATTCGTGCATTAAAAGGGTCAAATAAGCATAATACGCTATATGCTAAGAATGCTACGAGTTAAACAGCATTGTGAATGTGCCCAGTGGATAACCAAGTGCCTTAGCTCATTTAAGAATCCTCCGGTGAAGCTAATCAAGCGTCTACTCGGAATATGGATCATTTTGACGGCTGGAGAAGTAATTTCGAATGAAGTATTAAGATATTCAAAGTCCAAGCTTGACCAGAAAACGAGGTACCATTTTCCATAAAGTCCTGAAGCATCAAGTATTGTAATAGAAGAACAGAAAAGCTTCAGCAATTGTAATAGAAGAAAGAGAAGACAAGCGTGAATAAAAACAAAAGTACAAATGCTGCAAAAGCAAAAACACTGAAGATTGAAGTCAAGCGCCCGCTCCGATAATCAAGCCTCCGAAACGTCCTATTTTGAGGTACACTCGTCGAAATGAAGTACTCTTGATTTTGTTAGAAAGATATGATAAATGCCTACCGGTTTCTTGGAGAAGTTGAGATCTGAACCAATCCCGATCTGAGCGAAATTCCTTCTTCAAGCTTGAGATGTGGTACTGTTCGTGACAATCAGAACATGCAAGCGTCTGCTGACAATTTCTGGCGCTTTAGGTGTTCAAAAGCATCGATCTTGGTATCGTTGGAAGGCTATGAGAAATATACGCAACTCTCATGAAGAGGTCAAGAGCGAAATCGATCTCTATCTTTGTCAAATTGCATCCGTAATTTGGTGACGTGATGTTGTTCCTGACAGTCATACTTTTGTAGCGTCTGATGGCCATACATTGAGCTATAGGTGTCCGAATTGGATGAAACCAGTGTCTCCTTAATGTTAATATCCATATCTACACGTTTCATGCAGACATTGAATCCTAATTCGTGCATTAAAAGGGTCAAATATGCATAATACGCTAAATGCTAAGAATGCCACGAGTTAAACAACATTGTGAATGTGCCCAGTGGATAACCAAGTGCCTTAGCTCATTTAAGAATCCTCCGGTGAAGCTAATCAAGCGTCTACTCGGAATATGGATCATTTTGACGGCTGGAGAAGTAATTTCGAATGAAGTATTAAGATATTCAAAGTCCAAGCTTGACCAGAAAACGAGGTACCATTTTCCATAAAGTCCTGAAGCATCAAGTATTGTAATAGAAGAACAGAAAAGCTTCAGCAATTGTAATAGAAGAAAGAGAAGACAAGCGTGAATAAAAACAAAAGTACAAATGCTGCAAAAGCAAAAACACTGAAGATTGAAGTCAAGCGCCCGCTCCGATAATCAAGCCTCCGAAACGTCCTATTTTGAGGTACACTCGTCGAAATGAAGTACTCTTGATTTTGTTAGAAAGATATGATAAATGCCTACCGGTTTCTTGGAGAAGTTGAGATCTGAACCAATCCCGATCTGAGCGAAATTCCTTCTTCAAGCTTGAGATGTGGTACTGTTCGTGACAATCAGAACATGCAAGCGTCTGCTGACAATTTCTGGAGCTTTAGGTGTCCAAAAGCATCGATCTTGGTATCGCTGGAAGGCTTAGAGAAATATCCGCAACTCTCATGAGGAGGTCAAGAGCGAAATTGATCTCTATCTTTGTCAAATTGCATCCGTAAGTTGGTGACGTGATGTTGTTCTTGACAGTCATACCTTTGTAGCGTCTGATGACCATATATTGAGCTTTAGGTGTCCGAATTGGATGAAACCATTGTCTCATTAAAGCTAATATCCATATCTACACGTTTCATGAAGACATCGAATCCTAATTCGGCCATTAAGAGGGTCTAAGAAGCATAATACGCTCACTGGTCAGAATGCAACGAGTTAAACAGCATTGTGAATGTGCCCAGTGGATAACCAAGTGCCTTAGCTCATTTAAGAATCCTCCGGTGAAGCTAATCAAGCGTCTACTCAGAATACGGAACATTATGACGGCTGGAGAAGTAATTTCAAATAAAGTATTAAGATATTCAAAGTCCAAGCTTGACCAGAAAACGAGGTGCCATTTTCTTTAAAGTCCTCAAGCATCGAGTACTGTAATAGAAGAACAGAAAAGCTTCGGCAATTGTAATAGAAGAAAGAGAAGACAAGCGTGAATAAAAACAAAAGTACAAATGCTGCAAAAGCAAAAACACTGAAGATTGAAGTCGAGCGCCTGCGGCCGACAATCAAGCCTCTGAAACGTCGTATTTTGAGGTACACTCATCGAAATGAAGTAATCTTGATTTTGTTTGAAAGATAAGATAAATACCTACCGGTTTCCTGGAGAAGTTGAGATCTGATCCAATCCCGATCTGACTGAAATTCCTTCTTCAAGCTTGAGATGTGGTACTGTTCGTGACAATCAGAACATGCAAGCGTCTGCTGACAATTTCTGGAGCTTTAGGTGTTCAAAAGCATCGATCTTGGTATGGCTGGAAGGCTATGAGAAATATCCGCAACTCTCATGAAGAGGTCAAGAGCGAAATCGATCTCTATCTTTGTCAAATTGCATCCGTAATTTGGTGACGTGATGTTGTTCCTGACAGTCATACCTTTGTAGCGTCTGATGGCCATATATTGAGCTATAGGTGTCCGAATTGGATGAAACCAGTGTCTCATTAAAGTTAATATCCATATCTACACGTTTCATGCCGACATCGAATCCTAATTCGTGCATTAAAAGGGTCAAATAAGCATAATACGCTAAATGCTAAGAATGCTACGTGTTAAACAGCATTGTGAATGTGCCCAGTGGATAACCAAGTGCCATAGCTCATTTAAGAATCCTCCGATGAAGCTAATCAAGCGTCTGTTTAGAATACAGAACATTATGACGGCTGGAGAAGTAATTTCGAATGAAGTATTAAGATATTCAAAGTACATGCTTGCCAGAAAAGGAGGTGCCATTTTCTATAAAGTCCTGAAGCATCACGTACTGTAATAGAAAAACACAAAAGCTTCAGCAATTGTAATAGAATAAAGAGAAGACAAGCGTGAATAAAAACAAAAGTACAAATGCTGCAAAAGCAAAAACACTGAAGATTGAAGTCGAGCGCCTGCTGCCGACAATCAAGCCTCCGAAACGTCGTATTTTGAGTTACACTCATCGAAATGAAGTAATCTTGATTTTGTTTGAAAGATAAGATAAATACCTACCGGTTTCCTGGAGAAGTTGAGATCTGATCCAATCCCGATCTGACTGAAATTCCTTCTTCAAGCTTGAGATATGGTATTGTTCGTGACAATAAGAACATGCAAGCGTCTGCTGACAATTTCTGGCGCTTTAGGTGTTCAAAAGCATCGATCTTGGTATCGTTGGAAGGCTATGAGAAATATCCGCAACTCTCATGAAGAGGTCAAGAGCGAAATCGATCTCTATCTTTGTCAAATTGCATCCGTAATTTGGTGACGTGATGTTGTTCCTGACAGTCATACTTTTGTAGCGTCTGATGGCCATACATTGAGCTATAGGTGTCCGAATTGGATGAAACCAGTGTCTCCTTAATGTTAATATCCATATCTACACGTTTCATGGAGACATCGAATCCTAATTCGTGCATTAAAAGGGTCAAATATGCATAATACGCTAAATGCTAAGAATGCCACGAGTTAAACAACATTGTGAATGTGCCCAGTGGATAACCAAGTGCCTTAGCTCATTTAAGAATCCTCCGGTGAAGCTAATCAAGCGTCTACTCGGAATATGGATCATTTTGACGGCTGGAGAAGTAATTTCGAATGAAGTATTAAGATATTCAAAGTCCAAGCTTGACCAGAAAACGAGGTACCATTTTCCATAAAGTCCTGAAGCATCAAGTATTGTAATAGAAGAACAGAAAAGCTTCAGCAATTGTAATAGAAGAAAGAGAAGACAAGCGTGAATAAAAACAAAAGTACAAATGCTGCAAAAGCAAAAACACTGAAGATTGAAGTCAAGCGCCCGCTCCGATAATCAAGCCTCCGAAACGTCCTATTTTGAGGTACACTCGTCGAAATGAAGTACTCTTGATTTTGTTAGAAAGATATGATAAATGCCTACCGGTTTCTTGGAGAAGTTGAGATCTGAACCAATCCCGATCTGAGCGAAATTCCTTCTTCAAGCTTGAGATGTGGTACTGTTCGTGACAATCAGAACATGCAAGCGTCTGCTGACAATTTCTGGCGCTTTAGGTGTTCAAAAGCATCGATCTTGGTATCGTTGGAAGGCTATGAGAAATATCCGCAACTCTCATGAAGAGGTCAAGAGCGAAATCGATCTCTATCTTTGTCAAATTGCATCCGTAATTTGGTGACGTGATGTTGTTCCTGACAGTCATACTTTTGTAGCGTCTGATGGCCATACATTGAGCTATAGGTGTCCGAATTGGATGAAACCATTGTCTCCTTAATGTTAATATCCATATCTACACGTTTCATGCAGACATCGAATCCTAATTCGTGCATTAAAAGTGTCAAATATGCATAATACGCTAAATGCTAAGAATGCCACGAGTTAAACAACATTGTGAATGTGCCCAGTGGATAACCAAGTGCCTTAGCTCATTTAAGAATCCTCCGGTGAAGCTAATCAAGCGTCTACTCGGAATATGGATCATTTTGACGGCTGGAGAAGTAATTTCGAATGAAGTATTAAGATATTCAAAGTCCAAGCTTGACCAGAAAACGAGGTACCATTTTCCATAAAGTCCTGAAGCATCAAGTATTGTAATAGAAGAACAGAAAAGCTTCAGCAATTGTAATAGAAGAAAGAGAAGACAAGCGTGAATAAAAACAAAAGTACAAATGCTGCAAAAGCAAAAACACTGAAGATTGAAGTCAAGCGCCCGCTCCGATAATCAAGCCTCCGAAACGTCCTATTTTGAGGTACACTCGTCGAAATGAAGTACTCTTGATTTTGTTAGAAAGATATGATAAATGCCTACCGGTTTCTTGGAGAAGTTGAGATCTGAACCAATCCCGATCTGAGCGAAATTCCTTCTTCAAGCTTGAGATGTGGTACTGTTCGTGACAATCAGAACATGCAAGCGTCTGCTGACAATTTCTGGAGCTTTAGGTGTTCAAAAGCATCGATCTTGGTATCGTTGGAAGGCTTAGAGAAATATCCGCAACTCTCATGGAGGTCAAGAGCGAAATCGATCTCTATCTTTGTCAAATTGCATCCGTAAGTTGGTGACGTGATGTTGTTCCTGACAGTCATACCTTTGTAGCGTCTGATGACCATATATTGAGCTTTAGGTGTCCGAATTGGATGAAACCATTGTCTCATTAAAGCTAATATCCATATCTACACGTTTCATGAAGACATCGAATCCTAATTCGGCCTTTAAGAGGGTCAAAGAAGCATAATACGCTAACTGTCAGAATGCAACGAGTTAAACAGCATTGTGAATGTGCCCAGTGGATAACCAAGTGCCTTAGCTCATTTAAGAATCCTCCGGTGAAGCTAATCAAGCGTCTACTCAGAATACGGAACATTATGACGGCTGGAGAAGTAATTTCAAATGAAGTATTAAGATATTCAAAGTCCAAGCTTGACCAGAAAACGAGGTACCATTTTCTTAAAGTCCTGAAGCATCGAGTACTGTAATAGAAGAACAGAAAAGCTTCAGCAATTGTAATAGAAGAAAGAGAAGACAAGCGTGAATAAAAACAAAAGTACAAATGCTGCAAAAGCAAAAACACTGAAGATTGAAGTCGAGCGCCTGCGGCCGACAATCAAGCCTCTGAAACGTCGTATTTTGAGGTACACTCGTCGAAATGAAGTAATCTTGATTTTGTTTGAAAGATAAGATAAATACCTACCGGTTTCCTGGAGAAGTTGAGATCTGAACCAATCCCGATCTGAGTGAAATTCCTTCTTCAAGCTTGAGATGTGGTACTGTTCGTGACAATCAGAACATGCAAGCGTCTGCTGACAATTTCTGGAGCTTTAGGTGTCCAAAAGCATCGATCTTGGTATCGCTGGAAGGCTTAGAGAAATATCCGCAACTCTCATGAGGAGGTCAAGAGCGAAATTGATCTCTATCTTTGTCAAATTGCATCCGTAAGTTGGTGACGTGATGTTGTTCTTGACAGTCATACCTTTGTAGCGTCTGATGACCATATATTGAGCTTTAGGTGTCCGAATTGGATGAAACCATTGTCTCATTAAAGCTAATATCCATATCTACACGTTTCATGAAGACATCGAATCCTAATTCGGCCTTTAAGAGGGTCTAAGAAGCATAATACGCTCACTGGTCAGAATGCAACGAGTTAAACAGCATTGTGAATGTGCCCAGTGGATAACCAAGTGCCTTAGCTCATTTAAGAATCCTCCGGTGAACCTAATCAAGCGTCTACTCAGAATACGGAACATTATGACGGCTGGAGAAGTAATTTCAAATAAAGTATTAAGATATTCAAAGTCCAAGCTTGACCAGAAAACGAGGTGCCATTTTCTTTAAAGTCCTCAAGCATCGAGTACTGTAATAGAAGAACAGAAAAGCTTCGGCAATTGTAATAGAAGAAAGAGAAGACAAGCGTGAATAAAAACAAAAGTACAAATGCTGCAAAGGCAAAAACACTGAATATTGAAGTCGAGCGCCTGCGGCCGACAATCAAGCCTCTGAAACGTCGTATTTTGAGGTACACTCATCGAAATGAAGTAATCTTGATTTTGTTTGAAAGATAAGATAAATACCTACCGGTTTCCTGGAGAAGTTGAGATCTGATCCAATCCCGATCTGACTGAAATTCCTTCTTCAAGCTTGAGATGTGGTACTGTTCGTGACAATCAGAACATGCAAGCGTCTGCTGACAATTTCTGGAGCTTTAGGTGTTCAAAAGCATCGATCTTGGTATGGCTGGAAGGCTATGAGAAATATCCGCAACTCTCATGAAGAGGTCAAGAGCGAAATCGATCTCTATCTTTGTCAAATTGCATCCGTAATTTGGTGACGTGATGTTGTTCCTGACAGTCATACCTTTGTAGCGTCTGATGGCCATACATTGAGCTATAGGTGTCCGAATTGGATGAAACCAGTGTCTCCTTAATGTTAATATCCATATCTACACGTTTCATGCAGACATCGAATCCTAATTCGTGCATTAAAAGGGTCAAATATGCATAATACGCCAAATGCTAAGAACGCCACGAGTTAAACAACATTGTGAATGTGCCCAGTGGATAACCAAGTGCCTTAGCTCATTTAAGAATCCTCCGGTGAAGCTAATCAAGCGTCTACTCGGAATATGGATCATTTTGACGGCTGGAGAAGTAATTTCGAATGAAGTATTAAGATATTCAAAGTCCAAGCTTGACCAGAAAACGAGGTACCATTTTCCATAAAGTCCTGAAGCATCAAGTATTGTAATAGAAGAACAGAAAAGCTTCAGCAATTGTAATAGAAGAAAGAGAAGACAAGCGTGAATAAAAACAAAAGTACAAATGCTGCAAAAGCAAAAACACTGAAGATTGAAGTCAAGCGCCCGCTCCGATAATCAAGCCTCCGAAACGTCCTATTTTGAGGTACACTCGTCGAAATGAAGTACTCTTGATTTTGTTAGAAAGATATGATAAATGCCTACCGGTTTCTTGGAGAAGTTGAGATCTGAACCAATCCCGATCTGAGCGAAATTCCTTCTTCAAGCTTGAGATGTGGTACTGTTCGTGACAATCAGAACATGCAAGCGTCTGCTGACAATTTCTGGAGCTTTAGGTGTCCAAAAGCATCGATCTTGGTATCGCTGGAAGGCTTAGAGAAATATCCGCAACTTTCATGAGGAGGTCAAGAGCGAAATTGATCTCTATCTTTGTCAAATTGCATCCGGAAGTTGGTGACGTGATGTTGTTCTTGACAGTCATACCTTTGTAGCGTCTGATGACCATATATCGAGCTTTAGGTGTCCGAATTGGATGAAACCATTGTCTTATTAAAGCTAATATCCATATCTACACGTTTCATGAAGACATCGAATCCTAATTCGGCCTTTAAGAGGGTCTAAGAAGCATAATACGCTCACTGGTCAGAATGCAACGAGTTAAACAGCATTGTGAATGTGCCCAGTGGATAACCAAGTGCCTTAGCTCATTTAAGAATCCTCCGGTGAACCTAATCAAGCGTCTACTCAGAATACGGAACATTATGACGGCTGGAGAAGTAATTTCAAATGAAGTATTAAGATATTCAAAGTCCAAGCTTGACCAGAAAACGAGGTGCCATTTTCTTTAAAGTCCTCAAGCATCGAGTACTGTAATAGAAGAACAGAAAAGCTTCGGCAATTGTAATAGAAGAAAGAGAAGACAAGCGTGAATAAAAACAAAAGTACAAATGCTGCAAAGGCAAAAACACTGAAGATTGAAGTCGAGCGCCTGCGGCCAACAATCAAGCCTCTGAAACGTCGTATTTTGAGGTACACTCATCGAAATGAAGTAATCTTGATTTTGTTTGAAAGATAAGATAAATACCTACCGGTTTCCTGGAGAAGTTGAGATCTGATCCAATCCCGATCTGACTGAAATTCCTTCTTCAAGCTTGAGATGTGGTACTGTTCGTGACAATCAGAACATGCAAGCGTCTGCTGACAATTTCTGGAGCTTTAGGTGTTCAAAAGCATCGATCTTGGTATGGCTGGAAGGCTATGAGAAATATCCGCAACTCTCATGAAGAGGTCAAGAGCGAAATCGATCTCTATCTTTGTCAAATTGCATCCGTAAGTTGGTGACGTGATGTTGTTCCTGACAGTCATACCTTTGTAGCGTCTGATGGCCATATATTGAGCTTTAGGTGTCCGAATTGGATGAAACCAGTGTCTCATTAAAGCTAATATCCATATCTACACGTTTCATGAAGACATCAAATCCTATTTCGGCCTTTAAGAGGGTCTAAGAAGCATAATACGCTCACTGGTCAGAATGCAACGAGTTTAACAGCATTGTGAATGTGCCCAGTGGATAACCAAGTGCCTTAGCTCATTTAAGAATCCTCCGGTGAAGCTAATCAAGCGTCTACTCAGAATACGGAACATTATGACGGCAAGACAAGTAATTTCGAATGAAGTATAAGATATTCAAAGTCCAAGCTTGACCAGAAAACGAGGTACCATTTTCTATAAAGTCCTGAAGCATCAAGTACTGTAATAAAAGAACAGAAAAGCTTCGGCAATTGTAATAGAAGAAAGAGAAGACAAGCGTGAATAAAAACAAAAGTACAAATGCTGCAAAAGAAAAAACACTGAAGATTGAAGTCATGCGCCTGCTGCCGATATTCATGCCTCCGAAACGTTGTATTTTGAGGTACACTCGTCGAAATGAAGTACTCTTGATTTTGTTAGAAAGATAAGATAAATGCCTACCGGTTTCCTGGAGAAGTCGAGATCTGAACCAATCCCGATCTGAGTGAAATTCCTTCTTCAAGCTTGAGATGTGGTAATGTTCGTGACAATCAGAACATGCAAGCGTCTGCTGATAATTTCTGGAGCTTTAGGTGTTCAAAAGCAACCATCTTGGTATCTTTGGAAGGCTTATAGAAATATATGCAACTCTCATGAAGAGGTCAAGAGCGAAATTGATCTCTATCTTTGTCAAATTGCATCCGTAAGTTGGTGACGTGATGTTGTTCCTGACAGTCATACCTTTGTAGCGTGTGATGTCCATGTATTAAGCCGGAGGTGTCTGAATTTGATGAAGCCTGTGTCTCATTAAAGCTAATATCCATATCTACACGTTTCATGAAGATGTCGAATCCTAATTCATGCATTAAGAGGGTCAAAGATGAATAACACGCTAACTGCCACGAATGCTACGAGTTAAACAGCATTGTGAATGTGCCTAGTGAATAACAAAGCGCCTTAGCTCATTTGAGAATCCTCCGGTGAAGCTAATCAAGCGTCAACTCGGAATACAGAACATTATGATGGCTGGAAAAGTAATTTTGAATGAAGTATTAAGATATTCAAAGTCCAAGCTTGACCAGAAAACGAAGTACCCTTTTCCATAAAGTTCGGAAACATCAAGTACTTTAATAGTAGAAGACAAAAGCTTCAGCAAATCCAATAGAAGAAAGAGAAGACAAGCGTGAATAAAGACAAAAGTACAAAAGCTACAAAAGCAAAAACACTGAAGATTGAAGTCAAGCACCTGCTGCCAATAATCAAGCGTTTAAACGTCGTATTTTGAGGTACACTGGTCGAAATGAAGTGATCTTGGTTTTTTTAGAACGATAAGATATATAAATACGTGTTTCCTGAAGAAGTCAAGATCTGAACCAATCTCGATCTGAGTGAAATTTCGTCTTCAAGCTTGAGATGTGATACTGTTCATGACAATCAGAGCATTCAAGCGTCTACTGACAATTTCGGGAGCTTTAGGTGTTTAAAAGCATCGATCTTGGTATCGTTGGAAGGCTTATAGAAATATCCGAAACTCTCATGAAGAGGTCAAATCGATCTCTAACTTTGTCAAATTGCATCCATAAGTTGGTGACGTGATGTTGTTCCTGACAGTCATACCTTTGTAGCGTCTGATGGCCATATATTGAGTTGTAGGCGTCTGAATTGGATGAAACTAGTGTTTCATTAACGCTAATATCCATATCTACACGTTTCATGCAGACATCGAATCCTAATTCGGCCTTTAACAGGGTCTAAGAAGCATATTACGCTCACTAGTCAGAATGCAACGAGTTAAACAGCCTTGTGAATATGCCCAACGGATAACCAAGTGCCTTAGCTCATTTAAGAATCCTTCGGTGAAGCAAATCAAGCGTCTACTCAGAATACAGAACATTATGATAGTTGGAGAAGTAATTTTGAATGAAGTATTAAGATATTCGAAGTCCAAGCTTGACCAGAAAATAATGTACCATTTTCTATAAAGTCCTGAAGCATCAAGTATTGTAATAGAAGAACACAAAAGCTTCAGCAATTGTAATAGAAGAAAGATAAGACAAGCGTGAATAAAAACAAAAGTACAAATGCTGCAAAAGGAAAAACACTGAAGATTGAAGGCAAGCGTTTGCTGCCGATAATCAAGCGTCTGAAATGTCGTATTTTGAGGTACACTCGTCGAAATGAAGTGATCTAGGTTTTATTAGAAAGATAAGATAAATACCTACAGGTTTCCTGGAGAAGTCGAGATTTGAACCAATCCCGATCTGAGTGAAATTTCTTTTTGAAGCTTGAGATGTGGTACTGTTCGTGACAATCAGAACATGCAAGCGTCTGCTGACAATTTCTAGAGCTTTAGGTGTTCAAAAGCAACGATCTTGGTATCTTTGGAAGGCTTAGAGAAATATCTGCAACTCTCATGAAGAGGTCAAGAGCGAAATCGATCTCGATCTTTGTCAAATTGCATCCGTAAGTTGGTGACGTGATGTTGTTCCTGACAGAGTTATACCTTTGTAGCGTGTGATGTCCATATATTAATCTGGAGGTGTCTGAATTGGATGAAGCCAGTGTCTCATTAAAGCAAATATCCATATCTACACGTTTCATAAAGACATCGAATCCTAATTCGTGCATTAAGAGGGTCAAAGATGAATAACACACTAACTGCTAAGAATGCTACGAGTTAAACAGCATTGTGAATGTGCTTAGTGAATAACCAAGCGCCTTAGCTCATTTGAGAATCCTCCGGTGAAGCTAATCAAGCGTCTACTCGGAATACAGAACATTATGATGGCTGGAGAAGTAATTTCGAATGAAGTATTAAGATATTCAAAGTCCAAGCTTGACCAGAAAATGAGGTACCATTTTCTATAAAGTCCTGAAGCATCAAGTACTGTAATAGAAGAACACAAAAGCTTCAGCAATTGTAATAGAAGAAAGAGAAGACAAGCGTGAATAAAAACAAAAGTACAAATGCTAGAAAAGCAAAAACACTAAAGATTGAAGTCAAGTGCCTGCTGCCGATAATCAAGCCTCCGAAACGTATTTTGAGGGACGCTCGTCATAATGAAGTGATCTTGGTATTATTAGAAAGATAAGATAAATACCTTCATGTTTCCTGGAGAAGTCGAGATCTGAACCAATCCCGATCTGAGTGAAATTCCTTCTTCAAGCTTGAGATGTGGTACTGTTCGTGACAATCAGAACATGCAAGCGTCTTGTGATAATTTCAGGAGCTTTAGGTTTTCAAAAGCATCGATCTTGCTATCGTTGGAAGGCATAGAGAAATATCTACAACTCTCATGAAGAGGTCAAGAGCGAAATCAATCTCATTCTTTGTCAAATTGCATCCGTAAGTTGGTGACGTGATGTTGTTCCTGACAGTCATACCTTTGAAGAAGGAATTTCACTCAGATCGGGATTGGTTCAGATCTCGATTTCTCCAGGAAATATGTAGGTATTTATCTTATCTTTCTAATAAAACCAAGATCACTTCATTTCGACGAGCGTAGCTCAAAATACATTTCGGAGGCTTGATTATCGGCAGCAGGCACTTGACTTCAATCTTCAGTGTTTTTGCTTTTGCAGCATTCGTACTTTTGTTTTTATCCACGCTTGTCTTCTCTTTCTTCTATTACAATTGCTGAAGCTTTTGTGTTCTTCTATTAAAGTACTTGATGCTTCAAGACTTCATGAATATCTTAATAATGTTTGTATTTTGAATAGACACTTGATTAGCTTCACCGGACGCTTCTTAAATTAGCTAAGGCGCTTGGTTATCCACTGGACACATTCAAAAGGCTGTTTAACTCGTAGCATTCTTAGCAGTTAGCGTATTATGCTAATTTGACCCTCTTAATGCACGAATTAGGATTCGATGTCTTCATGAAACGCTAGATATGGATATTAGCTTTAATGAGACACTGGTTTCATCCAATTCGAACACCTACAACTCAATATATGGTCATCAGACGCTACAAAGGTATGAATGTCAGAAACAACATCACGTCGCCAACTTACGGATGCAATTTGACAAAGATAGAGATCGATTTCGCTCTTAACCTCTTCATGAGAGTTGCGGATATTTCTCTAAGCCTTCCAACGATACCAAGATCGATGCTTTTGAACACCTAAAGCTCCAGAAATTGTCAGCAGAGGCTTGCATGTTCTGATTGTCATGAACAGTATCACATCTAAAGCTTGAAGAAGGAATTTCACTCAGATCGGGAATGGTTCAGATCTCGACTTCTCCACGAAACATGCAGGTATTTATCTTATCTTTCTAATAAAACCAACATCACATCATTTCGACGAGCGTACATCAAAATACGACATTTCGGACCCTTGATTATCGGTAGTAGGCGGTTGACTTCAACCTTCAGTGTTTTTGCTTTTGCAGCATCTGTATTTTTGTTTTTATTCACGCTTGTCTTCTCTTTCTTCTATTAGAATTGATGAAGCTTTTGTGTTCTTTTATTACAGTACATGATGCTTCAGGACTTTATATAAAATGGTACCTTATTTTCTGGTCAAGCTTGGACTTTGAATATCTTAATACTTCATTCAAAATTACTTCTCCAACATTTATAATGTTTTGTATTCTGAATATACGTTTGATTAGCTTCACTGGACGCCTCTTAAATTAGCTAAGGTGCGTGGTTATCCGCTGGCCACATTCACAAGGCTGTCAAACTAGTAACATTCTGACCAGTTAGCGTATTATGCTTCTTTGATCCTCTTATTGGCCGAATTAGGATTCGATGTCTTAATGAAACTTGTAGATATGGATATTAGCTTTAAAAATAAATTGGTTTCATCCAATTCAGACACATATAGCTCAATATACGGCCATCAGACGCTACAAAGATATGACGATCAAGAACAACATCACGTCACCAACTTACCGATACAATTTGACAAAGATAGGGATCGATTTCGCTCTTGATCTCTTCAAGAGAGTTGCGGATATATCTCTAAGCCTTCCAACGATACCAAGATCGATGCTTTTGAATACCTAAAGTTCCGGAAATTGTCAACAGATGCTGGCATGTCCTGATTGTCACGAACAGTACCACATCTCAAGCTCGAATAAGGAATTTCACTCAGATCGGGATTGGTTCAGATCTCAACTTCTCCAGGAAACCTGTAGGTATTTATCTTATTTTTCTAAAAAAACCAAGTTCAATTCATTTCGACGAGCGTACCTCAAAATACGACGTTTCAGAGATTTGATTATCGGCAGCAGGCACTTGACTTCAATCTTCAGTGTTTTCGCTTTTGCAGCATCTGTAATTTTGTTTTTATCCACGCTTATCTTCTCTTTTTCTATTAGAATTGCTGAAGCTTTTGTGTTCTTCTTTTACAGTACTTGATGCCTCGGGACTGTATAGAAAATGGTACCTTATTTTCTGGTCAAGCTTGGACTTTGAACATCTTAATACTTCATTCAAAATTACTTCTCCAACCTTCATAATGTTTTGTATTCTGAATAGACGCTTGATTAGCTTCACTGGATGCCTCTTAAATTAGCTAACATGTGCGGTTATCCGCTGGGCACATTCACAAGGCTGTCAAACTCGTAGCATTCTGACCAGTTAGCTTATTATGCTTCTTTGATCCTCTTAATGGCCGAATTAGGATTCGATGTCTTAATGAAACTTGTAGATATGGATATAAGATTTAAAAAGAAACTAGTTTCATCCAATTCGGACACCTATAGCCCAATATATGGCCATCAGAAGCTACAAAGGTATGACTGTCAGGAACAACATCACGTCACCAACTTACGGATGCAATTTGACAAAGATAGAGATCGATTTCGATTTTGACCTCTTCATGAGAGTTGCGTATATTTCTATAAGCCTTCCAACGATACCAAGATCAATGCTTTTGAACACCTAAAGCTCCAGAAATTGTAAGCAGACGCTTGCATGTTCTGATTGTCGCGAACAGTATCACATCTCAAGCTTGAAGAAGGAATTTCACTCAGATCGAGATCGGTTCATATCTTGACTTCTCCAGGAAACATGTATTTTTTTATCTTATCTTCATTACAAAACCAAAATCACATCATTTCGGCGAGCATACCTCAAAATACGACGTTTCGGACGCTTGATTATTGGCAGCAGGCGCTTGACTTCAATCTTTAGTGTTTTTGCTTTTGCAGCTTTTGTACTTTTGTCTTTATTCGTGCTTCTCTTCTCTTTCTTCTATTAGAGTTGTTGAAGCCTTTGTCTTCTACTATTACAATGCTTGATGTTTCCGAACTTTATGGAAAAGGGTACCTCGTTTTCTGGTCAAGCATGGACATTGAATATCTTAATACTTCATTCGAAATTACTTCATTAGCCATCATAATATTCTGTATTCTGAGTAGACGCTTGATTGCCTTCACCGGAGGATTCTTAAATGAGCTAAGGCGCTTGGTTATCCATTGGGCACATTCACAAGGCTGTTTAACTCGTTGCATTCTGACTAGTGAGAGTACTATGCTTCTTATACCCTCTTAAAGGCCGAATTAGGATTCGATGTCTTCATGAAACGTGTAGATATGGATATTAGCTTTATTGAGGCACTGGTTTCATCCAATTCGGACACCTAAAGCTCAATATATGGTCATCAGACATTACAAAGGTATGACTGCCAGGAACAACATCACCTCACCAGCTTACGGATGCAATTTGACAAAGATAGAAATCGATTTCGCTCATGACCTCTTCACGAGAGTTACGGATATTTCTCAAAGCCTTCTAACGATACCAAGATCAATGCTTTTGAACACCTAAAGCTCCAGAAATTGTTAGCAGACGCTAGCATGTTATGATTGTCACGAACAGTACCACATCTCAAGCTTGAAGAGGGAATTTCACTCAGATCGGGATTGGTTCAGATCTCGATTTCTCCAGGAAACCTGTAGGTATTTATCTTATCTTTCTAACCAAACCAAGATCACTTCATTTCGACGAGCGTACCTCAAAATACGACGTTTCAGAGGATTGATTATCGACAACCAGCGCTTGACTTCAATCTTCAGTGTTTTTGCTTTTGCAGCATCTGTACTTTTGTTTTTATTCACGCTTGTCTTCAATTTCTTCTATTAGAATTGCTAAAGCTTTTGTGTTGTTTTATTACAGTACTTGATGCCTCAGGACTTTATAGAAAATGGTACTTTATTTTTTGGTCAAGCTTGGATGTTGAATATCTTAATACTTCATTCAAAATTACTTTTCCAACCTTCATAATGTTTTTTATTCTGAATAGACGCTTGATTAGCTTCACTGGACGCCTCTTAAATTAGCTAAGGTGCATGGTTATCCGCGGGGCACTTTCACAAGGCTGTCAAACTAGTAGCATTCTGACTAGTTAGCGTATTATGCTTCTTTGACTCTTTTAATGGCCGAATTAGGATTCGATGTCTTAATGAAACTTGTAGATATGGATATTATCTTTAAAAAGACACCAGTTTCATCCAAGTCAGACACCCATAGCTCAATATATGGCCATCAGTTGCTACAAAGGTATGACTGTCAGGAACAACATCACGTCAACAACTTACGGATGCAATTTGACAAAGATTGAGATCAATTTCGCCTTTGACCTCTCATGAGATTTGCGGATATTTCAATAAGCCTTCCAACGATACCAAGATCGATGCTTTTGAACCCTTACAACTCCAGAAATTGCAAGCAGACGCTTGCATGTTCTGATTGTCACGAACAATATCACATCTCAAGCTTGAAGGAGGAATTTCACTCAGATCGAGATTGGTTCAGATCTTGACTTCTCCAGGAAACATGTATTAATTTATCTTATCTTTCTAACAAAACCAAGATCACTTCATTTAGGCGAGCGTCCCTCAGAATACGACGTTTCGGACGCTTGATTATTGGCAGCGGGCGCTTGACTTCAATCTTCAGTGTTTTTGCTTTTGCAGCTTTTATACTTTTGTCTTTATTCGTGCTTCTCTTCTCTTTCTACTATTAGAGTTGTTGTAGCCTTTGTCTTCTACTATTACAACACTTGATGTTTCCAAACTCTATGGAAAAGGGTACCTCGTTTTCTGGTCAAGCTTGGACATTGAATATCTTAATACTTCATTCGAAATTACTTCTCCAGCCATCATATTGTTCTGTATTCTGAGTAGACGCTTGATTAGCTTCACCGGAGGATTCTTCATTGAGCTAAGGCGCTTGGTTATCCACTAGGAACATTCACAAGGCCGTTTGACTCGTTGCATTCTGACTAGTGAGTGTATTATGCTTCTTAGACCCTCTTAAAGGCCGAATTAGGATTCGATGTCTTCATGAAACGTGTAGATATGGATATTAGCTTTAATAAGACATAGGTTTCATCCAATTCAGACACCTAAAGCACAATATATGGTCATCATACGTTACAAAGGTATGACTGTCAGGAACAACATCACCTCACCAACTTACGGATGCAATTTGACAAAGATAGAGATCGATTTCCCACTTGACCTCTTCACGAGAGTTGCGGATATTTCGCTACGCCTTCCAACGATACCAAGATCGATGCTTTTGAACACCTAAAGCTCCAAAAATTTTCAGCAGATGCTTGCACGTTCTGATTGTCACGAACAGTACCACATCTCAAGCTTGAAGAAGGAATTTCACTCCGATCGGGATTGGTTTTGATCTCGATTTCTCCAGGAAACATGTAGGTATTTATCTTATATTTCTAATAAAATCAAGATCACTTCATTTCGACGAGCGTACCTCAAAATAATTTTCGGAGGCTTGATTATCGTAGCAGGCACTTGACTTCAATCTTCAGTGTTTTTGCTTTTGCAGCATTTGTACTTTTGTTTTTATTCACGCTTGTCTTTTCTTTCTTATATTACAATTGCGGAAGCTTTTGTGTTCTTCTATTACAGTACTTGATGCTTCAGGACTTTATAGAAAATGGTATCTCATTTTCTGGTCAAGTTTGGAATTTGAATATCTTAATACTTCATTCAAAATTACTTGTCCAGCGTTCATAAAGTTTGTATTCTTAATAGACGCTCGATTAGGTTCACCGGACGCTTCTTAAATTAGCTAAGGCGCTTGGTTATCCACTGGGCACATTCACAAGGCTGTTTAACTCTTAGCATTCTTAGCAGTTAGCGTATTATGCTTATTTGACCCTCTTAATGCACGAATTAGGATTCGATGTCTTCATGAAACGTGTAGAAATGGATATTAGCTTCAATGAGACATTGGTTTCATCTAATTCAGACACCTACAGCTCAATATATGGTCATTAGACGCTACAAAGGTATGACTGTCAGGAACAACATCACGTCACCAACTTACGGATGCAATTTGACAAAGATAGAGATCGATTTCGCTCTTAACCTCCTCATGAGAGTTACGGATATCTCTCTAAGCCTTCCAACGATACCAAGATCGATGCTTTTGAACACCTAAAGCTCCAGAAATTGTCAGCAGATGCTTGCATGTTCTGATTGTCACGAACAGTACCACATCTCAAGCTTGAAGAAGGGATTTCACTCAGATCATGATTGGTTCAGATCTCGATTTCTCCAGGAAACATGTAGGCATTTATCTTATCTTTCTAATAAAACCAAGATCACTTCATTTCGACGAGCGTACCTCAAAATTATTTTTGGAGGCTTGATTATCGGCAGCAGGCACTTGACTTCAATCTTCAGTGTTTTTGCTTTTGCAGCATTTGTACTTTTGTTTTTATTCACGCTTGTCTTTTCTTTCTTATATTACAATTGCGAAAGCTTTTGTGTTCTTCTATTACAGTACTTGATGCTTCAGGACTTTATAGAAAATGGTACCTCATTTTCTGGTCAAGTTTGGACTTTGAATATCTTAATACTTCATTAAAAATTACTTGTCCGGCGTTCATAAAGTTTGTATTCTGAATAGACGCTCGATTAGCTTCACCGGACGCTTCTTAAATTAGCTAAGGCGCTTGGTTATCCACTGGGCATATTCACAAGGCTGTTTAACTCTTAGCATTCTTAGCAGTTAGCGTATTATGCAAATTTGACCCTCTTAATGCACGAATTAGGATTCGATGTCTTCATGAAACGTGTAGAAATGGATATTAGCTTTAATGAGACATTGGTTTCATCCAATTCAGACACCTACAGCACAATATATGATCATCAGACTCTACAAAGGTATGACTGTCAGCAACAACATCTTGTCACCAACTTACGGATGCAATTTGACAAAGATAGAGATCGATTTCGCTCTTGATCTCTTCATGAGACTTGCGGATATTTCTCTAAGCCTTCCAATGATACCAAGATCGATGCTTTTGAACACCTAAAGTTCTTGAAATTGTCAGCAGATGCTTGCATGTTCTGATTGTCACGAACCGCACCACATCTCAAGCTTGAATAAGGAATTTCACTCAGATCGGGATTGGTTCAGATCTCTACTTCTCCAGGAAACCTGTAGGTATTTATCTTATCTTTCTAAAAAATCCAAGATCACTTCATTTCGACGAGTGTACCTCAAAACACGACGTTTCAGAGGTTTGATTATCGGCAGCAGGCACTTGACTTCAATCTACAGTGTTTTTGCTTTTGCAGAATCTGTACTTTTGTTTTTATTCACGCTTGTCTTCTCTTTCTTCTATTACAATTGCTGAAGCTTTTGTGTTCTTCTTTTAAATTACTTGATGCCTCAGGACTTTATAGAAAATGGTACCTTATTTTCTGTTCAAGCTTGGACTTTGAACATCTTAATACTTTATTCAAAATTACTTCTCCAACCTTCATAATATTTTGTATTCTGAATAAACGCTTGATTCGCTTCACTGGATGCCTCTTACATTAGCTAACGTGCGTGGTTATCCGCTGGGCACATTCACAAGGCTGTCAAACTAGTAGCACTCAGACCAGTTAGCTTATTATGCTTCTTTGATCTTCCTAATGGCCGAATTAGGATTGGATGTCTTAATGAAACTTGTATATATGGATATTAGCATTAAAAAGAGACCGGTTTCATCCAATTCAGATACCTATAGCAAAATATATGACCAACAAACGCTACAGAGGTATGACTGTCAGGAACAACCTCACGTCATCAACTTACGGATGCAATTTGACAAAGATAGAGATCGATTTCGCTTTTGACCTTTTCATGAGAGTTGCGGATATTTCTACAAGCCTTCCAACGATACCAAGATCGATGCTTTTGAAAACCTAAATTTCCAGAAATTGTAAGCAGATGCTTGCATGTTCTGATTGTCACGAACAGTATCACATCTCAAGCTTGAATAAGGAATTTCACTAAGATCGAGATTAGTTCAGATCTTGACTTCTCCAGGAAACATGTATTTATTTATCTTATCTTTGTAACAAAGCCAAGATCACAACATTTCGGCGAGCGTACCTCAAAATACGATGTTTCGGACGCTTGATTATTAGCAGCAGGCACTTGACTTCAATCTTCAGTGTTTTTGCTTTCGTAGCTTTTGTACTTTTGTCTTTATTCATGCTTCTCTTCTCTTTCTTCTATTAGAGTTGCTGAAGCCTTTGTCTTCTACTATTACAATACTTGATGTTTCCGAACTTTACGAAAAAGGGTACCTCGTTTTCTGGTCAAGCATGGACTTTGAATATCTTAATACTTCATTTGAAATTACTTCATTAGCCATCATAATATTCTGTATTCTGAGTAGACGCTTGATTAGCTTCACCGGAGGATTCTTAAATGAGCTAAGGCGCTTGATTATCCACTGGACACATTCACAAGGCCGTTTAAATCGTTCCATTCTGACTAGTGAGCGTATTATGCTTCTTAGACTCTCTTAAAGGCCGAATTAGAATTCGATGTCTCCATGAAACGTTTAGATATGGATATTAGCTTTAATGAGACACTGGTTTCATCCAATTCGGACACCTAAAGCTCAATATATGGTCATCAGACGTTACAAAGGTATGACTGTCAGGAACAACATCACGTCACCAACTTACGGATGCAATTTGACAAAGATAGAAATCGATTTCGCTCTTGACCTCTTCACGAGAGTTGCGGATATTTCTCTAACCCTTCCAACGATACCAAGATCGATGCTTTTGACCGCCTAAAGCTTCAGAAATTGTCAGCAGACACTTTCATGTTATGATTATCACGAACAGTACCACATCTCAAGCTTGGAGGAATTTCACTCAGATCGGGATTGTGTCAGATCTTGATTTCTCCAGAAACATGTAGCTATTTATCTTTTCTTTCTAATAAAACCAAGATCACTTCATTTCGACGAGCATACTGCAAAATACTTTTCGGAGACTTGATTATCGGCAGCTGGCACTTAACTTCAATCTTCACTGTTTTTGTTTTTCAAGCATTTGTACTTTTGTTTTTATTCACGCTTGTCTTCTCTTTCTTCTATTACAATTGCTGAAGCTTTTGTGTTCTTCTATTACAGTACTTGATGCTTCAAGACTTTATAGTAAATGGTACCTTATTTTCTGGTCAAGCTTGGACTTTGAATATCTTAATACTTCATTCAAAATTACTTCTCCAACATTCATAATGTTTTGTATTCTAAATAGACGCCTGATTAGCTTCACTGGACGCCTCTTAAATTAGCTAAGGTGCGTGGTTATTCGCTGGCCACATTCACAAGGCTGTCAAACTAGTAGCATTCTGACCAGTTAGCGTATTATGCTTCTTTGATCCTCTTATTGGCCGAATTAGGATTCGATGTCTGAATGAAATTTTTAGATATGGATATTAGCTTTAGAAATAAATCAGTTTCATCCAATTAGGACACATATAGCTCAATATATGGCCATCAGACACTACAAAGGTATGACTATCAAGAACAACATCACGTCACCAACATACGGATGCAATTTGACAAAGATAGGGATCGATTTTGCTCTTGATCTCTTCATGTGAGTTGTGGATATTTCTCTAAGCCTTCCAACGATACCAAGATTGATGCTTTTGAACACCTAAAGCTCCAGAAATTGTCAGCAGATGCTTGCATGTTCTGATTGTCACGAACAGTGCTACATCTCAAGCTTGAAGAAGGAATTTCACTCAGATTAGGATTGGTTCAGATCTCGGCTTCTCCAGGAAACCTGTAGGTATTTATCTTATCTTTCTAACCAAACCAAGATCACTTCATTTCGACAAGCGTACCTCAAAATACGACGTTTCAGAGGATTGATTATCGGCAACAGGCGCTTGACTTCAATCTTCAGTGTTTTTGCTTTTGCAGCATCTGTACTTTTGTTTTTATTCACGCTTGTCTTCTTTTTCTTCTATTAGAATTGCTGAAGCTTTTGTGTTCTTTTATTACAGTACTTGATGCCTCAGGACTTTATAGAAAATGGTACCTTATTTTCTGGTCAAGCGTGGATGTTGAATATCTTAATACTTCATTCAAAAGTACTTTTCCAACCTTCATAATGTTTTGTATTCTAAATAGACGCTTGATTAGCTTCACTGGACGCCTCTTAAATTAGCTAAGGTGCGTGGTTATCCGGTGGGCACATTCACAAGGTTGTCAAACTTGTAGCATTCTGACTAGTTAGCGTATTATGCTTCTTTGACCCTCTTAATGGCCGAATTAGGATTCGATGTCTTAATGAAACTTGTAGATAAGGATATTATCTTTAAAAAAACACCGGTTTCATCCAAGTCGGACACCTATAGCTCAATATATGGCCATCAAATGCAACAAAGGTATGACTATCAGAAGCAACATCACGTCACCAACTTAAGGATGCAATTTGACAAAGATTAAGATCGATTTCGCTTTTGACCTCTCATGAGATTTGCGGATATTTCTATAAGCCTTCCAACGATCCCAAGATAGATGCTTTTGAACACCTACAGCTCCAGAAATTGCAAGCAGACGCTTGCATGTTCTGATTGTCGCGAACAGTATTACATCTCAAGCTTGAAGAAGGAATTTCACTCAGATCGAGATTGGTTCAGATCTTGACTTCTCTAGGAAATATGTATTAATTTATCTTATCTTTCTAACAAAACCAAGATCACTTCATTTCGATGAGCGTACCTCAAAATACGACGTTTCGGACGCTTGATTATTGGCAGCGGGCGATTGACTTCAATCTTCAGTGTTTTTGCTTTTGCAGCTTTTGTAATTTTGTCTTTATTCGTGCTTCTATTCTCTTTCTACTATTAGAGTTGTTGAAACCTTTGTCTTCTACTATTACAGTACTTGATGTTTCCGAACTTTATGGAAAAGGGTACCTCGTTTTCTGGTTAAGCTTGGACTTTGAATATCTTAATACTTCATTCGAAATTACTTCTCCAGCCATCATATTGTTCTGTATTCTGAGTAGACGCTTGATTAGCTTCACCGGAGGATTCTTAAATGAGCTAAGGCACTTTATTATCCCCTGGGCACATTCACAAGGCCGTTTGACTCGTTGCATTATGACTAGTGAGTGTATTATGCTTCTTAGACCCTCTTAAAGGCCGAATTAGGATTCTATGTCTCCATGAAACGTGTAGATATGGATATTAGCTTTAATGAGACACAGGTTTCATCCAATTCGGACACCTAAAGCCCAATATATGGTCATCATACGCTACAAAGGTATGACTGTCAGGAACAACATCACCTCACCAACTTACGGATGCAATTTGACAAAGATAGAGATCGATTTCTCTCTTAACCTCTTCACGAGAGTTGCGGATATTTCTCTAAGCCTTCCAACGATACCAATATCGATGCTTTTGAACACCTAAAGCTCCAGAAATTGTCAGCAGTTGCTTGCATGTTCTGATTGTCACGAACAGTACCATATCTCAAGCTTGAAGAAGGAATTTCACTCAGATCGGGATTGGTTCAGGTCTCGATTTCTCCAAGAAACATACAGGTATTTATCTTATCTTTCTAATAAAGCCAAGATCACTTCATTTCGAAGAGCGTACCTCAAAATAATTTTCGGAGGCTTGATTATCGGCAGCAGGCACTTGACTTCAATCTTCAGTGTTTTTGCTTTTGCAGCTTTTGTGCTTTTGTCTTTATTCACACTTGTATTCTCTTTCTTCTATTAGAATTGCTGAAGCTTTTCTGTTCTTCTATTACAGTACTTCATGCTTCGGGACTTTATAGAAAATGATACCTAATTTTCTGTTCAAGCTTGGACTTTGAATATCTTAATACTTCATTCAAAATTACTTTTCCAACCTTCATAATGTTTTAAATTCTAAATAGACGCTTGATTAGCTTCACTGGACGCCTCTTAAATTAGCTATGGTGCGTGGTTATCCGCTGGGCACATTCACAAGGCTGTCAAACTAGTAGCATTCTTTGACCCTCTTAATGGCCGAATTAGAATTCGATGTCTTAATAAAACTTTTATATATGGATATTATCTTTAAAAAGACACTGGTTTCATCCAAGTCAGACACCTATAACTCAATAGATGGCCATCAGACGCTACAAAGGCATGACTGTCAGGAACAACATCACGTCACCAACTTACGGATGCAATTTGACAAAGATTGAGATCGATTTCGCTTTTGACCTCTCATGAGATTTGCGGATATTTCTATAACCCTTCCAAAGATACCAAGATCGATGCTTTTGAACACCTACAGCACCAGAAATGGTAAGCAGACGCTTGCATGTTCTGATTGTCACGAACAGTATCACATCTCAAACTTGAAGAAGGAATTTCACTCAGATCGAGATTGGTTCAGATCTTGACTTCTCCAGGAAACATGTATTAATTTATCTTATCTTTGTAACAAAACCAAGATCACTTCATTTCGGCGAGCGTACCTCAAAATACGACGTTTCGGACGCTTGATTATTGGCAGCGGGCGCTTGACTTCAATCTCCAGTGTTTTTGCTTTTGCAGCTTTTGTACTTTTGTCTTTATTCGTGCTTCTCTTCTCTATCTACTATTAGAGTTGTTGAAGCCTTTGTCTTCTACTATTAAAATACTTGATGTTTCCGAACTTTATGGAAAAGGGTACCTCGTTTTCTGGCCAAGCTTGGACTTTGAATATCGTTATACTTCATTCGAAATTACTTCTCCAGCCATCATATTGTTCTATATTCTGAGTAGACGCTTGATTAGCTTCACCGGAGGATTCTTAAATGAGCTAAGGCACTTGGTTATCCACTGGGCACATTCACAAGGACTGGGCACATTCACAAGGCCGTATAACTCGTTGCATTCTGACTAGTGAGTGTATTATGCTTCTTAGACCCTCTTAAAGGCCGAATTAGGATTCGATGTCTTCATGAAACGTGTAGATATGGATATTAGCTTTAATGATACACAGGTTTCATCCAATTCGGACACCTAAAGCTCAATATATGGCCATCAGACGCTACAAAGGTATGACTGTCAGGAACAACATCACGTCACCAACTTACGGATGCAATTTGACAAAGATAGAGATCGATTTCGCTCTTGACCTCGTCACAGGAGTTGCAGATATTTCTCTAAGCCTTCCAACGATACCAAGATCGATGCTTTTGAACGCCAAAAGCTCCAGAAATTGTCAGCAGATGCTTGCATGTTCTCATTTTCACGAACAGTACCACATCTCAAGCTTGAAGATGGAATTTCACTCAGATCGGGAATGGTTCGGATCTCGATTTCTACAAGAAACATGTTGGTATTTATCTTATCTTTCTAATAAAACCAAGATCACTTCATTTAGACGAGCGTACCTCAAAATAATTTTCGGAGGCTTGATTATCGGCAGCAGGCACTTGACTTCAATCTTCAGTGTTTTTGCTTTTGCAGCATTTGTACTTTTGTTTTTATTCACGCTTGTCTTTTCTTTCTTATATTACAATTGCGGAAGCTTTTGTGTTCTTCTATTACAGTACTTGATGCTTCAGGACTTTATAGAAAATGGTACCTCATTTTTTGGTCAAGTTTGGAATTTGAATATCTTAATACTTCATTCAAAATTACTTGTCCAGCGTTCATAAAGTTTGTATTCTTAATAGACGCTCGATTAGGTTCACCGGACGCTTCTTAAATTAGCTAAGGCGCTTGGTTATCCACTGGGCACATTCACAAGGCTGTTTAACTCTTAGCATTCTTAGCAGTTAGCGTATTATGCTTATTTGACCCTCTTAATGCACGAATTAGGATTCGATGTCTTCATGAAACGTGTAGAAATGGATATTAGCTTTAATGAGACATTGGTTTCATCTAATTCAGACACCTACAGCTCATTATATGGTCATTAGACGCTACAAAGGTATGACTATCAGGAACAACATCACGTCACCAACTTACGGATGCAATTTGACAAAGATAGAGATCGATTTCGCTCTTAACCTCCTCATGAGAGTTGCGGATATCTCTCTAAGCCTTCCAACGATACCAAGATCGATGCTTTTGAACACCTAAAGCTCCAGAAATTGTCAGCAGATGCTTGCATGTTCTGATTGTCACGAACAGTACCACATCTCAAGCTTGAAGAAGGAATTTCACTCAGATCATGATTGGTTTAGATCGCGATTTCTCCAGGAAACATGTAGACATTTATCTTATCTTTCTAATAAAACCAAGATCACTTCATTTCGACGAGCGTACCTCAAAATAATTTTCGGAGGCTTGATTATCGGCAGCAGGCACTTGACTTCAATCTTCAGTGTTTTTGCTTTTGCAGCATTTGTACTTTTGTTTTTATTCACGCTTGTCTTTTCTTTCTTATATTACAATTGCGAAAGCTTTTGTGTTCTTCTATTACAGTACTTGATGCTTCAGGACTTTATAGAAAATGGTACCTCATTTTCTGGTCAAGTTTGGACTTTGAATATCTTAATACTTCATTCAAAATTACTTGTCCGGCGTTCATAAAGTTTGTATTCTGAATAGACGCTCGATTAGCTTCACCGGACGCTTCTTAAATTAGCTAAGGCGCTTGGTTATCCACTGGGCACATTCACAAGGCTGTTTAACTCTTAGCATTCTTAGCAGTTAGCGTATTATGCTAATTTGACCCTCTTAATGCACGAATTAGGATTCGATGTCTTCATGAAACGTGTAGAAATGGATATTAGCTTTAATGAGACATTGGTTTCATCCAATTCAGAGACCTACAACACAATATATGATCATCAGACTCTACAAAGGTATGACTGTCAGCAACAACATCATGTCACCAACTTACGGATGCAATTTGACAAAGATAGAGATCGATTTCGCTCTTGATCTCTTCATGAGACTTGCGGATATTTCTCTAAGCCTTCCAATGATACCAAGATCGATGCTTTTGAACACCTAAAGTTCTTGAAATTGTCAGCAGATGCTTGCATGTTCTGATTGTCACGAACCGTACCACATCTCAAGCTTGAATAAGGAATTTCACTCAGATCGGGATTGGTTCAGATCTCGACTTCTCCAGGAAACCTGTAGGTATTTATCTTATCTTTCTAAAAAATCCAAGATCACTTCATTTCGACGAGCGTACCTCAAAACACGACGTTTCAGAGGTTTGATTATCGGCAGCAGGCACTTGACTTCAATCTACAGTGTTTTTGCTTTTGCAGAATCTGTACTTTTGTTTTTATTCACGCTTGTCTTCTCTTTCTTCTATTACAATTGCTGAAGCTTTTGTGTTCTTCTTTTACATTACTTGATGCCTCAGGACTTTATAGAAAATGGTACCTTATTTTCTGTTCAAGCTTGGACTTTGAACATCTTAATACTTCATTCAAAATTACTTCTCCAACCTTCGTAATATTTTGTATTCTGAATAGAAGCTTGATTAGCTTCACTGGATGCCTCTTACATTAGCTAACGTGCGTGGTTATCCGCTGGGCACATTCACAAGGCTGTCAAACTAGTAGCACTCAGACCAGTTAGCTTATTATGCTTCTTTGATCCTCTTAATGGCCGAATTAGGATTGGATGCCTTAATGAAACTTGTATATATGGATATTAGCATTAAAAAGAGACCGGTTTCATCCAATTCGGATACCTATAGCAAAATATATGACCATCAGACGCTACAGAGGTATGACTGTCAGGAACAACCTCACGTCATCAACTTACGGATGCAATTTGACAAAGATAGAGATCGATTTCGCTTTTGACCTTTTCATGAGAGTTGCAGATATTTCTACAAGCCTTCCAACGATACCAAGATCGATGCTTTTGAAAACCTAAAGTTCCAGAAATTGTAAGCAGACGCTTGCATGTTCTGATTGTCACGAACAATATCACATCTCAAGCTTGAATAAGGAATTTCACTAAGATCGAGATTAGTTCAGATCTTGACTTCTTCAGGAAACATGTATTTATTTATCTTATCTTTGTAACAAAGCCAAGATCACAACATTTCGGCGAGCGTACCTCAAAATACGATGTTTCGGACGCTTGATTATTAGCAGCAGGCACTTGACTTCAATCTTCAGTGTTTTTGCTTTTGTAGCTTTTGTACTTTTGTCTTTATTCGTGCTTCTCTTCTCTTTCTTCTATTAGAGTTGTTGAAGCCTTTGTCTTCTACTATTACAATACTTGATGTTTCCGAACTTTATGAAAAAGGGTACCTCGTTTTCTGGTCAAGCATGGACTTTGAATATCTTAATACTTCATTCGAAATTACTTCATTAGCCATCATAATATTCTGTATTCTGAGTAGACGCTTGATTAGCTTCACCGGAGGATTCTTAAATGAGCTAAGGCGCTTGATTATCCACTGGGCACATTCACAAGGCCATTTAACTCGTTCCATTCTGACTAGTGAGCGTATTATGCTTCTTAGACCCTCTTAAAGGCCGAATTAGGATTCGATGTCTTCATGAAACGTTTAGATATGGATATTAGCTTTAATGAGACACTGGTTTCATCCAATTCGGACACCTAAAGCTCAATATATGGTCATCAGACGTTACAATGGTATGACTGTCAGGAACAACATCACGTCACCAACTTACGGATGCAATTTGACAAAGATAGAAATCGATTTCGCTCTTGACCTCTTCACGAGAGTTGCGGATATTTCTCTAACCCTTCCAACGATACCAAGATCGATGCTTTTGAACGCCTAAAGCTTCAGAAATTGTCAGCAGACACTTTCATGTTATGATTATCACGAACAGTACCACATCTCAAGCTTGGAGGAATTTCACTCAGATCGGGATTGTGTCAGATCTTGATTTCTCCAGAAACATGTAGCTATTTATCTTTTCTTTATAATAAAACCAAGATCACTTCATTTAGACGAGCATACCGCAAAATACTTTTCGGAGACTTGATTATCGGCAGCTGGCACTTAACTTCAATCTTCACTGTTTTTGCTTTTAAAGCATTTGTACTTTTGTTTTTATTCACGCTTGTCTTCTCTTTCTTCTATTACAATTGCTGAAGCTTTTGTGTTCTTCTATTACAGTACTTGATGCTTCAAGACTCTATAGTAAATGGTACCTTATTTTCTGGTCAAGCTTGGACTTTGAATATCTTAATACTTCATTCAAAATTACTTCTCCAACATTCATAATGTTTTGTATTTTGAATAGACGCTTGATTAGCTTCACTGGACGCCTCTTAAATTAGCTAAGGTGCGTGGTTATCCGCTGGCCACATTCACAAGGCTGTCAAACTAGTAGCATTCTGACCAGTTAGCGTATTATGCTTCCTTGATCCTCTTATTGGCCGAATTAGGATTCGATGTCTGAATGAAATTTTTAGATATGGATATTAGCTTTAGAAATAAATTAGTTTCATCCAATTAGGACACATATAGCTCAATATATGGCCATCAGACGTTACAAAGGTATGACTGTCAAGAACAACATCACGTCACCAACATACGGATGCAATTTGACAAAGATAGGGATCGATTTTGCTCTTGATCTCTTCATGTGAGTTGTGGATATTTCTCTAAGCCTTCCAACGATACCAAGATTGATGCTTTTGAACACCTAAAGCTCCAGAAATTGTCAGCAGATGCTTGCATGTTCTGATTGTCACGAACAGTGCTACATCTCAAGCTTGAAGAAGGAATTTCACTCAGATCAGGATTGGTTCAGATCTCGGCTTCTCCAGGAAACCTGTAGGTATTTATCTTATCTTTCTAACCAAACCAAGATCACTTCATTTCGACAAGCGTACCTCAAAATACGACGTTTCAGAGGATTGATTATCGGCAACAGGCGCTTGACTTCAATCTTCAGTGTTTTTGCTTTTGCAGCATCTGTACTTTTGTTTTTATTCACGCTTGTCTTCTTTTTCTTCTATTAGAATTGCTGAAGCTTTTGTGTTCTTTTATTACAGTACTTGATGCCTCAGGACTTTATAGAAAATGGTACCTTATTTTCTGGTCAAGCTTGGATGTTGAATATCTTAATACTTCATTCAAAAGTACTTTTCCAACCTTCATAATGTTTTGTATTCTAAATAGACGCTTGATTAGCTTCACTGGACGCCTCTTAAATTAGCTAAGGTGCGTGGTTATCCGCTGGGCACATTCATAAGGTTGTCAAACTTGTAGCATTCTGACTAGTTAGCGTATTATGCTTCTTTGACCCTCTTAATGGCCGAATTAGGATTCGATGTCTTAATGAAACTTGTAGATAAGGATATTATCTTTAAAAAAACACCGGTTTCATCCAAGTCGGACACCTATAGCTCAATATATGGCCATCAAATGCAACAAAGGTATGACTATCAGAAGCAACATCACGTCACCAACTTACGGACGCAATTTGACAAAGATTAAGATCGATTTCGCTTTTGACCTCTCATGAGATTTGCGGATATTTCTATAAGCCTTCCAACGATCCCAAGATAGATGCTTTTGAACACCTACAGCTCCAGAAATTGCAAGCAGACGCTTGCATGTTCTGATTGTCACGAACAGTATTACATCTCAAGCTTGAAGAAGGAATTTCACTCAGATCGAGATTGGTTCAGATCTTGACTTCTCTAGGAAATATGTATTAATTTATCTTATCTTTCTAACAAAACCAAGATCACTTCATTTCGATGAGCGTACCTCAAAATACGACGTTTCGGACGCTTGATTATTGGCAGCGGGCGCTTGACTTCAATCTTCAGTGTTTTTGCTTTTGCAGCTTTTGTACTTTCGTCTTTATTCGTGCTTCTATTCTCTTTCTACTATTAGAGTTGTTGAAGCCTTTGTCTTCTACTATTACAGTACTTGATGTTTCCGAACTTTATGGAAAAGGGTACCTCGTTTTCTGGTTAAGCTTGGACTTTGAATATCTTAATACTTCATTCGAAATTACTTCTCCAGCCATCATATTGTTCTGTATTCTGAGTAGACGGTTGATTAGCTTCACCGGAGGATTCTTAAATGAGCTAAGGCACTTTATTATCCCCTGGGCACATTCACAAGGCCGTTTGACTCATTGCATTATGACTAGTGAGTGTATTATGCTTCTTAGACCCTCTTAAAGGCCGAATTAGGATTCTATGTCTCCATGAAACGTGTAGATATGGATATTAGCTTTAATGAGACACAGGTTTCATCCAATTCGGACACCTAAAGCCCAATATATGGTCATCATACGCTACAAAGGTATGACTGTCAGGAACAACATCACCTCACTAACTTCCGGATGCAATTTGACAAAGATAGAGATCGATTTCGCTCTTAACCTCTTCACGAGAGTTGCGGATATTTCTCTAAGCCTTCCAACGATACCAATATCGATGCTTTTGAACACCTAAAGCTCCAGAAATTGTCAGCAATTGCTTGCATGTTCTGATTGTCACGAACAGTACCATATCTCAAGCTTGAAGAAGGAATTTCACTCAGATCGAGATTGGTTCAGGTCTCGATTTCTCCAAGAAACATGCACGTATTTATCTTATCTTTCTAATAAAGCCAAGATCACTTCATTTCGAAGAGCGTACCTCAAAATAATTTTCGGAGGCTTGATTATCGGCAGCAGGCACTTGACTTCAATCTTCAGTGTTTTTGCTTTTGCAGCTTTTGTGCTTTTGTCTTTATTCACACTTGTCTTCTCTTTCTTCTATTAGAATTGCTGAAGCTTTTCTGTTCTTCTATTACAGTACTTCATGCTTCGGGACTTTATAGAAAATGATACCTAATTTTCTGTTCAAGCTTGGACTTTGAATATCTAAATACTTCATTCAAAATTACTTTTCCAACCTTCATAATGTTTTAAATTCTGAATAGACGCTTGATTAGCTTCACTGGACGCCTCTTAAATTAGCCAAGGTGCGTGGTTATCCGCTGGGCACATTCACAAGGCTGTCAAACTAGTAGCATTCTTTGACCCTCTTAATGGCCGAATTAGAATTCGATGTCTTAATGAAACTTTTATATATGGATATTATCTTTAAAAAGACACTGGTTTCATCCAAGTCAGACACCTATAGCTCAATAGATGGCCATCAGACGCTACAAAGGCATGACTGTCAGGAACAACATCACATCACCAACTTACGGATGCAATTTGACAAAGATTGAGATCGATTTCGCTTTTGACCTCTCATGAGATTTGCGGATATTTCTATAACCCTTCCAAAGATACCAAGATCGATGCTTTTGAACACCTACAGCACCAGAAATGGTAAGCAGACGCTTGCATGTTCTGATTGTCACGAACAGTATCACATCTCAAACTTGAAGAAGGAATTTCACTCAGATCGAGATTGGTTCAGATCTTGACTTCTCCAGGAAACATGTATTAATTTATCTTATCTTTGTAACAAAACCAAGATCACTTCATTTCGGCGAGCGTACCTCAAAATACGACGTTTCGGACGCTTGATTATTGGCAGCAGGCGCTTGACTTCAATCTCCAGTGTTTTTGCTTTTGCAGCTTTTGTACTTTTGTCTTTATTCGTGCTTCTCTTCTCTATCTACTATTAGAGTTGTTGAAGCCTTTGTCTTCTACTATTAAAATACTTGATGTTTCTGAACTTTATGGAAAAGGGTACCTCGTTTTCTGACCAAGCTTGGACTTTGAATATCGTTATACTTCATTCGAAATTACTTCACCAGCCATCATATTGTTCTGTATTCTGAGTAGACGCTTGATTAGCTTCACCGGAGGATTCTTAAATGAGCTAAGGCACTTGGCTATCCACTGGGCACATTCACAAGGACTGGGCACATTCACAAGGCCGTATAACTCGTTGCATTCTGACTAGCGAGTGTATTATGCTTCTTAGACCCTCTTAAAGGCCGAATTAGGATTCGATGTCTTCATGAAACGTGTAGATATGGATATTAGCTTTAATGATACACAGGTTTCATCCAATTCGGACACCTAAAGCTCAATATATGGCCATCAGACGCTACAAAGGTATGACTGTCAGGAACAACATCACGTCACCAACTTACGGATGCAATTTGACAAAGATAGAGATCGATTTCGCTCTTGACCTCGTCACAGGAGTTGCAGATATTTCTCTAAGCCTTCCAACGATAACAAGATCGATGCTTTTGAACGCCAAAAGCTCCAGAAATTGTCAGCAGATGCTTGCATGTTCTCATTTTCACGAACAGTACCACATCTCAAGCTTGAAGATGGAATTTCACTCAGATCGGGAATGGTTCGGATCTCGATTTCTACAGGAAACATGTTGGTATTTATCTTATCTTTCTAATAAAACCAAGATCACTTCATTTAGACGAGCGTACCGCAAAATAATTTTCGGAGGCTTGATTATCGGCAGCAGGCACTTGACTTCAATCTTCAGTGTTTTTGCTTCTGCAGCATTTGTACTTTTGTTTTTATTCACGCTTGTCTTCTCTTTCTTCTATTACAATTGCTAAAGCTTTTGTGTTCTTCTATTGCAGTACTTGATGCTTCAGGACTTTATAGAAAATGGTACCTCATTTTCTGGTCAAGCTTGGACTTTGAATATCTTAATACTTCATTCAAAATTACATCTCCAGCGTTCATAAAGTGTGTATTCTGAATAGACGCTCGATTAACTTCACCGGACTCTTCTTAAATTAGCTAAGGCGCTTGGTTATCCACTGGGCACATTCACAAGGCTGTTTAACTCGTAGCATTCTTAGCAGTTAGCGTATTATGCTTATTTGACCCTCTTAATGCACGAATTAGGATTCGATGTCTGCATGAAACGTGTAGAAATGGATATTAGCTTTAATGAGACATTGGTTTCATCCAATTCGGACACCTACAGCTCAATATATGATCATCAGACTCTACAAAGGTATGACTGTCAGGAACAACATCACGTCACCAACTTACGGATGCAATTTGACAAAGATAGTAGAGATCGATTTCGCTCTTGATCTCTTCATGAGACTTACGGATATTTCTCTAAGCCTTCCAACGATACTAAGATCGATACTTTTGAACACTTAAAACTCCAGAAATTGTCAGCAGACGCTTGCATGTTCTAATTGTCACGAACAGTGCCACATCTCAAGCTTGAAGAAGGAATTTCACTCTGATCGGGATTGGTTCAGATCTCGACTTCTCCAGGAAACCTGTAGGTATTTATCTTATCTTTCTAACCAAACCAAGATCACTTCATTTTGAGGAGCGTACCTCAAAATACGACGTTTCGGAGGGTTGATTATCGGCAGCAGGCGCTTGACTTAAATCTTCAGTGTTTTTACTTTTGCAGCATTTGTACTTTTGTTTTTTTTCACGCTTGTCTTCTCTTTCTTCTATTACAATTGCTGAAGCTTTTGTGTTCTTCTATTACAGTACTTGATGCTTCAGGACTTTATGGAAAATAGTACCTTATTTTTTGGTCAAGCTTGGACTTTGAATATCTTAATACTTCATTTGAAATTACTTCTCCAGGCATCATAATGTGTTGTATTCTGAGTAGACGCTTGATTAGCATTACCTGAGGATTCTTAAATGAGCTAAGGCGATTGGTTATCCACTGGGCATATTCACAAGGCTGTTTAACTTGTTGCATTCTGACCAGTGAGCGTATTATGCTTCTTAGACCGTCTTAAAGGCCAAATTAGGATTCGATGTCTTCATGAAACGTGTAGATATGGATATTAGCTTTAATGAGACACATGTTTCATCCAATTCGGACACCTAAAGCTCAATATATGATCCTCAGACGCTACAAAGGTATGACTGTCAGGAACAACATCACGTCACCAAATTACAGATGCAATTTGAGAAAGATAGAGATCGATTTCGCTCTTGACCTCTTCATGAGAGTTGCGGATATTTTTCTAAGCCTTCCAATGATATCAAGATCGATGCTTTTGAATACCTAAAGCTCCAGAAATTGTCAGTGTAACGCCCAAATATTCACATTTTCTAATTCTCCAATATTTTAACGTTTGCATTTTGTTGGAGGGTTTAGAGAGTGAAATAAAATATTCCGAGAAGATAGGAATGTTTTACACAACCATAGGAAGCCGTGGTTTAGATAGGAATGTTTTACACAACCATAGGAAGCCGTGGTTAAGTTTCAGGCGAAAGCTCAAACGGAGCCCGGTCTGCGTTTTTCACGGATAGTAGCCTTTTTCTACTATCGAGACCTAATTTGGACTCGTGAGCGAGACAGTAAGTCTCGGGATTTTATTCTCTATATCTTCGTTAAAATCCGTCCTGACATCCGAAAAATAATAATAATATATTATATTCGGTCGTATAATCGAACCAGGAGGCGTTTGGAGTCGTAAAGGGATTCATTGAGACCCGACAATGGATAAGCTCGATACCACATCATCCCAGGACATTTGGGAGAGTATGCCAGAGTCGTCATGATGATCGGGAAAATCTAGATGCGAAATGACCAAAATGCCCCTAACCTTAGTCTTTTGCACTTTTACCATTTTACCCTTTTGGCAAATGACCATTTTGCCCTAAAGTGACTTGTTTTAAGGCTGAACTCAGACCCATCCAGCCCCTCATTCACGCACAAACAGCCCCCCTTCCACACTCTATCTTCAACCTTGAGAAGCTCCATTATTGTTCTTGAGAAAAGCTTGGTTTCTTGTTGGAATCACTTGATTCCTTGAGCAATCTTCCTTCATTTTAAGGTAAGATCACTTCTATGATCTCTTAGCTTCTTGAATATCTCTTTATTTCAAGATCAAATTCCATTTTCATGAAAATCATTTCTTAGATCCAAAACTTTGAAAATCCATAGGAAATTGTAGAAAAATCCTTTTGAGGTAAGACCAATTTCTTTGAACTCACCTCATCATTCTCTAGCTAAACCTAAGAGCTTATGATTCAACTCTCATCATAGCTCAAAAAGCATAATATGGCCGAACCCTTTTGATGATGATGAATAGTGTTTTTCATCAATTTTTGATTTCTAACATTTGATTTCATCCTTAGCTTTCCTATTGCCTTTGAATCCATGAATGGAAAACCAAGATCAATTCCTAACCTCTTTACCCTAGGGTGGCCGAAATCCTCTTTGTTAGAATTGTTGAGTTTGGTTTGATTGTTGTTTAATGATTGATTGTTTTGTTGTTTGTAGTTGGTGACAACTATCAGGAGGTTCACAAACCGATCAACCGACTTTGATCCGGGAATTTTCTCTTCAATAGGTATGGGGGGTGAACCTCATCACACCAAGATGGTGGTGGTGAAGATGGTTGTTTAGTTTATGTGTGGGTGAAACCCTTTGGTTTGGGTTCACCATTCAATTTGGTTCTCTTGGAGAACAATGTGTAATAAGTGTAGTTTATGCTTTAGTGTGCTCTAGCATATGTCTATGATGGTGTGATTGGATGAAAATCATTTTCATATATGTTGAAAAACCTACCTTGATCACTAGATCAAGTATGGACTTTTATGTTTGATTATGATGCAAATGATGTGTGATGGACTTTATGCTTGATTATGATGCAATAATATGTTATTGTTGTTTGTCATAATTAGATGAAAATTGTGAGTTGTAATTTTTCTTGAGGGTGAAGCAATCTTCACATTTGTTCCTAATAGGCTTTTAGCCATAACCTTGAGAAAAGGAAGAGCATGAGTAGTTCTTGGACAAATCAAGGTTTTCAAGTAAGGAAAGTGTTTTAATAACTTATGTTTTTCAAAGAAAAACCCTAAGTGACTTTGATCCAAAGATCAAATGGAATTAAATCTCAAAGTGTTTTCACCAAAGTGAAACATGTTTTATGCCTTATCCTTAGTCCATCTAGTTATTCAAGTGACTCAAAATGAGACAAGAGGTGTTTTCATGAAGAGAATCAAAATGGTTCCATAAGGTTAATGTCTTGTTTTAAGGCAACTTTTTACTAAGCGAATTTACCTTCGCTAAGCGTAAACAGAGGAATTCTAGGTTAGGCATCACTGCCTCACTTTCGCTAAGCGAATTAATATTTGCTAAGCGAATCCAGAGAATTTCGCTACGCGAATGATGTTTCGCCGAGCGATCCAGAGGAGTTTCAAAAGAGGTGTAACCGCCTCCAATCTCGCTAAGCGAATCGATATTCGCTAAGCGAACATAACAAACTTCGCTACACGAATTATGTTTTGCCGAGCGATGCAGAGGAGTTCCAAAGGAGGCATTACTGCCTCATTTTCGCTAAGCGAATGGAATTCCACTAAGCGAATTTCATGTTTCAGAAAATGCTAGAAATGAAGTAAGTAGTTCAAATGTTGTTTCAAATCAAATGAGTTTTCAACTATAAAAGTTGTTTGGTTTACAAAAGGAGTTTTCTAACTCAATCGTAAAGTTTTACGCGTGAAAAACCTAAGTTAAGTAATTAACTTAGAGTTGAAGACAAGGGTTAATTAAGTATGGTATGTGGTGGAACAAGACCATGTACTATACCATTCATGACTTAGTACATCAATGAGTTCATAAAACTTAAGTGAATCAACACTTGTTTCCTTAATTGAAAGACAAGGGATTAATATCTTAGAAAGGCTTAAAGACTTATCTAAGAGGATTCTCAATCCTTATTCATAATGCTTAGCACTTGAGACTTAATTCATAAGACGTAAACACAAACATGAAGCGTTTTGGTTTTGAAGCAGTAGTTCGATGACGGACCGGTGATTCGGATCCAGGTTAATCGTTCAATTGTTTCCATCTTGTGATAACCGGAATGAGAGAGAGATCCTAAGATTGTGCAGTTATGGGACTGTACAGTGGAAGGAATCCTGAGACTATGCAGGTATGGGACTGTATAGTTGAGGGAAGGCATATAAGAATTGATTGTTACTACCCATACCAACAAGATTTATCTTCTTTTCGGGAACTTAGAACATAAGAACTTTATAGTTAAGCGTGCTTGACTTAGAGTAATTATGGGATGAGTGACCTTCTGGGAAGTTTCCTAGAAAGCGTGTGAGTGAGGACAAAACACGCTGAAAAGACTTGTGTTGGTTTGTGGGGACAGTCGACGATTCTGAAAGCAGTCTAGATCATTCCAAAGGAATCACGAGATATTTATCCGATGGATAAATGATTTATCCGATGGATAACTGTTTTATAAAACAAAGTTGTGTGTAGTTTCTAAGGAAGAGAACCTTAGTGAACCTTGAGGTTTATCCAATGGACAGACATTGCTTTATCGCATCAGCTTTGGGTGAGCATTGGCATTTCATGTGCATAGTTGTAAGGCCTTGAGCCTAAGAGTTAAGCTTATACCTTGATGCGGGTGCGAATCTTACGGCGACGGTCTTCAATGGTCTTTTTGGAGGTATCAGGGTTGGAAGGGCTGACATGTGACTAGTTGGTGATTCTTCTATGTCGTGGCGAATCCGTGCAATACATTGATACCCTCTACTAGATGCCGTACTTTTCATGTTTGGTCGAGAGTGTTACCGTAAAGTCAGATACGTGCACGTTACGAATGTTGTAGCATCTTGGTCATGGCTAGCAGAAACCGGAACATGTCCTCTCATTCACTCTCTCTGAAAGTTTTGTTAGCTCCATGGAGTAGGGGTCAGAGTAGTACCAAGTTGCATTGGCATTTGTTGACAAGTGACTTCAAACACAAGAGGGGGGTGAATTGTGGGTGATATGTGTTTTTGAAAAAACTTTTTGCAATTACGGCACTTGAAGATAAATGACTGAAATTAGAAGCGCTATAAAGTAAATTGCTTGAATAATAAATTCTAGAAAGTAAATAGCAATAAAATAAATCGCTTAAATTAAATTGCAATAAAGTAAATGCGATAAATTAAATTGCAATAAAATAAATGCGATAAATTAAATTGCTGTGAGGTAGAAGACAATAATGAAAGGATAGAGAGAGAGCCGCAGATTTATCCTGGTTCGGCCACTAAATACCCTGTGGCCTACATCTAGTCCCCAAGGTCAAACACCAAGGGTTTTCACTCAATAACTAGCTTTTAAATCAGGTGCAGCTAGAAACATTTACAAACCAAGAGCACTCTCCACACAAAATAATGGGATATCACCTCCCTTTGTGCAAGAGCCTCAAGTTCAAGAGATATTGTTTCTCTTTAAAGAAAAAGGGATTCACACCTAAGAACAAGAAGAAGTAGAAGAAGAATGTAGCACTCAAGTAGTGCAGATAAAGATTACAAATTGAAGTTCAAAGTACAATTCAAACTATATGATATGTAAAGCTCTCTATTCAAAAAAAATAATCAAAAGTGAATATGTGAGAGTAAGTAATAAAATAAACAGAGTTTCAGAGCGCAATAGGATTCGTGTTATCTTAGAGTTGCCTTGGCATTCCTATTTATAGAAAAACTTTTAAGCCCATAGGAATTAGGTTAAGCCCATTTAAAAAACAAGGCAGTCGCTTCATAATCGATTATGGTATGGTCATAATCGATTATCCCTTGAGAGAAAAAAACGTGCTGATTTGCTTTCGCAGCATAATCGATTAGGATAATCGATTATGACTTCTCTGATTTGAGTGTAATCGATTATGACATATGCATAATCGATTATGGACATTATTTTTTGAAAACTTAACGGCTATAATGAAATTTCTATTATTTTTAGTAAAAGCCTTTTAAGTTAACGTAATGTGTGTGTGTGATTGATTTTAAATATGAGAGCTTTAGAACCATTTACAAAGAGATCCTAATAAACACCGATTACAAGAAATAAAATTCCCATAACCCAGTCTTGAAGCACTTGATCTCCTTGATCTTCTTTTCCGCTTTTTGTATGCTTGACTTTCCGGTTCCTTTTCTCAATCATCAAAAACTAGATTAATCCTGTCAAGGCATATATTCACATTCTCCCCCTTTTTGATGATGACAAACATCTCAAGGAGGGATTTGCTCTAGAGACGAGATAGAGTATTTGAATTTTAAGAAATCAGAGTTAATGCACAGATAAAATACTCTACGCCTTATTTTTATGCAAAATTTAAAAATAGCAACTCCCCCTAAAGCATGCAAACTCTCCCTGAACTATGCAATCATATAACTCTCCCCCTTTTGGCATTATCAAAAAAACGGGAAAAGTGCAAACAAGAGCAAGGCATATATTCAGGAAAGTTAGAAACAGTCCATAATAAAAAGTCCAAGAAAAAAGAAAAAGAAAAAGAGGAACTAATCCTCCTCATCACCATCATCATCCTCATCTTCATCGCTGCTGCTGATGGATGCATCATGTGCAGGAGTAAACTATGGCGGTGCTCGAATGGGGCTATCAATGATGATCTGGGCCTCCATAAAGCGATGCTCCAAGTTCTCCATCCGAAGAGATAACTGGTTAATACCAGCGGTGTTAGCTCGGACCTCCATAAGAATATTCTGAAGCGTGTCCATCATCTCCGAGGAGGTAGCAGGAGGAGGAGGAGGAGCCTAAGAGGAAGTCCCAGCACCATGAGAAGATGGCCCAGCGGCTGTCCTAGACTGAGCCTGCTTCAAACTCTTGGGCTTATGCACCCACTTATTATCATAAAAATGCAGCTGCATCTGATTAAGTGTTCCTTGATTGAACATGGCCTGATATTTTACTCCATCCAGTTTTACCTCACCAAAAAAATTTACCCGAACATGTTGCATAATACGAGTAATAAGATGAGCATATAGCAGAGAGCCTCCAGCTCTATTATCATACATATGTTGCATAACTAAACCAACCCAGTTCACAGATTTTTTATTTTGCAGCAGCCACATCAACACAACATCAATTTTTAATAACTGAGAAAAATTGCTTCTTCTAGGAAATAGCAACCTAGCAATAGTATAATGCAGCAATCTACTTTCTATAGTCATTTGCCCAGCAGTAATCTCTCTATCATTAGCCTCACTGGGATTTCTCAAAAGTGCTCTAGTGGCGTCAAGCCGAGCAAACTCAGAATCCAAGGGTGCAGCAGGACCCTCAGCAGTGACCTTAGTGCCAATGGATGGCACCCCAACAATCCTCCCAAAATCAGCAGAAGATAAACGAATGGGTTTATGGCATACCTCAGAGATGAGCACATCATCAACTAACCAAAGATTGCAGTAGAAGACTCGTACCAATTCGGGAGAGATGTTCTCTGTGGTGGAGAGAAATTCAGTGAGAAAAGCTTCATCAAGGAGCCCAAGAAATTGGAATCCTTCCCCTCGGAGAAACTCCAAATCCAGAAAGCGGGGTTTTTGAATCTCCCTATTCTGGAAGCTACTGACAAATTCAGCAGATTGACCGGCATTTGAGAAATATTTCTCTACTTGGATTGAGCTCAGCTGCCCGGGATTCACAATGGAGCTTCGTTGGCGTTTGGAAGCCATTTTAAGCTTGCAAGATGAACAAGTGAGAGAACAGAGAAAAGAGGAAGGAAAAACGGAGTTTGAGCTGAGAGAAATGACCAAAATGAACGTTACTGACCTTTTAATCGGTTTCATAATCGATTATGTAATTGAGCATAATCGATTATTCCTTTAGTGGCAGACTTTTGGCATTCGCGAAATCGATTATGTAATCGATTATATTCTGGGGCTTTGAATAATCGATTATCTAATCGGTTATTTGAGATTGTTGAGATGAATATAAAATCGATTTTCTCTTCTGGGTTAATATAATCGATTATGTAATCGATTCTCCTTCCTTGTTCTTTCATTTATAATCGATTAGCCTAATCGATTATGGTTCGTCTGACTTTTGTTCTTTTTCTCCCCCTTTCAATTGTAATCGATTACTATAATCGATTCCTGGTCCTCTGACTTGTGAATAATCGATTATGCCTATGCTATAATCGATTATGGCTAAAGAAATTTGAATTTTAACACATAGAGCATGTATCCTGTTTACACACTTCAACACACAAGTTAGGGATAACAAGGGAAAAAATATTGTGATGCATATAAGATATTTCATTCAATGCATGATTCATTAAGAATACCTAATTCCGTTCTTATGAAGAAGAAATTTTCTTTAGGCAATGGCTTAGTAAAAATATCTGCGAGTTGCTTAGATGTTTCCACAAACTCAATCATTCAATCACCTTTTTGTACATGATCTCTTATGAAGTAATGCCTAATTTCAATGTGCTTGGCTCGAGAGTGATAAACTGGATTTTTAGTGAGGTTTATGGCACTTGTGTTGTCACATTTAATTGGAACAGTTCTAAGATTTATTTCATAGTCATTTAACTGTTGCTTCATCCAAATTATTTGTGCACAACAACTACCTGCCGCTATGTATTCCGCTTCGGCAGTGGACAAGGCCACATTGGCTTGCTTCTTACTATGCCAAGAAACTAATGCGTTTCCTAACAAGTGACAAGTCCCACTGGTGCTTTTTCGATCCATTTTGCATCCCTCAAAATCTGAATCCGAGTACCCAATTAAAGTGCAATCAGCACCTTTAGGGTACCATAAACCCATATTTTGTGTGCCAATGAGATATCTCATAATGCGTTTTACCGCTGTGAGATGTGATTCCTTAGGGTTAGATTGAAAACGTACACACATGCAAACACTAAACATTATATCGGGGCGACTTGCTGTAAGATGAAGAAGTGAACCTATCATACCTCTATACTTACTTACTTCAACCGACTTACTTTCCTCATCTTTATCAAGGTAGCAAGAGGTGCTCATTGGTGTGGATATTTCTTTGGCATTGTTCATTCCAAATTTCTTGAGTAGCTCCTTGCAATATTTTGCTTGATTTATGAATATTCCTTCTTTTGATTGCTTGATTTGAAGCCCAAGGAAGTAGTTGAGCTCGCCCATCATTGACATTTCAAACTCATTGTGCATTATGTTAGAAAAGTCCTTACACAAAGATTCATTAGTTGCACCAAATATAATATCGTCCACATAAATTTGAACAAGTAAAATGTCATGCTTTTTATTTTTGATAAAAAGAGTGGTGTCCACTTTTCCTCTTTCAAAATCATTTTCAAGTAAAAACTTGCTTAGACGATCATACCAAGCTCTAGGAGCTTGTTTCAAACCATATAGAGCCTTTTTTAATTTGAAGACATGATTAGGAAATTCGAAATTTGAAAAACCAGGGGGTTGGTCCACATAGACTTCTTCTTGAATATAACCATTAAGAAAAGCACTTTTTACATCCATTTGAAAAAGTTTGAAATCCATAATGCATGCAAATGCAAGAAGCATGCGGATGGCTTCTAATCTAGCCACTGGAGCATAGGTTTCATCGAAATCTATGCCCTCTTGTTGATTATATCCTTTAGCGACAAGCCTAGCTTTATTCCTAACAATTATACCGTTTTCATCAAGCTTGTTACGAAAGACCCATTTAGTCCCAATGACTAACTGATCCTTAGGTTTGGGAACAAGTTCCCAAACATTGTTTCTTTCAAATTGGTTCAACTCTTCTTGCATGGCAAGAGTCCAATGTTCATAAATGATAGCATCATCAATATCTTTAGGTTCAATTTGAGATATGAAAGCCATGTAATGACATGCATGTTTAAGAGAGTTTCGAGTTGTTACCCCTTTTGAAATATCACCTATTATGTTGTCAAGAGGATGGTGTCTTGATGTTCTCCATTCTCTTGGAAGATTTGAGTGAGGTGAATCATCGATACTAGAGGTGGTTGATCTTCATCCTTTTTCTCTTGACTTATTTGTTCCTCAAGGTGGTTATTTCCCAAAAGTTCTGCAAGATCATCAACACTTTCTTCTACCATAGATTTTGGGTTAGTCTCATCAAAAGAAACATGCACAGATTCTTCTATGGTCATAGTTCTTTTATTATAAATTCTAAAAGATTTACTAGAAACTGAGTATCCAAGAAAGATACCTTCATCAGCTTTAGCATCGAATTTGCCAAGGTTATCTTTATCATTATTTAAAACAAAGCATTTACATCAGAATACGTGAAGGTGAGAGATGTTGGGCGTCCTTCCCTTGTAAATTTCATACGGCGTTAGTTTTAGAATAGGTCTTATAAGGACTCTATTCATGACATAGCATGCGGTACTTACCGCGTCTGCCCAGAAATACTTGGGAAGGTTGGTCTCATTGAGCATCGTCCTCGCTAGCTATTCAAGAGACCGATTTTTCCTTTCCACCACTCCATTTTGTTGTGGAGTTCTTTGTGCGGAAAAATTATGCTCAATTCCATTTTCAGTACAAAAGGCCTCAAATGCCTCATTTTGGAACTCACCACCATGATCACTTCGGATAGATACAATGTTTAAACCTTTTTCATTTTGAATAACCTTAGCAAGTTTCCAAAAAGCAGAAAAGCGTCATTTTTATGAGAAATAAACAATGTCCATGTATAGTGAGAGTACTCATCCACAATAACAAGCGCATAGTAATTACCACCAAAGCTCATAGTTCTAGATGGACCAAACAAGTCCATATGTAAAAGTTGTAAAGGCCGATTTGTTGAAACAACGTTTTTAGATTTGAAAGAGGCCTTTACTTGTTTTCCTTTTTAACAAGCGTCACACAACTTATCCTTTTCAAAACGAATCTTTGGTAGACCAATTAATAAGTCCTTGCGAACCAACTTATTTAGATGATCCATGTGAATGTGAGCTATTCTCCTATGCCATAACCATGTTTCATCCTCTTTGCTAATAAGACAGCATGCATCATTTGAAGGTAATTCATCCAAGTTAACCATGTAGATATTTCCAATTCTTTGTCCAATTAATTTAGTTTGTTTGTTATGAGAATCCATGACCATACATTTAGACGAATTGAACACTACCTCAAAACCTTTATCACAAAGTTGGCTTATACTTAGTAAATTATGTTTTAGGCCATCGACATACAAAACATTTTCTATGATGGGATTAGGACTTCTACCAATAGTACCAATACCAAGAATTCTACCTTTATTGTTGTCACCATAGAAAATATAGCCACCCTTTTTGGATGATATAGAGGAGAACTTGTTTTTGTCTCCCGTCTCATGTGCTTTGAACAACCACTGTCAAGATACCAATTAGAGTTCTTGGCCTTCAAGCACACCTACAACACAGAATCAAGTTTTAACCTTTGGTACCCAAATCATTTTGGGTCCTTGAGAGTTAGCTTTGGGTAATACGCCCTTTGGAACCCATGTCTTTATGCCATTCACTTCTTTATTTTTCCTAACATTGCAAATAGAAGCAGTGTGTCCTTTCCTACCACAGTGAAAACATTTGACAAAGGGGCTACTTGATGTGTTGTTTGGACAAAAGAATTTGTGAAAGATTTTTCATGAATTTTCGGGCGAAAGCCCAAACCAGCTTTGTCATAAGTACCTTTTTGATTTCCTAAAAGAACATTTAGATTATCTCTTCCCATAGTAAATTTTGCAAGCGTGTTGTATAAATCCTCGATTTCATTTTTCTAAACGCTGCATTCATCACACTTAAAAACTTCATTCTTTTTGTTTTCACAAGAAGTGCATGGGGAGGTTTCGATTGGAATGACTTGTTTTTCTTTAAGAGCTTCCATTTCGTTGTTCAACATACTTATTTTTGTTTCAAAAAAAGAAATGTTTTTCTCAGATGAAGAAATGCTTTTGCGCAGTCTAACATTTTCATCATTTAAATCCTCACAGGCAATAAGTAAATCATCATAAGTTAAATCAGTTTCAAGCTCAAAATTGTTTACCTCATCTTTCTCATGGTTGGCCATAAGACATAAATTTGCTTCTTCATTATCCGATTCGTCGGAGGAGTCCATGTCGTTCTCATCCCACGCAATATAAGCTCTTCTTGCTTTTCTATCATTCTGTGGCCTTTTATCTGATTTTTCATGTTTCTTTTGGCCTTGAGGACAGTCGGGTTTAATATGACCCTTTTTGCCACAGCTGTAGCATGTTGGATTGAAGGAAGTTCCTTCCCCCTCATTTTTCTTTTGAGGATTGAAGAATTGTTTTGCCTTGCCTTTCTGTCTCATGAATTTTTTGAACCTTCGAACCATTAGGCTCATATTTTCCTCGTTTTCATCGAGGCTATCACATTCATCAAGGTCGTCTTCTTCTTCTGTTTTATTGATACTTGCTTTGAGAGCAATACTTTTCTTTTTCTTATCGGTTTCCTCATTCTCAATGAGTCGATTTAGTTCGAGCTCATGTTCCTGCAATTTTCCAAACAGATTTGCCAAAGACATAGAAGATAGATCTCTAGATTCAGATATAGCTGTAACTTTAGGTTGCCAACTTCTATTTAAACGTCTAAGAACCTTATTAATTAAATTTTCATTATTGAAGGACTTCCCAAGAGCTCTAAGATGATTAATTATATGGGTAAATCGTTTTTGCATATCATGTATGCTTTCACCCTGTTTCATCCTAAATAGCTCATACTCATGGGTTAATGTGTTCATTCGAGCCCTTTTGACCTCGGTAGTACCTTCATGGGTCAATTGAAGGGTGTCCCACATTTCCTTGGCGGTCTTACAATTTGAGACCCTATAGAACTTATCGTAGCTTAGAGCTGCAGTGATGATGTTCCTACCTTTCAAATTATATTGGACCTTTTTCTTTTCCTCGTCGGTCCAAAGATTTATTGGTTTATTCACCACTGCATCAATAACTGAATGAGTGGGAACAAATGGACCATTTTCCACAGCGTCCCAAACATCGAGGTCTACTGCCTCAAGAAAGATTTGCATCCTTTCCTTCCAATAACCATACCCTTCACCATTGAACAATGGGGGTCTGTTTGTGGAATTGCCCTCATTTTTAAAACCGTTTGAAGTCATGTTACCTCTTGACGCGATTTAGCCCTTTAGACAAGAGTTAAGCTCTGATGCCACTTGTTGACAAGTGACTTCAAACACAAGAGGGGGTGAATTGTGGGTGATATGTGCTTTTGAAAAAACTTTTTGCAATTACGGCGCTTGAAGATAAATGACTGAAATTAGAAGCGCTATAAAGTAAATTGCTTGAATAATAAATTCTAGAAAGTAAATAGCAATAAAATAAATCGCTTAAATTAAATTGCAATAAAGTAAATGCGATAAATTAAATTGCAATAAAATAAATGCGATAAATTAAATTGCTGTAAGGTAGAAGACAATAATGAAAGGATAGAGAGAGAGAGCCGCAGATTTATCCTGGTCCGGCCACTAAATACCCTGTGGCCTACGTCCAGTCCCCAAGGTCAAACACCAAGGGTTTTTACTCAATAACTAGCTTTTAAATCAAGTGCAGCTAGAAACCTTTACAAACCAAGAGCACTCTCCACACAAAATAATGGGATATCACCTCCCTTTGTGCAAGAGCCTCAAGTTCAAGAGATATTGTTTCTCTTTAAAGAAAAAGGGATTCACACCCAAGAACAAGAAGAAGTAGAAGAAGAATGTAGCACTCAAGTAGTGCAGATAAAGATTACAAATTGAAGCTCAAAGTACAATTCAAACTATATTATATGTAAAGCTCTCTATTCAAAAAAAATAATCAAAAGTGAATATGTGAGAGTAAGTAATAAAATAAACAGAGTCTCAAAGCGCAATAGGATTCGTGTTATCTTAGAGTTGCCTTGGCATTCCTATTTATAGAAAAACTTTTAAGCCCATAGGAATTAGGTTAAGCCCATTTAAAAAACAAGGCAGTCGCTTCATAATCGATTAATGTATGGCCATAATCGATTATCCCTTGAGAGAAAAAAACGCGCTGATTTACTTTCGCAGCATAATCGATTAGGATAATCGATTATGACTTCTCTGATTTGAGTGTAATCGATTATGACATATGCATAATCTATTATGTACATTATTTTTTGAAAACTTAACGGCTATAATGAAATTTCTATTATTTTTAGTAAAAGCCTTTTAAGTTAACGTAATGTGTGTGTGATTGATTTTAAATATGAGAACTTTAGAACCATTTACAAAGAGATCCTAATAAACACCAATTACAAGAAATAAAATTCCCATAACCCAGTCTTGAAGCACTTGATCTCCTTGATCTTCTTTTCCGCTTTTTGTATACTTGACTTTCCGGTTACTTTTGTCAATCATCAAAAACTAGATTAATCCTGTCAAGGCATATATTCACAGCATTGAGTCATGTACATTACATTGCATTGCATGCTTGTTGATGTTTAATTTACTGTTATACGTCGTTGTTCTGTTTTAGAATGTATCATATTATACTGTTAACTGTTTAACATGATTTATATTGAGAGTTTTAGTATGTTGTTTAACTGTTTAACATGTTGGGTATGCTGTTACCTGGTGAGTCGTCCCATCTTTACTACTGCTGTTTTGTTGTGTTGATGAACGGGAATCTCACGCATATCTGTATGTTTTCTGCAGGTACTTGCTGTTGCTGCTTGAACAGATGGACGCGACGATGGTTCGGTTCAGCAGTCCCTTTGAGTTCGGATGTGGACTCTTTTGCTGTTTTAGTTTTGTTGTCGGCCAGACTATGTTAGTTTTTGTAGTGCCTTTTGGGAGCTATGACTCCTAGTACTTATTGTATTTCTTATATCAGTTAGACATTAAACATATGTCTGTATATAGTGATGTTGATGTTTCTGTTTTTCGTTTTCTGTTTCTGTATTTATAATACAATATGTCCTAGTAATGCATGGTGAACCTAAGCTCACTTATTAGTATTATTTATTACCTTTACTAATCCCATTACATCTTTATGAAAAGAAAGAAGAAGAAAAATCGTATTTTTCGCATTAATAAATATTTTCGGCCTTATAAACGTTCGGGAATGTGACATTCGGGAAAGGGTGTTGCAGTCAGCAGACGCTTGCACGTTCTGATTGTCATGAACAGTATCGAATCTCAAGCTTAAAGAAGGAATTTCACTCAGATCGGGATTGGTTCAGATCTCGAATTCTCCAGGAAACTTGTAGGTATTTATCTTATCTTTCAAATAAAACCAAGATCACTTCATTTCGACGAGCGTACATCAAAATACGACGTTTCAGACCCATGAATATCGACAGCAGGCGCTTGACTTCAATCTACAGTGTTTTTGCTTTTGCAGCATTTGTATTTTTGTTTTTATTCACGCTTGTCTTCTCTTTCTTCTATTAGAATTGTTGAAGCTTTTGTGTTCTTTTATTATAGTACTTGATGCCTCAGGAATTTATAGAAAATGGTACCTTATTTTCTGGTCAAGCTTGGACTTTGAATATCTTAATACTTCATTCGAAATTCCCCAACCTTTATAATATTTTGTATTCTGAATAAACGCTTGATTAGCTTCACTGGACGCCTCTTAAATTAGCTAAGGTGCGTGGTTATCCGCTGGGCACATTCACAAGGCTGTCAAACTAGTAGCATTCTGACCAGTTAGGGTATTATGCCTCTTTGATCCTCTTAATGGCCGAATTAGGATTCGATGTCTTAATGAAACTTGTTGATATGGAAATTAGATTTAAAAAGACACCAGTTTCATCCAATTCGGACACCTATAGCTCAATATATGGCCATCAGAAGCTACGAAGGTCTGACTGTCAGGAACAACATCACGTCACCAAATTACGGATGCAATTTGACAAAGATAGAGATCGATTTCTCTTTTGACCTCTTCGTGAGAGTTGCGGATATTTCTATAAGCCTTCCAACGATACCAAGATCGATGCTTTTGAACACCCAAAGCTCTAGAAATTGTAAGAAGATGCTTGCATGTTCTGATTGTCACGAACAGTATCGCATCTCAAGCTTGAAGAAGGAATTTCACTCAGATCGAGATTGGTTCAGATCTTGACTTCCACAGGAAACATGTATTTATTTATCTTATCATTCTAACAAAACCAAGATCACTTCATTTCGGCGAGCGTACCTCAAAATACGACGTTTCGGACGCTTGATTATTGGCAGCAGGCGCTTGACTTCAATCTTCAGTGTTTTTGCTTTTGTAGCTTTTGTACTTTTGTGTTTATTCATGCTTCTCTTCTCTTTCTTCGATTAGAGTTGTTGAAGCCTGTGTCTTCTACTATTACAATACTTGATGTTTTCGAACTTTATGGAAAAGGGTACCTCATTTTCTGGTCAGGCTTGGACTTTGAATATCTTAATACTTCATTCGAAATTACATCCCCAGCCATCATATTGTTCTGTATTTTGAGAATACGCTTGATTAGCTTCACCGGAGGATTCTTAAATGAGCTAAGGCACTTGGTTATCCACTGGGCACATTCACAAGGCTGTTTAACTCATTGCATTCTGACTAGTGAGCGTAGTATGCTTCTTAGACCCTCTTAAAGGCCGAATTAGGATTCGGTGTCTTCATGAAACGTGTAGATATGGATTTTAGCTCTAATAAGACACTGGTTTCATCCAATTCGGACACCTACAACTAAATATATGATCATCAGACGCTACAAAGGTTTGACTGTCAGGAACAACATCATGTCACCAATTTACGGATGCAATTTGACAAAGACAGAGATCGATTTCGCTCTTGACCTCTTCATGAGAGTTGCTGATATTTCTCTAATCCTTGCAACGATACCAACATCGATGCTTTTGAACACCTAAAGCTCCAAAAATTGTAAGCAGACGCTTGCATGTTCTGATTGCCACGAACAGTATCACATCTCAAGCTTGAAGAAGGAATTTCACTCATATCGAGATTAGTTCAGTTCTTGACTTCTCCAGGAAACATGTATTTATTTATCTTATCTTTATAAAAAAACCAAGATCACTTCATTTCGGTGAGCGTACCTCAAAATATGACGTTTCGGACGCTTGATTATTGGTAGCAGGCGCTTGACTTCAATCTTCAGTGTTTTTGCTTTTGCAGCTTTTGTACTTTTGTCTTTATTCGTGCTTCTCTTCTCTTTCTTCTACTAGATTTGCTGAAACCTTTGTCTTCTACTATTATAATACTTGATGTTTCCGCACTTTATGGAAAATGGTACCTCATATTCTGGTCAAGCTTGGACTTTGAATATCTTAATACTTCATTCGAAATTACTTCTCCAGCCATCGTAATGTTATGTATTCTGAGTAGACGCTTGATTAGCTCCACCGGAGGATTCTTAAATGAGCTAAGGCGCTTGGTTATCCACTGGGCACATTCACAAGGCTGTTTAACTCGTTGCATTCTGACCAGTGAGCGTATTATGCGTCTTAGACCCTCTTAATGCACGAATTAGGATTTGATGTCTTCATGAACCGTGTAGATATGGATATTAACTTTAATGAGACACCGAATTCAGCCAATTCGGACACCTAAAGCTCAATATATGATCATCAGGCGCTACAAAGGTATGACTGTCAGGAACAACATCATGTCACCAAATTACGGATGCAATTTGACAAAGATAGAGATCAATTTCGCTCTCGACCTCTTCATGAGAGTTGCGGATATTTCTCTAAGCCTTCCAATGGTACCAAGATCGATTCTTTTGAACACCTAAAGCTCCAGAAATTGTCAGTAGACGTTTGGATGTTCTGATTGTAATGAACTGTATAGCATCTCAAGTGTGAAGAAGGAATTTCAATCAGATCGGGATTTGTTCAGATCTCGACTTCTCCAGGAAACATGTAGGTATTTATCTTATCTTTCTAATAAAACCAAGATCACTTCATTTCAACGAGCGCACCTCAAAATTCTTTTCGTTGGCTTGATTATCGGCAGCAGGCACTTGACTTCAATTTTCGATGTTTTTGCTTTTGCTGCATTTGTACTTTTGTTTTTATTGACGCTTGTCTTCTCTTTCTTCTATTACAATTGTTGAATCTTTTGAGTTCTTCTATTACAGTACCTGATGCTTCAGGACTTTATAGAAATGGTACCTCATTTTCTGGTCAAGCTTGGACTTTGAATATCTTAATAATTCATTCGAAATTACTTCTCCAGCCTTCGTAAAGTTTGTATTCAGAATAGATGCTTGATTAGCTTCACCGGATGCTTCTTAAATTAGCTAAGGCGCTTGGTTATCCACTGGGCACATTCGCAAGGCTGTTTAACTCGTAGCATTCTTAGCAGTTAGTGTATTATGCGTATTTGACCCTCTTAATGCACGAATTAGGATTTGATGTCTTCATGAACCGTTTAGATATGGATATTAGCTTTAATGAGACACTGGTTTCATCCAATTCGGACACCTAAAGCTCAATATATGATCATCAGACGCTAAAAAGGTATGACTGTCAGGAACAACATCACGTCACCAACTTACGGATGCAATTTGACAAAGAAAGAGATCGATTTCGCTCTTGACTTCTTCATAAGAGTTGTGGATATTTCTCTAAGCCTTCCAACGATACCAAGATCGATGCTTTTGAATACCTAAAGCTCCAGAAATTATCAGCAGACGCTTGCACGTTCTGATTGTCATGAATAGTATCGCATCTCAAGCTTGAAGAAGGAATTTCACTCAGATCGAGATTGGTTCAGATCTTGACTTCTACAGGAAACATGTATTTATTTATCTTATCTTTCTAACAAAACCAAGATCACTTCATTTCGGCGAGCGTACCTCAAAATACGACGTTTCGGACGCTTGATTATTGGCAGCAGGCGCTTGACTTCAATCTTCAGTGTTTTTGCTTTTGTAGCTTTTGTACTTTTGTGTTTATTCATGCTTCTCTGCTCTTTCTTCGATTAGAGTTGTTGAAGCCTGTGTCTTCTACTATTATAATACTTGATGTTTTCGAACTTTATGGAAAAGGGTACCTCATTTTCTTGTCAAGCTTGGACTTTGAATATCCTAATACTTCATTCAAAATTACTACTCCAACCTTTATAATGTTTTGTATTCTGAATAGACGCTTGATTAGCTTCACTGGACGCCTCTTAAATTAGCTAAGGTGCGTGGTTATCCGCTGGGCACATTCACAAGGCTGTCAAACTAGTAGCATTCTGATCAGTTAGGGTATTATGCTTCTTTGATCCTCTTAATGGCCGAATTAGGATTCGATGTCTGAATGAAACTTGTAGATATGGATATTAGATTTAAAAAGACACCGGTTTCATCCAATTCGGACACCTATAGCTCAATATATGGCCATCAGACGCTACATAGGTCTGACTGTCAGTAACAACATCACGTCACCAAATTACGGATGCAATTTGACAAAGGTAGAGATCGATTTCGCTTTTGACCTCTTCATGTGAGTTGCGGATATTTCTATTAGCCTTCCAACGATACCAAGATCGATGCTTTTGAACACCTAAAGCTCCAGAAATTGTAAGCAGACGCTTGCATGTTCTGATTGTCACAAACAGTATCACATCTCGAGCTTGAAAAAGGATTTTCACTCAGATCGAGATTGGTTCAGATCTTGACTTCTCCAGGAAACATGTATTTATTTATCTTATCTTTCTAAAAAAACCAAGATCACTTCATTTCGGCGAGCGTACCTCAAAATACGGCGTTTCGGACGCTTGATTATTGGCAGCAGGCGCTTGTCTTCAATCTTCAGTGTTTTTGCTTTTGCAGCTTTTGTACTTTTGTCTTTATTCATGCTTCTCTTATCTTTCTTCAACTAGAGTTGTTGAAGCCTGTGTCTTCTACTATTACAATACTTGATGTTTTCAAACTTTATGGAAAAGGGTACCTCGTTTTCTGGTCAAGCTTGGACTTTGAATATCTTAATACTTCATTCGAAATTACTTCTTCAGCCATCATATTGTTCTGTATTCTGAGTAGACGCTTGATTAGCTTCACCGGAGGATTCTTCAATGAGCTAAGGTGCTTGGTTATCCACCGGGCACATTCACAAGGCAGTTTAACTCATTGCATTCTGACTAGTGAGCGTATTATGCTTCTTAGACCCTCTTAAAGGCCGAATTAGGATTCGATGTCTTCATGAAACGTGTAGATATGGATATTAGCTCTAATAAGACACTGGTTTCATCCAATTCGGACATCTACAACTGAATATATGATCATCAGACGCTACAAAGGTATGACTGTCACGAACAACATCACGTCACCAAATTACGGATGCAATTTGACAAAGATAGAGATCGATTTCGCTCTTGACATCTTCATGAGAGTTGCAGATATTTCTCTAAGCCTTCCAACGATACCAAGATCGATGCTTTTGAACACCTAAAGCTCCAGAAATTGTCAGCAGACGCTTGCATGTGCTGATTGTCACGAACAGTACCACATCTCAAGCTTGAAGAAGGAATTTCACTCAGATCGGGATTGGTTCAGATCTCAACTTCTCCAGGAAACAGGTAGGTATTTATCTTATCTTTCAAACAAAATCATGAGTACTTCATTTCGACGAGTGTACCTCAAAATAGGATGTTTCGGAGGCTTGATTATCGGCAGCAGGTGCTTGACTTCAATCTCCAGTGTTTTTGCTTTTGCAGCATTGGTACTTTTGTTTTTATTCACGCTTGTCTTCTCTTTCTTCTATTACAATTGCTGAAGCTTTTGTGTTCTTCTATTACAGTATTTGATGCTTCAGGACGTTATAGAAAATGGTGCCTAATTTTCTGGTTAAGCTTGGACTTAGAATATCTTAATACTTCATTCAAAATTACTTCTACAGCCTTCTTAATGTTTGTATTCTGAATAGACGCTTGATTAGCTTCGCCGGCTGTTTTTGAAATTAGCTAAGGCGCTTGATTATCCATTGGGCACATTCATAAGGCTCTTTAACTGGTAGCATTCTTAGCAGCTAGCATATTATGCTTATTTGACCATCTTAATGCACGAATTAGGATTTGATGTCTGCATGAAACGTGCAGATATGGATATTAGCTTTAATGAGACACCGGTTTCATCCAATTCGGACACCTGCAGCTCAATATATGGTCATCAAATGCTACAAAGGTTTGACTGTCAGGAATAACATGACATCACCAACTTACGGATGCAATTTGACAAAGATAGAGATCGATTTCACTCTTGACCTCTTCATGAGAGTTGCGGATATTTCTCTAAGCCTTCCAACGATAACAAGATCGAAGCTATTGAACACCTAAAGCTCCATAAATTGTCAGCAGACGCTTGCATGTTCTGATTGTCACGAACAGTACCACATCTCAAGCTTGAAGAAGGAAATTCACTCAGATCAGGATTGGTTCAGATCTCAACTTCTCCAGGAAACCGGTAGGTATTTATCTTATCTTTCTAACAAAATCAAGAGTACTTCATTTCGAAGAGTGTACCTCAAAATACGACTTTTCGGAGGCTTGATTATCAGCGGCAGGCGCTTGACTTCAATCTTCAGTGGTTTTGCTTTTGTAGCATTTGTACTTTTGTTTTTGTTCACGCTTGTCTTCTCTTTCTTCTATTACAATTGCTGAAGCTTTTGTGTTCTTCTATTACAGTACTTGATGCTTTAGGACTTTATAGAAAATGGTACCTCTTTTTCTGGTCAAGCTTGGACTTTGAATATCTTAATACTTCATTTAAAATTACTTCTCCATTCTTCTTAATGTTTGTATTCTGAATAGACGCTTGATTTGCTTGGCCGGCCGTTTCTAAAATTAGCTAAGGCGCTTGGTTATCGACTGGGCACATTCACAAAGCTATTTAACTGGTAGCATTCTAAGTAGCTAGCGTATTATGCTTATTTGACCATCTTAATGCAAGAATTAGGATTCGATGTCTTCACGAAACGTGTAGATATGGATATTAGCTTTAATGAGACACCGGTTTCATCCAATTCGGACACCTACAGCTCAATATATGGTCATCAGAATCTACAAAGGTTTGACTGTCAGGAACAACATCACGTCACCAAATTACGGATGCAATTTGACAAAGATAGAGATCGATTTCGCCTTTGACCTCTTCATGAGAGTTGCGGATATTTCTATAAGCCTTCCGACGATATCACGATTGATGCTTTTAAACACCTAAAGCTCCCGAAATTGTCAGCAGACGCTTGAATGTTCTGATTGTCACGAAGAGTATCACATCTCAAGCTTGAAGAAGGAATTTCACTCAGATCGAGATTGGTTCAGATCTTGACTTCTCCAGGAAACCCGTATTTATATATCTTATCTTTCTAACAAAACCAAGATCATTTCATTTCGACCAGCGTACCTCAAAATACGACTTTTCGGACGCTTGATTATTGGCAGCAGGCGCTTGACTTCAATCTTTAGTGTTTTTGCTTTTGCAGCTTTTGTACTTTTGTCTTTATTCGTGTTCCTGTTCTCTTCTTCTATTATAGTTACTGAAGCTTTTGTCTTCTACTATTACAGTACTTGATGTTTCCGAACTTTATGGATAAGGGTACCTCGTTTTCTGGTCAAGCTTGGACTTTAAATATCTTAATACTTCATTCGAAATTACTTCTCCAGCCATCATAATGTTGTGTATTCCGAGTAGACGCTTGATTAGCTTCACCGGAGCATTCTCAAATGAGCTAAGGCGCTTGGTTATTCACTGGGCACATTCACAATGCTGTTTAACTCGTAACATTCTTAGCATTTACCGTATTATGCTTATTTGACCCTTTTAATGCACGAATTAGGATTCGATGTCCTCATGAAAAGTGTAGATATGGATATTAGCTTTAAAGAGACACTGGTTTCATCAAATTCGGACACCTATATCTCAATATATGGTCATCAGACGCTACAAATGTTTGATTGTCAGGAACAACATGATGTCACCAACTTACGGATGCAATTTGACAAAGATAGAGATCGATTTCGGTCTTGAACTCTTCATGAGAGTTGCGGATATTTCTCTAATCCTTCCAATGATACCAAGATCGATGCTTTTGCACACCTAAAGCTCCAGAAATTGTCAGCAGACGCTTGCATGTTCTGATTGTCACGAACAGTACCACATCTCAAGCTTGAAGAAGGAATTTCACTCAGATCGGGATTGGTTCAGATCTCGACTTCTCCAGGAAACATGTAGGTATTTATCTTATCTTTCTAACAAAACCAAGATCACTTCATTTCGACGAGCGTACATCAAAATATGACGTTTCGGAGGCTATCGGCAGCAGGCGCTTGACTTCAATCTTCAGTGTTTTTGCTTTTGCAGTATTTGTACTTTTATTTTTATTCCCGCTTGTCTTCTCTTTCTTATATTACAATTGCTAAAGCTTTTGTGTTCTCCTATTACAGTACTTGATGCTTCAGGACTTTATAGAAAATGGTACCTCGTTTTCTGGTCATGCTTGGACTTTTAATATCTTAATACTTCATTCGAAATTACTTCTCCAGCCTTCATAATGTTTGTATTCTGAGTAGACGCTTGATTAGCTTCACCGAAGGATTCTTAAATGAGCTACGGCACTTGGTTATCCACTGGGCACATTTACAATGCTGTTTAACACGTAGCATTCTTAATATTTAGCATATTATGCTTATTTGACCCTTTTAATGCACGAATTAGGATTCGATGTCTGCATGAAACATGTAGATATGGATATTAGCTTTAATGAGACACTGGCTTCATCCAATTCGAACACCTATAGCTCAATATATGGCCATCAGACGCTACAAAGGTATGACTGTCAGGAACAACATCACGTCACCAAATTACGGATGCAATTTGAGAAAGATCGAGATCGATTTCGCTGTTGACATCTTCATGAGAGTTGCAGATATTTCTCTAAGCCTTCCAACGATACCAAGATCGATGCTTTTGAACACGTAAAGCTCCAGAAATTGTCAGTAGACACTTGCATGTTCTGATTGTCACGAACAGCACCACTTCTCAAGCTTAAAGAAGGAATTTCACTCAGATCGGGATTGGTTCAGATCTCAACTTCTCCAGGAAACCTGTAGGTATCTATCTTATCTTTTAAACAAAATCAAGAGTACTTCATTTCGACGAGTGTACCTCAAAATACGACGTTTCGGAGGCTTGATTATCGGCAGCAGGTGCTTGACTTCAATCTTCAGTGTTTTTGCTTTTGCAACATTTGTACTTTTGTTTTTATTCACGCTTGTCTTCTCTTTCTTCTATTACAATTGCTGAAGCTTTTGTGTTCTTCTATTACAGTACTTGATGCTTCAGGACTTTATAGAAAATGGCACCTCGTTTTCTGGTCAAGCTTGGACTTTGAATATCTTAATACTTCATTCAAAATTACTTCTCCAGCCTTCTTAATGTTTGTATTCTGAATAGACGCTTGATTAGCTTCGCCGGCCGTTTCTGAAATTAGCTATGGCACTTGGTTATCCACTGGGCACATTCCCATGGCTGTTTAACTTGTATCATTCTTAGCAGCTAGCGTATTATGCTTGTTTGACCATCTTAATGCAAGAATTTGGATTCGATGTCTGCATGAAATGTGTAGATATGGATATTAGCTGTAATGAGACACCGGTTTCGTCGAATTCGGACACCTATAGCTCAATATTTGGTCATCAGACGCTACAAAGGTTTGACTGTCAGGAACAACATCACGTCACCAACTTACGGATGCAATTTGACAAAGATAGAGATCGATTTTGCTCTTGACCTCTTCATGAGAATTGCGGATATTTCTCTAAGCCTTCCAATGGTACCAATATCGATGCTTTTGAACACCTAAAGCTCCAGAAATTGTAAGCAGACGCTTGCATGTTCTGATTGTCATGAACTGTATAGCATCTCAAGTTTGAAGAAGGAATTTCACTCAGATCAGTATTTGTTCAGATCTAGACTTCTTCAGGAAACATGTAGGTATTTATCTTATCTTTCTAACAAAACCAAGATTACTTCATTTCGACGAGCGTACATCAAAATATGACGTTTCGGAGGCTTGATTATCGGCAGCAGGCGCTTGACTTAATCTTCAGTGTTTTTGCTTTTGCAGCATCTGTATTTTTGTTTTTATTCACACTTGTCTTCTCTTTCTTCTATTAGATTTGCTGAAGCTTTTGTGTTCTTTTATTATAGTACTTGATGCCTCGGGACTTTATAGAAAATGGTACCTTATTTTCTGGTCAGGCTTGGACTTTGAATATCTTAATACTTCATTCAAAATTACTTCTCCAACCTTTATAATGTTTTGTATTCTGAATAGATGCTTGATTAGCTTCACTGGTCGCCTCTTAAATTAGCTAACGTGTGTGGTTATCCGCTGGGCACATTCACAAGGCTGTCAAACTAGTAGCATTCTGACCATTTAGGGTATTATGCTTCTTTGATCCTCTTAATGGCCGAATTAGGATTCGATGTCTAAATGAAACTTGTAGATAGGATATTAGATTTAAAAAGACACCGGTTTCATCCAATTCGGACAGCTATAGCTCAATATATGGCCATCAGATGCTACAAAGGTCTGACTGTCAGGAACAACATCACGTCACCAAATACGGATGCAATTTGATAAAGATAGAGATCGATTTCGCTTTTGACTTCTTCATGAGAGTTGCGGATATTTCTATAATCCTTCCAACAATACCAAGATCGATGCTTTTGAACACCTAAAGCTCCAGAAATTGTAAGCAGACGCTTGCATGTTCTGATTGTCACGAACTGCGTCGCATCTCGAGCTTGAAGAAGGATTTTCACTCAGATCGAGATTGGTTCAGATCTTGACTTCTCCAAGAAACATGTATTTATTTATCTTATCTTTCTAACAAAACCAAGATCACTTCATTTCGGCGAGCGCATCTCAAAATACGACGTTTCGGACGCTTGATTATTGGCAGCAGGCGCTTGACTTCAATCTTCAGTGTTTTTGCTTTTGCAGCTTTTGCACTTTTGTCTTTATTCGTGCTTCTCTTCTCTTTCTTCTATTAGAGTTGTTGAAGCCTGTGTCTTCTACTATTACAATGCTTGATGTTTTCAAACTTTATGGAAAAGTGTACCTCGTTTTCTGGTCAAGCTTGGACTTTGAATATCTTAATAATTTATTCGAAATTACTTCTTCAGCCATCATATTGTTCTGTATTCTGAGTAGATGCTTGATTAGCTTCACCGGGGGATTCTTAAATGAGCTAAGGCGCTTGGTTATCCACTGGGCACATCCACAAGGCTGTTTAACTCGTTGCATTCTGACTAGTGAGCGTATTACGCGTCTTAGACCCTCTTAAAGGCCGAATTAGGATTCGATGTCTTCATGAAACGTGTAGATATGGACATTAGCTCTAATAAGACACTGGTTTTATCCGATTCGGACACCTACAACTGAATATATGATCATCAGACACTACAAAGGTATGACTGTCAGGAACAACATCACGTCACCAACTTATGGATGCAATTTGACAAAGAGAGAGATCGATTTCGCTCTTGAGCTCTTCATGAGAGTTATGGATATTTCTCTAAGCCTTCCAACGATACCAAGATCGATGCTTTTGAACACCTAAAGCTCCAGAAATTGTCAGCAGACGCTTGCATGTTCGGATTGTCTTGAACAGTATAGCATCTCAAGCTTGAAGAAGGAATTTCACTCAGATCGGGATTGGTTCAGATATCGACTTCTCCAGGAAACATGTAGGTATTTATCTTATCTTTCTAACAAAACCAAGATCACTTCATTTCGGCGAGCGTACCTCAAAATACGATGTTTCGGACGCTTGATTATTGGCAGCAGGCGCTTGACTTCAATCTTCAGTGTTTTTGCTTTTGCAGCTTTTGTACTTTTTTCTTTATTCGTGCTTCTCTTATTTTTCTTCTATTAGAGTTGTTGAAGCCTGTGTCTTCTACTATTACAATACTTGATGTTTTCAAACTTTATGGAAAAGGGTACCTCGTTTTCTGGTCAAGCTTGGACTTTGAATATCTTAATACTTCATTCGAAATTACTTCCCCAGCCATCATATTGTTCTGTATTTTGAGAAGACGCTTGATTAGCTTCACCGGAGGATTCTTAAATGAGCTAAGGCACTTGGTTATCTACTGGGCACATTCACAAGGCTGTTTAACTCATTGCATTCTAACTAGTGAGCGTATCATGCTTCTTAGACCCTCTTAATGGCCGAATTAGGATTCGGTGTCTTCATGAAACGTGTAGATATGGATATTAGCTCTAATAAGACACGGGTTTCATCCAACTCGGACACATACAGCTGAATATATGATCATCAGACGCTACAAAGGTATGACTGTCAGGAACAACATCATGTCACCAACTTACGGATACAATTTGACAAAGATAGAGATCGATTTCGCTCTTGACCTCTTCATGAGAGCTGCGGATATTTCTCTAAGCCTTCCAACAATACCAAGATCGATGCTTTTGAACACCTAAAGCTCCAGAAATTGTCAGCAGACGCTTGCATGTTCTGATTGTCACGAACAGTATCACATATCAAGCTTGAGGAAGTAATTTCACTCAGATCGGGATTGGTTCAGATCTCAACTTCTGCAGGAAACCGGTAGGTATTTATCTTATATTTCTAACAAAATCAAGAGTACTTCATTTCGACGAGTGTACCTCAAAATACGACATTTCGGAGACTTGATTATCGGCAGCAGGCGCTTGACTTCTATCTTCAGTGTTTTTGCTTTTGCAGCATTTGTACTTTTGTTTTTATTCACGCTTGTCTTCTCTTTCTTCTATTACAATTGCTGAAGCTTTTGTGTTCTTCTATTACAGTACTTGATGCTTCAGGACTTTATAGAAAATGGTACCTCGTTTTCTGGTCAAGTTTGGACTTTGAATATCTTAATACTTCATTCGATATTACTTCTCCAGCCGTCATAATGTTCTGTATTCTGAATAGAAGCATGATTAGCTTCACTAGATGCCTCTTAAATTGACTAACGTGTGTGGTTATCAACTGGGCACATTCACAAGACTGTCAAACTAGTAGCATTCTGACCAGTTTGTGTATTATGCTTCTTTGATCCTCTTAATGGCCGAATTAGGATTCGATGTCTTAATGAAACTTGTAGATATGGACAATAGCTTTAAAAAGACACTAGTTTCATTCAATTCGGACACCTATAGCTCAATAAATGGCCATCAGACGCTACAAAGGTATGACTTTCAGGGAAAACATCACGTCACTAACTTACGGATGCAATTTGACAAAGATAGAGATCGATTTCGCTTTTGACTTCTTCGTGAGAGTTGCGGATATTTCTATAAGCCTTCCAACGATACCAAGATCGATGCTTTTGAACACTTAAAGCTCCAGAAATTGTAAGAAGACGCTTGCATGTTCTGATTGTCACGAACAGTATTACATCTTAAGCTTGAAGCAGGAATTTCACTTAGATCGAGATTGGTTCAGATCTTGACTTCTCCAGGAAACATGTATTTATTTATCTTATCTTTCTAACAAAACCAAGATCACTTCATTTCGGCGAGCGTACCTCAAAATACGATGTTTCGGACGCTTGATTATTGGCAGCAGGCGCTTGACTTCAATCTTCAGTGTTTTTGCTTTTGCAGCTTTTGTATTTTTTTCTTTATTCGTGCTTCTCTTCTTTTTCTTCTATTAGAGTTGTTGAAGCCTGTGTCTTCTACTATTACAATACTTGATGTTTTCAAACTTTATGGAAAAGGGTACCTCATTTTCTAGTCAAGCTTGGACTTTGAATATCTTAATACTTCATTCGAAATTGCTTCCCCAGCCATCATATTGTTCTGTATTTTGAGAAGACGCTTGATTAGCTTCACCGGAGGATTCTTAAATGAGCTAAGGCACTTGATTATCCACTAGGCACATTCACAAGGCTGTTTAACTCGTTGCATTCTAACTAGTGAGCGTATCATGCTTCTTAGACCCTCTTAATGGCCGAATTAGGATTCGGTGTCTTCATGAAACGTGTAGATATGGATATTAGCTCTTATAAGCCACGGGTTTCATCCAACTCGGGCACATACAGCTGAATATATGATCATCAGACGGTACAAAGGTATGATTGTTAGGAAAAACATCACGTCACCAACTTACGGATACAATTTGACAAAGATTGAGATCGATTTCGCTCTTGAGCTCTTCATGAGAGCTGCGGATATTTCTCTAAGCCTTCCAACGATAACAAGATCGATGCTTTTGAACACCTAAAGGTCCAGAAATTGTCAGCAGACGCTTGCATGTTCTGATTGTCACGAACAGTACCACATCTCAAGCTTGAAGAAGGAATTTCACTCAGATCGGGATTGGTTCAGATCTCAACTTCTCCATGAAACCGGTAGGTATTTATCTTATCTTTCTAACAAAATCAAGAGTACTTCATTTCGACGAGTGTACCTCAAAATACGACATTTCGGAGGCTTGATTATCGGCAGCAGGTGCTTGACTTCAATCTTCAGTGTTTTTGCTTTTGCAGCATTTGTACTTTTGTTTTTATTCGCGCTTGTCTTCTCTTTCTTCTATTACAATTGCTGAAGCTTTTGTGTTCTTCTATTACAGTACTTGATGCTTCAGGACTTTATAGAAAATGGCACCTCATTTTCTGGTCAAGCTTGGACTTTGAATATCTTAATACTTCATTCGAAATTACTTCTCCTGCCGTCATAATGTTTTGTATTCTGAACAGACGCTTGATTAGCTTCACTGGAGGATTCTTAAATGAGCTAAGGCACTTGGTTATCCACTGTGCACATTCACAATGTTGTTTAACTCGTAGCATTCTTAGCATTTAGCGTATTATGCTTATTTGACCCTTTTAATGCACGAATTAGGATTCAATGTCTGCATGAAACGTGTAGATACAGATATTAGCTTTAATGAGACACTGGTTTCATCCAATTCGGATGCCTAGAGCTCAATATATTGCCATCAGACGCTACAAGTTATGACTGTCAGGAACAACATCACGTCACCAAATTACGGATGCAATTTGACAAAGATAGAGATCGATTTCGCTCTTGACCTCTTCATGAGAGTTGCGGATATTTCTCTAAGCCTTCCAACGATACCAAGATCAATGCTTTTGAACACCTAAAGCTGCAGAAATTTTCAGCAGGCGCTTGCATGTTCTGATTGTCACGAACAGTACCACATCTCAATCTTGAAGAAGGAATTTCACCCAGATCGGGATTGGTTCAGATCTCAACTTCTGCAGGAAACCGGTAGGTATTTATCTTATCTTTCAAACAAAATCAAGAGTACTTTATTTCGACTTGTGTAACTCCAAATACGACGTTTCGGAGACTTGATTATCGGCAACAGGCGCTTGACTTCAATCTTCAGTGTTTTTGCGTTTGTAGCATTTGTACTTTTGTTTTTATTCACGCTTGTCTTCTCGTTCTTCTATTACTTCTCCAGCCGTCATAATGTTCTGTATTCTGAACAGACGCTTGATTAGCTTCACCGGAGGATTCTTAAATGAGCTAAGGCACTTGGTTATCCACTGGGCACATTCACAATGCTGTTTAACTCGTAGCATTCTTAGAATTTAGCGTATTATGCTTATTTGACCCTTTTAATGCACGAATTAGGATTCGATGTCTGCATGAAACGTGTAGATACAGATATTGGATTTAATGAGACACTGGTTTCATCCAATTCAGACACCTATAGCTCAATATATTGCCATCAGAAGCTACAAGGTATGACTGTCAGGAACAACATCACGTCACCAAATTACGAATGCAATTTGACAAAGATAGAGATCGATTTCGCTCTTGACCTCTTCATGAGAGTTGCGGATATTTCTCTAAGCCTTCCAACGATAACAAGATCAATGCTTTTGAACACCTAAAGCTGCAGAAATTTTTAGCAGGCGCTTGCATGTTCTGATTGTCACGAACAATACCACATTTCAATCTTGAAGAAGGAATTTCACCCAGATCGGGATTGGTTCAGATCTCCACTTCTGCAGGAAACCGGTAGGTATTTATCTTATCTTTCAAACAAAACCAAGAGTACTTCATTTCGACTTGTGTAACTCAAAATACGACGTTTCGGAGGCTTGATTATCGGCAACATGCGCTTGACTTCAATCTTCAGTGTTTTTGCTTTTGTAGCATTTGTACTTTTGTTTTTATTCACACTTGTCTTCTCTTTCTTCTATTACAATTGCATAAGGTTTTGTATTCTTCTATTACTGTACTTGATGCTTCAGGACTTTCCAGAAAATGGTTCCTCATTTTCTGGTCAAGCTTGGACTTTGAATATCTTAATACCTCATTCAAAATTACTTCTCCAGCCTTCATAATGTTTGTATTCTAAAATGACGTTTGATTAGCTTCACCGGACGCTTCTTAAATTAGCTAAAGCGCTTTGGTTATCCACTGGGCACATTCACAATGCTGTTTAACTCGTAGCATTCTTAGCAGTTAGCGTATTATGCTTATTTCACCCACTTAATGCACGAATTAGGATTCGATGTCTTCATGAAACGTGTAGATATGGATATTAGCTTTAATGAGACACCAGTTTCATCCAATTCGGTTACCTACAGCTCAATATATTATCATCAGACGCTACAAAGGTATGACTGTCAGGAACAACATCACGTCACTAACTTACGGATGCAATTTGACAAAGATAGATATCGATTTCACTCTCGACCTCTGCATGAGAGTTGCGGATATTTCTCTATGCCTTCCAATGATACCAAGATCGATGCTTTTGAACACCTAAAGCTCTTTAAATTGTCAGCAGACGCTTGCACGTTCTGATTGTCACGAACAGTACCACATCTCAAGCTTGAAGAAGCAATTTCACTCAGATCGGGATTGGTTTAGATCTCGACTTCTGCAGGAAAGCTGTAGGTATTTATCTTATCTTTCTAATAAAGCCAAGATCACTTCATTTCGACTAGCGTACATCAAAATATGACGTTTCGGAGGCTTGATTATCGACAGCACGCGCTTGACTTCAATCTTCAGTGTTTTTGCTTTTGCAGCATCTATACTTTTGTTTTTATTCACGCTTGTCTTCTCTTTCTTCAGTTAGATTTGCTGAAGCTTTTGCGCTCTTCTATTACAGTACTTGATGCCTTATCTTTCTAATAAAGCCAAGATCACTTCATTTCGACTAGCGTACATCAAAATACGACGTTTCGGAGGCTTGATTATTGGCAGCAGGCTCTTGACTTCAATCTTCAGTGTTTTTGCTTTTGCAGCATCTATACTTTTGTTTTTATTCACGCTTGTCTTCTCTTTCTTCAATTAGAATTGCTGAAGCTTTTGTGTTCTTTTATTACAGTACTTGATGCCTCAGGAATTTATCAAAAATGGTACCTTATATTCTGGTCAAGCTTGGACTTTGAATATCTTAATACTTCATTCAAAATTACTTCTCCAGCCTTTGTAATGTTTGTATTCTGAATAGACTCTTGATTAGCTTCACCGGACGTTTCTTAAATTAGCTAAGGTGCTTGGTTATCCACTGGGCACATTCACAAGGCTGTTTAACTCTTAGCATTCTTAGAAGTTAGCGTATTATGCTTATTTGACCATCTTAATGCACAAATTAGGATTCGATGTCTGCATGAAACGTGTAAATATGGATATTAGCTTTAATGAGACACTAGTTTCATCCAATTCGGGCACCTGCAGCTCAATATATGGTCATCAGACGCTACAAAGGTATGACTTTCAGGAACAACATCACGTCACCAACTTACGGTTGCAATTTGACAAAGATATAGATCGATTTCGCTCTTGACCTCTTCATGAGATTTGCGTATATTTCTATAAGCCTTCCAAAGATACCAAGATCGACGCTTTTGAACACCTATAGCTCCAGAAATTGCCAGTAGAAGCTTGCATGTTTAGATTGTCACGAACAATATCACATCTAAAGCTTGAAGACGGAATTTCACTCAGATCGAGATTGGTGCAGATCTTGACTTCTGCAGGAAACACGTATTTATATATCTTATCTTTCTAACAAAACCAAGATCACTTAATTTCGACCAGCGTACCTCAAAATACGACGTTTCGGAGACTTGGTTATCGGCAGTAGGCGCTTGAATTCAATCTTCAGTGTTTTTGCTTTTGCAGTATTTGTACTTTTGTTTATATTCACGCTTATCTTCTCTTTCTTCTATTACAATTGCTGAAGCTTTTGCGTTCTTCTATTACAGTACTTCATGCTTCAGGGCTTTATAGAAAATGGAACCTCGTTTTCTGGTCAAGCTTAGACTTTGAATATCTTCATACTTCTTTCAAAATTACTTCTCTAGCCTTCATAATGTTTGTATTCTGAAATGACGCTTTGTTAGCTTCACCGGACGCTTCTTAAATTAGCTAAAGGGTTGATTATCCACTGGGCACAATCACAATGCTGTTTAACTCGTAGCATACTTAGCAGTTAGCGTATTATGCTTATTTGACCCTCTTAATGCACGAATTAGGAACGTGTAGATATGGATATTAGATATAATGAGACACCGGTTTCATCCAATTCGGACACCTACAGCTCAATATATGGTCATCAGATGCTACAAAGGTATGACTGTTAGGAACAACATGACGTCACCAACTTACGGATGCAATTTGACAAAGATAGAGATCGATTTCGCTCTTGACCTCTTCATGAGAGTTGCGGATATTTCTATAAGCCTTACAACGATACCAAGATCGATGCTTTTGAACACCTAATGCATGTTCTGATGGTCACGAACAGTACCACATCTCAAGCTTGAAGAAGGAATTTCACGCAGATCGAGATTGGTTCAGATCTCGACTTCTCCAGGAAACACGTAGGTATTTATCTTATCTTTCTAACAAAACCAAGATCACTTCATTTCGACCAGCGTACCTCAAAATGCGACGTTTCGGACGCTTGATTATCGGCAGCATGCGCTTGACTTCAATCTTCAGTGTTTTTGCTTTTGCTGCATTTTTACTTCTGTCTTTATTCACGCTTGTCTTCTCTTTCTTCTATTACAATTGCTGAAGCTTTTGTGTTCTTTTATTACAGTACTTGATGCTTCAGGACTTTATAGTAAATGGTACCTCATTTTCTGGTCAAGCTTGGACTTTGAATATCTTAATACTTCATTCGAAATTACTTCCCCAGCCTTCATAATGTTTGTATTCTGAATAAACGCTTGATTAGCTTCACCGGACATGTCTTAAATTAGCTAAGGCGCTTGGTTATCCACTGGGCACATTCACAAAGCTGTTTAACACGTAGCATTCTTAGCCGTTAGCGTATTATGATTATTTGACCATCGTAATGCACGAATTAGGATTCGATGTCTGCACGAAACGAGTACATATGGATATTTGCTTTAACGAGACACTGGTTTCATCCAATTCGGACACCTACAGCTCAATATATGGTCATCAGATGCTACAAAGGTATGACTTTCAGGAACAACATCACTTCACCAAATTACGGATGCAATTTGACAAAGATAGAGATCGATTTCGCTCTTGACCTCTTCATGAGAGTTGCGGATATTTCTATAATCCTTCCAACGATACCAAGATCGATGCTTTTAATCACCTAATGCATGTCCTGATTGTCACTAACAGTAACATATCTCAAGCTTGAAGAAGGAATATCACTCCGATCGAGATTGGTTCAGATCTCGACTTCTCCAGTAAATATGTAGGCATTTATCTTATCTTTCTAACAAAACCAAGATCACTTCGTTTCGGCCAGCGTACCTCAAAATACGACATTTTGGAGGCTTGATTATCGGCAGCAGGCACTTGACTTCATTCGTCAGTGTTTTTGCTTTTGCCGCATCTATAATTTTGTTTTTATTCACGCTTGTCTTCTCTTTTTTCTATTAGAATTGCTGAAGCTTTTGAGTTCTTCTATTACAATACTTGATGCCTCAGGACTTTATAGAAAATGGTACCTTATTTTCTGGTCAAGCTTGGACTTTGAATATCTTAATACGTCATTCAAATTTACTTCTCCAACCTTCATAATGTTTTGTATTCTAAATAGACGCTTGATTAACCTCACTGGATGCCACTTAAATTAGCTAAGATGCGTCGTTATCCACTGGGCACATTCACAAGGCTGTCAAACTAGTAGCATTCTGACCAGTTAGCGTATTATGCTTCTTTTATCCTTTTAATTGCCGAATTAGGATTCGATGTCTTAATGTAACTTGTAGATATGGATATTAGATTTAAAAAGAAACCGGTTTCATCCAATTCGGACACCTATACCTCAACATATGGCCATCAGACTCTACAAAGGTATGACTTTCAGGAACAACAGGACGTCACCGACTTACAGATGCAATTTGACAAAGATAGAGATCGATTTCGCTCTTGACCTCTTCATGAGAGTTGCAGATATTTCACTAATCCTTCCAACGATACCAAGATCGATGCTTTTGATCTCCTAAAGCTCCAGAAATTGTCAGCAGACGCTTGAATTCTGATTGCCACGAACAGTGCCACATCTCAAGCTTGAGGAAGGAATTTCACTCAGATCGGAATTGGGTCAGACCTCGACTTCTCCAGGAAACCTGTAGGTGTTTACCTTATATTTCTAACAAAATCAAGAGTACTTCATTTCGACGAGGGTACCTCAAAATACGACCTTTCAGAGGCTTGATTATCAGCAGCAGGCGCCTGAATTCAATCTTCAGTGTTTTTGCTTTTGCAACATTTGTACTTTTGTTTTTATTCACGCTTGTCTTCTCTTTCTTCCTTTACAATTTCTGAAGCTTTTGTGTTCTTCTATTACAGTACTTGTTGCTTCAGGACTTTATAGAAAATGGTACCTCATTTTCTGGTCAAGCTTGGACTTTGAATATCTTAATACTTCATTCAAAATTACTTCTCCAGCCTTCGTAATGTTTGTATTCTGAATAGACGCTTGATTAGCTTCATTGGACATTACTTAAATTAGCTAAGGCGCTTGGTTATCCACTGGGCACATTCACAAGGCCGTTTAACTCGTAGTATTCTTAGCAGTTAGCGTATTATGCTTATTTGACCATCTTAATGCACGAATTAGGATTCGATGTCTTCATGAAACGTGTAGATATGGATATTAGCTTTAATGAGTCATTGGTTTCATCCAATACGGACACCTACAGCTCAATATGTGGTCATCAGACACTACAAAGGTGTGACTGTCAGGAACAACATCACGTCACCAACTTACGGATGCAATTTGACAATGATAGAGATCGATTTCGCTCTTGACCTCTTCATAAGAGTTGCGGATATTTCTATAAGCCTTCCAACGATACCAAGATCGATGCTTTTTAATACCTAATGCATGTTCTCATTGTCACGAACAGTACCACATCTTAAGCTTGAAGAAGGAATTTCACTCAGATCGAGATTGGTTCAAATCTCGACTTCTCCTGGAAACACGTAGGTATTTATCTTATCTTTCTAACAAAACCAAGATCACTTTATTTCGGCCAGCGGGCCTCAAAATACGACATTTCGGACGCTTGATTATCGACAGCAGGCACTTGACTTCCATCTTCGGTGTTTTTGCTTTTGCTGCATTTGTACTTTTGTCTTTATTCACGCTTGTCTTCTCTTTCTTCTATTACAATTGCTGAAGCTTTTGTGTTCTTCTATTACAGTACTTGATGCTTCAGGACTTTATAGAAAATGGTACCTCATTTTCTGGTCAAGCTTGGATTTTGAATATCTTAATACTTCATTCAAATTTATATCTCCAGCCTTCGTAATGTTTGTATTCTGAATAGATGCTTGATCAGCTTCACCAGACATTTCTCAAATTAGCTAAGGCGCTTGGTTATCCATTGGGCATATTCACAAGGTTGTTTAACTCGTAGCATTCTTAGCAGTTAGCGTATTATGCTTATTTGACAATCTTAATGGACGAATTAGGATTCGATGTCTGCATGAAATGTGTAGACATGGATATTAGCTTTAATGAGACACCGGTTTCATCCAATTCGGACACCTACAGCTCAATATATGGTCATCAGACGCTAAAAAGGTATGACAGTCAGGAACAACATTACGTCAACAACTAACAGATGCAAGTTGACAAAGATAGAGATCGATTTGGCTCTTGACCTCTTCATGAGAGTTGCGTATATTTCTATAAGCCTTCCAACGATACCAAGATCGATGCTTTTGAACAAAAATTGTCCGCAGACGCTTGCATGTTCGGGTTATCCATTGGGCATATCACAAGGTTGTTTAACTCGTAGCATTCTTAGCAGTTAGCGTCTTATGCTTATTTGACAATCTTAATGGACGAATTAGGATTCGATGTCTTCATGAAATGTGTAGACATGGATATTAGCTTTAATGAGACACCAGTTTCATCCAATTCGGACACCTACAGCTCAATATATGGTCATCAGACGCTACAAAGGTATGACTGTCAGGAACAACATCACGTCACCAACTTACGGATGCAATTTGACAAAGATAGAGATCGATTTCGCTCTTGACCTATTCATGAGAGCTGGGGATATTTCTATAAGCCTTCCAACATACCAAGATCGATGATTTTTAACACCTAATGCATGTTCTCATTGTCACGAACAGTACCACATCTCAAGCTTGAAGAAGGAATTTCACTCAGATTGAGATTGGTTCAAATCTCGACTTCTCCAGGAAACACGTAGGTATTTATCTTATCTTTCTATCAAAACCAAGATCACTTCATTTCGACTTGCGTGCCGCAAAATACGACGTTTCGGACGTTTGATTATCGACAGCAGGCACATGACTTCAATCTTCGGTGTTTTTGCTTTTGCAGCATTTGTACTTTTGTCTTTATTCACGCTTGTCTTCTCTTTCTTCTATTATAATTGCTGAAGCTTTTGTGTTCTTCTATTACAGTACTTGATGCTTCAGGACTTTATAGAAAATGGTACCTCATTTTCTGGTCAAGCTTGGACTTGGAATATCGTAATACTTCATTCAAATTTACTTCTCCAGCCTTCGTAATGTTTGTATTCTGAATAGACGCTTGATTAGCTTCACCGGACATTTCTTAAATTAGATAAGGCGCTTGGTTATCCATAGGGCACATTCACAAGGCTGTTTAACTCGTAGCATTCTTAGCAGTTAGCGTATTATGCTTATTTGACCATCTTAATGCACGAATTAGGATTCGATGTCTGCATGAAATGTGCAGATATGGATATTAGCTTTAATGAGACACCGGTTTCATCCAATTCGGACACCTACAGCTCAATATATGGTCATCAGACGCTACAAAGGTATGACTGTCAGGAACAACATTACGTCACCAACTTACGGATGCAATTTGACAAAGATAGAGATCGATTTTGCTCTTGACCTATTCATGAGAGTTGCGGATATTTCTATAAGCCTTCCAACGATACCAAGATCGATGCTTTTTAACACCTAATGCATGTTCTCATTGTCACGAACAGTACCACATCTCAAGCTTGAAGAAGGAATTTCACTCAGATCGAGATTGGTTCAAATCTCGACTTCTCCAGAAAACACGTAGGTATTTATCTTATCTTTCTATCAAAACCAAGATCACTTCATTTCGACTTGCGTGCCTCAAAATACGACGTTTCGGATGTTTGATTATCGACAGCAGGCACTTGACTTCAATCTTCGGTGTTTTTGCTTTTGCAGCATTTGTACTTTTGTCTTTATTCACGCTTGTCTTCTCTTTCTTCTATTACAATTGATGAAGCTTTTGTGTTCTTCTATTACGGTACTTGATGCTTCAGGACTTTATAGAAAATGGTACCTCATTTTCTAGTCAAGCATGGACTTTGAATATCTTAATACTTCATTCAAAATTACTTCTCCAGCCTTCGTAATGTTTGTATTCTGAATAGATGCTTGATTAGCTTCACCGGACATTTCTTAAATTAGCTAAGGCGCTTGGTTATCCACTGGGCACATTCACAATGCTGTTTAACTCGTAGCATTCTTAGCAGTTAGCGTATTATGCTTATTTGACCATCTTAATGCACGAATTAGTTCGATGTCTGCATGAAACGTGTAGATATGGATATTTGCTTTAATGAGACACTGGTTTCATCCAATTCGGACACCTACAGCTCAATATATGGTCATCAGACGCTACAAAGGTATGACTGTCAGGAACAAGATCACGTCACCAACTTACGGATGCAATTTGACAAAGATAGAGATCGATTTCGCTCTTGACCTATTCATGAGAGTCGTGGATATTTCTATAAGCCTTCCAACATACCAAGATCGATGATTTTTAACACCTAATGCATGTTCTCATTGTCACGAACAGTACCACATCTCAAGCTTGAAGAAGGAATTTCACTCAGATCGAGATTGGTTCAAATCTCGACTTCTCCAGGAAACACGTAGGTATTTATATTATCTTTCTATCAAAACTAAGATCAATTCATTTCGACTTGCGTGCCTCAAAATACGACGTTTCGGACGTTTGATTATAGACAGCAGGCACATGACTTCAATCTTCGGTGTTTTTGCTTTGGCAGCATTTGTACTTTTGTCTTTATTCTCGCTTATCTTCTCTTTCTTCTATTATAATTGCTGAAGCAGTTGTGTTCTTCTATTACAGTACTTGATGCTTCAGGACTTTACAGAAAATGGTACCTCATTTTCTGGTCAAGCTTGGACTTGGAATATCGTAATACTTCATTCAAATTTACTTCTCCAGCCTTCGTAATGTTTGTATTCTGAATAGACGCTTGATTAGCTTCACCGGACATTTCTTAAATTAGATAAGGCGCTTGGTTATCCATTGGGCACATTCACAAGGCTGTTTAACTCGTAGCATTCTTAGCAGTTAGCGTATTATGCTTATTTGACCATCTTAATGCACGAATTAGGATTCGATGTCTGCATGAAACGTGCAGATATGGATATTAGCTTTAATGAGACACCGGTTTCATCCAATTCGGACACCTACAGCTCAATATATGGTCATCAGACGCTACAAAGGTATGACTGTCAGGAACAACATCACGTCACCAACTTACGGATGCAATTTGACAAAGATAGAGATCGATTTCGCTCTTGACCTCTTCATGACGGTTGCGGATATTTCTATAAGCCTTCCAACGATACCAAGATCGATGATTTATAACACCTAATGCATGTTCTCATTGTCACGAACAGTACCATATCTCAAGCTTGAAGAAGGAATTTCACTCCGATTGAGATTGGTTCAAATCTCGACTTCTCCAGGAAGCACGTAGGTATTTATCTTATCTTTCTAACAAAACCAAGATCACTTCATTTCGACCAGCGTGCCTCAAAATACGACGTTTCGGACGCTTGATTATCGACAGCAGGCACTTGACTTCAATCTTCGGTGTTTTTGCTTTTGCAGCATTTGTACTTTTATCTTTATTCACGCTTGTCTTCTCTTTCTTCTATTACAATTGCCGAAGCTTTTGTGTTCTTCTATTACAGTACTTGATGCTTCAGGACTTTATAGAAAATGGTACCTCAATTTCTGGTCAACCTTGGACTTTGAATATCTTAATACTTCATTCAAATTTACTTCTCCAGCCTTTGTAATGTTTGTATTCTGAATAGACGCTTGATTAGCTTCATCGGACATTTCTTAAATTAGCTAAGGCGTTTGGTTATCCATTGGGCACATTCACAAGGCTGTTTAACTCGTAGCATTCTTAGCAGTTAGCGTATTATGCTTATTTGACCATCTTAATGCACGAATTGAGATTCGATATCTTCATGAAACATGTAGATATGGATATTAGCTTTAATGAGACACCGGTTTCATCCAATTCGGACACCTACAGCTCAATATATGGTCATCAGATGCTACAAAGGTATGACTGTCAGGAACAACATTACGTCACCAACTAACAGATGCAAGTTGACAAAGATAGAGATCGATTTGGCTTTTGACCTCTTCATGAGAGTTGCGTATATTTCTATAAGCCTTCCAATGATACCAAGATCGATGCTTTTGAACACCAAAAGTTCCTGAAATTGTCAGCAGACGCTTGCATGTTCTGATTGTCACGAACAGTATCGCATCTCAAGCTTGAAGAAGGAATTTCACTCAGATCGAGATTGGTTCAGATCTTCACTTCTCTAGGAAACACATATTTATATATCTTATCTTTCTAAAAAAACCAAGATCACTTCATTTCGACGAGCGTACCTCAAAATACGACGTTTCAGAGGCTTGATTATCGACAGCAGGTGCTTGACTTCAATCTTCAGTGGTTTTGCTTTTGCAGCATCTGTACTTTTGTTTTTATTCACGCTTGTCTTCTCTTTCTTCTATTAGAATTGCTGAAGCCTTTGTGTTCTTCTATTACCGTACTTGATGCCTCAGGACTTTATAGAAAATGGTACCTTATTTTCTGGTCAAGCTTGGACTTTGAATATCTTAATACTTCATTCAAAATTGCGTCTCCAACCTTCATAATGTTTTGTATTCTGAATAGACCCTTGATTAGCTTCAATGGACGCCTCTTAAATTAGCTAAGGAGCGTGGTTATCCGCGGGACACATTCACAAGGCTGTTTAACACGTAGCATTTTTAGCCGTTAGCGTATTATGCTTATTTGACCATCTTGATGCACGAATTAGGATTCGATGTCTGCATGAAACGTGCAGATATGGATATTAGCTTTAATGAGACACCGGTTTCATCCAATTCGGACACCTACAGCTCAATATATGGTCATCAGACGCTACAAAGGTATGACTGTCAGGAACAACATCACGTCACCAACTTACGGATGCAATTTGACAAAGATAGAGATCGATTTCGCTCTTGACCTCTTCATGACGGTTGCGGATATTTCTATAAGCCTTCCAACGATACCAAGATCGATGATTTATAACACCTAATGCATGTTCTCATTGTCACGAACAGTACCATATCTCAAGCTTGAAGAAGGAATTTCACTCCGATTGAGATTGGTTCAAATCTCGACTTCTCCAGGAAGCACGTAGGTATTTATCTTATCTTTCTAACAAAACCAAGATCACTTCATTTCGACCAGCGTGCCTCAAAATACGACGTTTCGGACGCTTGATTATCGACAGCAGGCACTTGACTTCAATCTTCGGTGTTTTTGCTTTTGCAGCATTTGTACTTTTATCTTTATTCACGCTTGTCTTCTCTTTCTTCTATTACAATTGCCGAAGCTTTTGTGTTCTTCTATTACAGTACTTGATGCTTCAGGACTTTATAGAAAATGGTACCTCAATTTCTGGTCAACCTTGGACTTTGAATATCTTAATACTTCATTCAAATTTACTTCTCCAGCCTTTGTAATGTTTGTATTCTGAATAGACGCTTGATTAGCTTCATCGGACATTTCTTAAATTAGCTAAGGCGTTTGGTTATCCATTGGGCACATTCACAAGGCTGTTTAACTCGTAGCATTCTTAGCAGTTAGCGTATTATGCTTATTTGACCATCTTAATGCACGAATTGAGATTCGATATCTTCATGAAACATGTAGATATGGATATTAGCTTTAATGAGACACCGGTTTCATCCAATTCGGACACCTACAGCTCAATATATGGTCATCAGATGCTACAAAGGTATGACTGTCAGGAACAACATTACGTCACCAACTTACAGATGCAAGTTGACAAAGATAGAGATCGATTTGGCTCTTGACCTCTTCATGAGAGTTGCGTATATTTCTATAAGCCTTCCAATGATACCAAGATCGATGCTTTTGAACACCAAAAGTTCCTGAAATTGTCAGCAGACGCTTGCATGTTCTGATTGTCACGAACAGTATCGCATCTCAAGCTTGAAGATGGAATTTCACTCAGATCGAGATTGGTTCAGATCTTCACTTCTCTAGGAAAAACCATATTATATATCTTATCTTTCTAAAAAAACCAAGATCACTTCATTTCGACGAGCGTACCTCAAAATACGACGTTTCAGAGGCTTGATTATCGACAGCAGGTGCTTGACTTCAATCTTCAGTGGTTTTGCTTTTGCAGCATCTGTACTTTTGTTTTTATTCACGCTTGTCTTCTCTTTCTTCTATTAGAATTGCTGAAGCCTTTGTGTTCTTCTATTACCGTACTTGATGCCTCAGGACTTTATAGAAAATGGTACCTTATTTTCTGGTCAAGCTTGGACTTTGAATATCTTAATACTTCATTCAAAATTGCGTCTCCAACCTTCATAATGTTTTGTATTCTGAATAGACGCTTGATTAGCTTCAATGGACGCCTCTTAAATTAGCTAAGGAGCTGGTTATCCGCGGGACACATTCACAAGGCTGTTTAACACGTAGCATTTTTAGCCGTTAGCGTATTATGCTTATTTGACCATCTTGATGCACAAATTAGGATTCGATGTCTGCATGAAACGTGCAGATATGGATATTAGCTTTAATGAGACACCGGTTTCATCCAATTCGGACACCTACAGCTCAATATATGGTCATCAGACGCTACAAAGGTATGACTGTCAGGAACAACATCACGTCACCAACTTACGGATGCAATTTGACAAAGATAGAGATCGATTTCGCTCTTGACCTCTTCATGACGGTTGCGGATATTTCTATAAGCCTTCCAACGATACCAAGATCGATGATTTATAACACCTAATGCATGTTCTCATTGTCACGAACAGTACCACATCTTAAGCTTGAAGAAGGAATTTCACTCAGATCGAGATTGGTTCAAATCTCGACTTCTCCTGGAAACACGTAGGTATTTATCTTATCTTTCTAACAAAACCAAGATCACTTTATTTCGGCCAGCGGGCCTCAAAATACGACATTTCGGACGCTTGATTATCGACAGCAGGCACTTGACTTCAATCTTCGGTGTTTTTGCTTTTGCTGCATTTGTACTTTTGTCTTTATTCACGCTTGTCTTCTCTTTCTTCTATTACAATTGCTGAAGCTTTTGTGTTCTTCTATTACAGTACTTGATGCTTCAGGACTTTATAGAAAATGGTACCTCATTTTTGGTCAAGCTTGGACTTTGAATATCTTAATACTTCATTCAAATTTATATCTCCAGCCTTCGTAATGTTTGTATTCTGAATAGATGCTTGATCAGCTTCACCAGACATTTCTTAAATTAGCTAAGGCGCTTGGTTATCCATTGGGCATATTCACAAGGTTGTTTAACTCGTAGCATTCTTAGCAGTTAGCGTATTATGCTTATTTGACAATCTTAATGGACGAATTAGGATTCGATGTCTGCATGAAATGTGTAGATATGGATATTAGCTTTAATGAGACACCGGTTTCATCCAATTCGGACACCTACAGCTCAATATATGGTCATCAGACGCTAAAAAGGTATGACAGTCAGGAACAACATTACGTCAACAACTAACAGATGCAAGTTGACAAAGATAGAGATCGATTTGGCTCTTGACCTCTTCATGAGAGTTGCGTATATTTCTATAAGCCTTCCAACGATACCAAGATCGATGCTTTTGAACACCCAAAGTTCCAAAAATTGTCCGCAGACGCTTGCATGTTCGGGTTATCCATTGGGCATATCACAAGGTTGTTTAACTCGTAGCATTCTTAGCAGTTAGCGTCTTATGCTTATTTGACAATCTTAATGGACGAATTAGGATTCGATGTCTACATGAAATGTGTAGACATGGATATTAGCTTTAATGAGACACCAGTTTCATCCAATTCGGACACCTACAGCTCAATATATGGTCATCAGACGCTACAAAGGTACGACTGTCAGGAACAACATCACGTCACCAACTTACGGATGCAATTTGACAAAGATAGAGATCGATTTCGCTCTTGACCTATTCATGAGAGCTGGGGATATTTCTATAAGCCTTCCAACATACCAAGATCGATGATTTTTAAACCTAATGCATGTTCTCATTGTCACGAACAGTACCACATCTCAAGCTTGAAGAAGGAATTTCACTCAGATTGAGATTGGTTCAAATCTCGACTTCTCCAGGAAACACGTAGGTATTTATCTTATCTTTCTATCAAAACCAAGATCACTTCATTTCGACTTGCGTGCCGCAAAATACGACGTTTCGGACGTTTGATTATCGACAGCAGGCACATGACTTCAATCTTCGGTGTTTTTGCTTTTGCAGCATTTGTACTTTTGTCTTTATTCACGCTTGTCTTCTCTTTCTTCTATATAAATTGCTGAAGCTTTTGTGTTCTTCTATTACAGTACTTGATGCTTCAGGACTTTATAGAAAATGGTACCTCATTTTCTGGTCAAGCTTGGACTTTGAATATCGTAATACTTCATTCAAATTTACTTCTCCAGCCTTCGTAATGTTTGTATTCTGAATAGACGCTTGATTAGCTTCACCGGACATTTCTTAAATTAGCTAAGGCGCTTGGTTATCCATAGGGCACATTCACAAGGCTGTTTAACTCGTAGCATTCTTAGTTAGCGTATTATGCTTATTTGACCATCTTAATGCACGAATTAGGATTCGATGTCTGCATGAAATGTGCAGATATGGATATTAGCTTTAATGAGACACCGGTTTCATCCAATTCGGACACCTACAGCTCAATATATGGTCATCAGACGCTACAAAGGTATGACTGTCAGGAACAACATCACGTCACCAACTTACGGATGCAATTTGACAAAGATAGAGATCGATTTCGCTCTTGACCTCTTCATGAGAGTTGCGGATATTTCTATAAGCCTTCCAACGATACCAAGATCGATGCTTTTTAACACCTAATGCATGTTCTCATTGTCACGAACAGTACCACATCTCAAGCTTGAAGAAGGAATTTCACTCAGATCGAGATTGGTTCAAATCTCGACTTCTCCAGAAACACGTAGGTATTTATCTTATCTTTCTAACAAAACCAAGATCACTTCATTTCGACTTGCGTGCCTCAAAATACGACGTTTCGGACGCTTGATTATCGACAGCAGGCACTTGACTTCAATCTTCGGTGTTTTTGCTTTTGCAGCATTTGTACTTTTGTCTTTATTCACGCTTGTCTTCTCTTTCTTCTATTACAATTGATGAAGCTTTTGTGTTCTTCTATTACAGTACTTGATGCTTCAGGACTTTATAGAAAATGGTACCTCATTTTCTGGTCAAGCTTGGACTTTGAATATCTTAATACTTCATTCAAAATTACTTCTCCAGCCTTCGTAATGTTTGTATTCTGAATAGACGCTTGATTAGCTTCACCGGACATTTCTTAAATTAGCTAAGGCGCTTGGTTATCCACTGGGCACATTCACAAGGCTGTTTAACTCGTAGCATTCTTAGCAGTTAGCGTATTATGCTTATTTGACCATCTTAATGCACGAATTAGGATTCGATGTCTTCATGAAACGTGTAGATATGGATATTAGCTTTAATGAGACACCGGTTTCATCCAATTCGGACACCTACAGCTCAATATATGGTCATCAGACGCTACAAAGGTATGACTGTCAGGAACAACATCACGTCACCAACTTACGGATGCAATTTGACAAAGATAGAGATCGATTTCGCTCTTGACCTCTTCATGAGAGTTGCGGATATTTCTATAAGCCTTCCAACATACCAAGATCGATGCTTTTTAACACCTAATGCATGTTCTCATTGTCACGAACAGTACCACATCTCAAGCTTGAAGAAGGAATTTCACTCAGATCGAGATTGGTTCAAATCTCGACTTCTCCAGGAAACACGTAGGTATTTATCTTATCTTTCTAACAAAACCAAGATCACTTCATTTCGACTTGCGTACCTCAAAATACGACGTTTCGGACGCTTGATTATCGACAGCAGGTGCTTGACTTCAATCTTCGGTGTTTTTGCTTTTGCAGCATTTGTACTTTTGTCTTTATTCACGCTTGTCTTCTCTTTCTTCTATTAGAATTGCTGAAGCTTTTGTGTTCTTCTATTACAGTACTTGATGCTTCAGGACTTTATAGAAAATGGTACCTCATTTTCTGGTCAAGCTTGGACTTTGAATATCTTAATACTTCATTCAAATTTACTTCTCCAGCCTTCATAATGTTTGTATTCTGAATAGACGCTTGATTAGCTTCAATGGACATTTCTTAAATTAGCTAAGGCGCTTGGTTATCCATGGGCACATTCACAAGGCTGTTTAACTCGTAGCATTCTTAGCAGTTAGCGTATTATGCTTATTTGACCATCTTAATGCACGAATTAGGATTCGATGTCTGCATGAAACGTGCAGATATGGATATTAGCTTTAATGAGACACCGGTTTCATCCAATTCGGACACCTACAGCTCAATATATGGTCATCAGACGCTACAAAGGTATGACTGTCAGGAACAACATCACGTCACCAACTTACGGATGCAATTTGACAAAGATAGAGATCGATTTCGCTCTTGACCTCTTCATGACGGTTGCGGATATTTCTATAAGCCTTCCAACGATACCAAGATCGATGATTTATAACACCTAATGCATGTTCTCATTGTCACGAACAGTACCATATCTCAAGCTTGAAGAAGGAATTTCACTCCGATTGAGATTGGTTCAAATCTCGACTTCTCCAGGAAGCACGTAGGTATTTATCTTATCTTTCTAACAAAACCAAGATCACTTCATTTCGACCAGCGTGCCTCAAAATACGACGTTTCGGACGCTTGATTATCGACAGCAGGCACTTGACTTCAATCTTCGGTGTTTTTGCTTTTGCAGCATTTGTACTTTTATCTTTATTCACGCTTGTCTTCTCTTTCTTCTATTACAATTGCCGAAGCTTTTGTGTTCTTCTATTACAGTACTTGATGCTTCAGGACTTTATAGAAAATGGTACCTCAATTTCTGGTCAACCTTGGACTTTGAATATCTTAATACTTCATTCAAATTTACTTCTCCAGCCTTTGTAATGTTTGTATTCTGAATAGACGCTTGATTAGCTTCATCGGACATTTCTTAAATTAGCTAAGGCGTTTGGTTATCCATTGGGCACATTCACAAGGCTGTTTAACTCGTAGCATTCTTAGCAGTTAGCGTATTATGCTTATTTGACCATCTTAATGCACGAATTGAGATTCGATATCTTCATGAAACATGTAGATATGGATATTAGCTTTAATGAGACACCGGTTTCATCCAATTCGGACACCTACAGCTCAATATATGGTCATCAGATGCTACAAAGGTATGACTGTCAGGAACAACATTACGTCACCAACTAACAGATGCAAGTTGACAAAGATAGAGATCGATTTGGCTCTTGACCTCTTCATGAGAGTTGCGTATATTTCTATAAGCCTTCCAATGATACCAAGATCGATGCTTTTGAACACCAAAAGTTCCTGAAATTGTCAGCAGACGCTTGCATGTTCTGATTGTCACGAACAGTATCGCATCTCAAGCTTGAAGAAGGAATTTCACTCAGATCGAGATTGGTTCAGATCTTCACTTCTCTAGGAAACACATATTTATATATCTTATCTTTCTAAAAAAACCAAGATCACTTCATTTCGACGAGCGTACCTCAAAATACGACGTTTCAGAGGCTTGATTATCGACAGCAGGTGCTTGACTTCAATCTTCAGTGGTTTTGCTTTTGCAGCATCTGTACTTTTGTTTTTATTCACGCTTGTCTTCTCTTTCTTCTATTAGAATTGCTGAAGCCTTTGTGTTCTTCTATTACCGTACTTGATGCCTCAGGACTTTATAGAAAATGGTACCTTATTTTCTGGTCAAGCTTGGACTTTGAATATCTTAATACTTCATTCAAAATTGCGTCTCCAACCTTCATAATGTTTTGTATTCTGAATAGACGCTTGATTAGCTTCAATGGACGCCTCTTAAATTAGCTAAGGAGCGTGGTTATCCGCGGGACACATTCACAAGGCTGTTTAACACGTAGCATTTTTAGCCGTTAGCGTATTATGCTTATTTGACCATCTTGATGCACAAATTAGGATTCGATGTCTGCATGAAACGTGCAGATATGGATATTAGCTTTAATGAGACACCGGTTTCATCCAATTCGGACACCTACAGCTCAATATATGGTCATCAGACGCTACAAAGGTATGACTGTCAGGAACAACATCACGTCACCAACTTACGGATGCAATTTGACAAAGATAGAGATCGATTTCGCTCTTGACCTCTTCATGACGGTTGCGGATATTTCTATAAGCCTTCCAACGATACCAAGATCGATGATTTATAACACCTAATGCATGTTCTCATTGTCACGAACAGTACCATATCTCAAGCTTGAAGAAGGAATTTCACTCCGATTGAGATTGGTTCAAATCTCGACTTCTCCAGGAAGCACGTAGGTATTTATCTTATCTTTCTAACAAAACCAAGATCACTTCATTTCGACCAGCGTGCCTCAAAATACGACGTTTCGGACGCTTGATTATCGACAGCAGGCACTTGACTTCAATCTTCGGTGTTTTTGCTTTTGCAGCATTTGTACTTTTATCTTTATTCACGCTTGTCTTCTCTTTCTTCTATTACAATTGCCGAAGCTTTTGTGTTCTTCTATTACAGTACTTGATGCTTCAGGACTTTATAGAAAATGGTACCTCAATTTCTGGTCAACCTTGGACTTTGAATATCTTAATACTTCATTCAAATTTACTTCTCCAGCCTTTGTAATGTTTGTATTCTGAATAGACGCTTGATTAGCTTCATCGGACATTTCTTAAATTAGCTAAGGCGTTTGGTTATCCATTGGGCACATTCACAAGGCTGTTTAACTCGTAGCATTCTTAGCAGTTAGCGTATTATGCTTCTTTGACCATCTTAATGCACGAATTGAGATTCGATATCTTCATGAAACATGTAGATATGGATATTAGCTTTAATGAGACACCGGTTTCATCCAATTCGGACACCTACAGCTCAATATATGGTCATCAGATGCTACAAAGGTATGACTGTCAGGAACAACATTACGTCACCAACTAACAGATGCAAGTTGACAAAGATAGAGATCGATTTGGCTCTTGACCTCTTCATGAGAGTTGCGTATATTTCTATAAGCCTTCCAATGATACCAAGATCGATGCTTTTGAACACCAAAAGTTCCTGAAATTGTCAGCAGACGCTTGCATGTTCTGATTGTCACGAACAGTATCGCATCTCAAGCTTGAAGAAGGAATTTCACTCAGATCGAGATTGGTTCAGATCTTCACTTCTCTAGGAAACACATATTTATATATCTTATCTTTCTAAAAAAACCAAGATCACTTCATTTCGACGAGCGTACCTCAAAATACGACGTTTCAGAGGCTTGATTATCGACAGCAGGTGCTTGACTTCAATCTTCAGTGGTTTTGCTTTTGCAGCATCTGTACTTTTGTTTTTATTCACGCTTGTCTTCTCTTTCTTCTATTAGAATTGCTGAAGCCTTTGTGTTCTTCTATTACCGTACTTGATGCCTCAGGACTTTATAGAAAATGGTACCTTATTTTCTGGTCAAGCTTGGACTTTGAATATCTTAATACTTCATTCAAAATTGCGTCTCCAACCTTCATAATGTTTTGTATTCTGAATAGACGCTTGATTAGCTTCAATGGACGCCTCTTAAATTAGCTAAGGAGCGTGGTTATCCGCGGGACACATTCACAAGGCTGTTTAACACGTAGCATTTTTAGCCGTTAGCGTATTATGCTTATTTGACCATCTTGATGCACGAATTAGGATTCGATGTCTGCATGAAACGTGCAGATATGGATATTAGCTTTAATGAGACACCGGTTTCATCCAATTCGGACACCTACAGCTCAATATATGGTCATCAGACGCTACAAAGGTATGACTGTCAGGAACAACATCACGTCACCAACTTACGGATGCAATTTGACAAAGATAGAGATCGATTTCGCTCTTGACCTCTTCATGACGGTTGCGGATATTTCTATAAGCCTTCCAACGATACCAAGATCGATGATTTATAACACCTAATGCATGTTCTCATTGTCACGAACAGTACCATATCTCAAGCTTGAAGAAGGAATTTCACTCCGATTGAGATTGGTTCAAATCTCGACTTCTCCAGGAAGCACGTAGGTATTTATCTTATCTTTCTAACAAAACCAAGATCACTTCATTTCGACCAGCGTGCCTCAAAATACGACGTTTCGGACGCTTGATTATCGACAGCAGGCACTTGACTTCAATCTTCGGTGTTTTTGCTTTTGCAGCATTTGTACTTTTATCTTTATTCACGCTTGTCTTCTCTTTCTTCTATTACAATTGCCGAAGCTTTTGTGTTCTTCTATTACAGTACTTGATGCTTCAGGACTTTATAGAAAATGGTACCTCAATTTCTGGTCAACCTTGGACTTTGAATATCTTAATACTTCATTCAAATTTACTTCTCCAGCCTTTGTAATGTTTGTATTCTGAATAGACGCTTGATTAGCTTCATCGGACATTTCTTAAATTAGCTAAGGCGTTTGGTTATCCATTGGGCACATTCACAAGGCTGTTTAACTCGTAGCATTCTTAGCAGTTAGCGTATTATGCTTATTTGACCATCTTAATGCACGAATTGAGATTCGATATCTTCATGAAACATGTAGATATGGATATTAGCTTTAATGAGACACCGGTTTCATCCAATTCGGACACCTACAGCTCAATATATGGTCATCAGATGCTACAAAGGTATGACTGTCAGGAACAACATTACGTCACCAACTAACAGATGCAAGTTGACAAAGATAGAGATCGATTTGGCTCTTGACCTCTTCATGAGAGTTGCGTATATTTCTATAAGCCTTCCAATGATACCAAGATCGATGCTTTTGAACACCAAAAGTTCCTGAAATTGTCAGCAGACGCTTGCATGTTCTGATTGTCACGAACAGTATCGCATCTCAAGCTTGAAGAAGGAATTTCACTCAGATCGAGATTGGTTCAGATCTTCACTTCTCTAGGAAACACATATTTATATATCTTATCTTTCTAAAAAAACCAAGATCACTTCATTTCGACGAGCGTACCTCAAAATACGACGTTTCAGAGGCTTGATTATCGACAGCAGGTGCTTGACTTCAATCTTCAGTGGTTTTGCTTTTGCAGCATCTGTACTTTTGTTTTTATTCACGCTTGTCTTCTCTTTCTTCTATTAGAATTGCTGAAGCCTTTGTGTTCTTCTATTACCGTACTTGATGCCTCAGGACTTTATAGAAAATGGTACCTTATTTTCTGGTCAAGCTTGGACTTTGAATATCTTAATACTTCATTCAAAATTGCGTCTCCAACCTTCATAATGTTTTGTATTCTGAATAGACGCTTGATTAGCTTCAATGGACGCCTCTTAAATTAGCTAAGGAGCGTGGTTATCCGCGGGACACATTCACAAGGCTGTTTAACACGTAGCATTTTTAGCCGTTAGCGTATTATGCTTATTTGACCATCTTGATGCACGAATTAGGATTCGATGTCTGCATGAAACGTGCAGATATGGATATTAGCTTTAATGAGACACCGGTTTCATCCAATTCGGACACCTACAGCTCAATATATGGTCATCAGACGCTACAAAGGTATGACTGTCAGGAACAACATCACGTCACCAACTTACGGATGCAATTTGACAAAGATAGAGATCGATTTCGCTCTTGACCTCTTCATGACGGTTGCGGATATTTCTATAAGCCTTCCAACGATACCAAGATCGATGATTTATAACACCTAATGCATGTTCTCATTGTCACGAACAGTACCATATCTCAAGCTTGAAGAAGGAATTTCACTCCGATTGAGATTGGTTCAAATCTCGACTTCTCCAGGAAGCACGTAGGTATTTATCTTATCTTTCTAACAAAACCAAGATCACTTCATTTCGACCAGCGTGCCTCAAAATACGACGTTTCGGACGCTTGATTATCGACAGCAGGCACTTGACTTCAATCTTCGGTGTTTTTGCTTTTGCAGCATTTGTACTTTTATCTTTATTCACGCTTGTCTTCTCTTTCTTCTATTACAATTGCCGAAGCTTTTGTGTTCTTCTATTACAGTACTTGATGCTTCAGGACTTTATAGAAAATGGTACCTCAATTTCTGGTCAACCTTGGACTTTGAATATCTTAATACTTCATTCAAATTTACTTCTCCAGCCTTTGTAATGTTTGTATTCTGAATAGACGCTTGATTAGCTTCATCGGACATTTCTTAAATTAGCTAAGGCGTTTGGTTATCCATTGGGCACATTCACAAGGCTGTTTAACTCGTAGCATTCTTAGCAGTTAGCGTATTATGCTTCTTTGACCATCTTAATGCACGAATTGAGATTCGATATCTTCATGAAACATGTAGATATGGATATTAGCTTTAATGAGACACCGGTTTCATCCAATTCGGACACCTACAGCTCAATATATGGTCATCAGATGCTACAAAGGTATGACTGTCAGGAACAACATTACGTCACCAACTAACAGATGCAAGTTGACAAAGATAGAGATCGATTTGGCTCTTGACCTCTTCATGAGAGTTGCGTATATTTCTATAAGCCTTCCAATGATACCAAGATCGATGCTTTTGAACACCAAAAGTTCCTGAAATTGTCAGCAGACGCTTGCATGTTCTGATTGTCACGAACAGTATCGCATCTCAAGCTTGAAGAAGGAATTTCACTCAGATCGAGATTGGTTCAGATCTTCACTTCTCTAGGAAACACATATTTATATATCTTATCTTTCTAAAAAAACCAAGATCACTTCATTTCGACGAGCGTACCTCAAAATACGACGTTTCAGAGGCTTGATTATCGACAGCAGGTGCTTGACTTCAATCTTCAGTGGTTTTGCTTTTGCAGCATCTGTACTTTTGTTTTTATTCACGCTTGTCTTCTCTTTCTTCTATTAGAATTGCTGAAGCCTTTGTGTTCTTCTATTACCGTACTTGATGCCTCAGGACTTTATAGAAAATGGTACCTTATTTTCTGGTCAAGCTTGGACTTTGAATATCTTAATACTTCATTCAAAATTGCGTCTCCAACCTTCATAATGTTTTGTATTCTGAATAGACGCTTGATTAGCTTCAATGGACGCCTCTTAAATTAGCTAAGGAGCGTGGTTATCCGCGGGACACATTCACAAGGCTGTTTAACACGTAGCATTTTTAGCCGTTAGCGTATTATGCTTATTTGACCATCTTGATGCACAAATTAGGATTCGATGTCTGCATGAAACGTGCAGATATGGATATTAGCTTTAATGAGACACCGGTTTCATCCAATTCGGACACCTACAGCTCAATATATGGTCATCAGACGCTACAAAGGTATGACTGTCAGGAACAACATCACGTCACCAACTTACGGATGCAATTTGACAAAGATAGAGATCGATTTCGCTCTTGACCTCTTCATGACGGTTGCGGATATTTCTATAAGCCTTCCAACGATACCAAGATCGATGATTTATAACACCTAATGCATGTTCTCATTGTCACGAACAGTACCATATCTCAAGCTTGAAGAAGGAATTTCACTCCGATTGAGATTGGTTCAAATCTCGACTTCTCCAGGAAGCACGTAGGTATTTATCTTATCTTTCTAACAAAACCAAGATCACTTCATTTCGACCAGCGTGCCTCAAAATACGACGTTTCGGACGCTTGATTATCGACAGCAGGCACTTGACTTCAATCTTCGGTGTTTTTGCTTTTGCAGCATTTGTACTTTTATCTTTATTCACGCTTGTCTTCTCTTTCTTCTATTACAATTGCCGAAGCTTTTGTGTTCTTCTATTACAGTACTTGATGCTTCAGGACTTTATAGAAAATGGTACCTCAATTTCTGGTCAACCTTGGACTTTGAATATCTTAATACTTCATTCAAATTTACTTCTCCAGCCTTTGTAATGTTTGTATTCTGAATAGACGCTTGATTAGCTTCATCGGACATTTCTTAAATTAGCTAAGGCGTTTGGTTATCCATTGGGCACATTCACAAGGCTGTTTAACTCGTAGCATTCTTAGCAGTTAGCGTATTATGCTTATTTGACCATCTTAATGCACGAATTGAGATTCGATATCTTCATGAAACATGTAGATATGGATATTAGCTTTAATGAGACACCGGTTTCATCCAATTCGGACACCTACAGCTCAATATATGGTCATCAGATGCTACAAAGGTATGACTGTCAGGAACAACATTACGTCACCAACTAACAGATGCAAGTTGACAAAGATAGAGATCGATTTGGCTCTTGACCTCTTCATGAGAGTTGCGTATATTTCTATAAGCCTTCCAATGATACCAAGATCGATGCTTTTGAACACCAAAAGTTCCTGAAATTGTCAGCAGACGCTTGCATGTTCTGATTGTCACGAACAGTATCGCATCTCAAGCTTGAAGAAGGAATTTCACTCAGATCGAGATTGGTTCAGATCTTCACTTCTCTAGGAAACACATATTTATATATCTTATCTTTCTAAAAAAACCAAGATCACTTCATTTCGACGAGCGTACCTCAAAATACGACGTTTCAGAGGCTTGATTATCGACAGCAGGTGCTTGACTTCAATCTTCAGTGGTTTTGCTTTTGCAGCATCTGTACTTTTGTTTTTATTCACGCTTGTCTTCTCTTTCTTCTATTAGAATTGCTGAAGCCTTTGTGTTCTTCTATTACCGTACTTGATGCCTCAGGACTTTATAGAAAATGGTACCTTATTTTCTGGTCAAGCTTGGACTTTGAATATCTTAATACTTCATTCAAAATTGCGTCTCCAACCTTCATAATGTTTTGTATTCTGAATAGACGCTTGATTAGCTTCAATGGACGCCTCTTAAATTAGCTAAGGAGCGTGGTTATCCGCGGGACACATTCACAAGGCTGTTTAACACGTAGCATTTTTAGCCGTTAGCGTATTATGCTTATTTGACCATCTTGATGCACAAATTAGGATTCGATGTCTGCATGAAACGTGCAGATATGGATATTAGCTTTAATGAGACACCGGTTTCATCCAATTCGGACACCTACAGCTCAATATATGGTCATCAGACGCTACAAAGGTATGACTGTCAGGAACAACATCACGTCACCAACTTACGGATGCAATTTGACAAAGATAGAGATCGATTTCGCTCTTGACCTCTTCATGACGGTTGCGGATATTTCTATAAGCCTTCCAACGATACCAAGATCGATGATTTATAACACCTAATGCATGTTCTCATTGTCACGAACAGTACCATATCTCAAGCTTGAAGAAGGAATTTCACTCCGATTGAGATTGGTTCAAATCTCGACTTCTCCAGGAAGCACGTAGGTATTTATCTTATCTTTCTAACAAAACCAAGATCACTTCATTTCGACCAGCGTGCCTCAAAATACGACGTTTCGGACGCTTGATTATCGACAGCAGGCACTTGACTTCAATCTTCGGTGTTTTTGCTTTTGCAGCATTTGTACTTTTATCTTTATTCACGCTTGTCTTCTCTTTCTTCTATTACAATTGCCGAAGCTTTTGTGTTCTTCTATTACAGTACTTGATGCTTCAGGACTTTATAGAAAATGGTACCTCAATTTCTGGTCAACCTTGGACTTTGAATATCTTAATACTTCATTCAAATTTACTTCTCCAGCCTTTGTAATGTTTGTATTCTGAATAGACGCTTGATTAGCTTCATCGGACATTTCTTAAATTAGCTAAGGCGTTTGGTTATCCATTGGGCACATTCACAAGGCTGTTTAACTCGTAGCATTCTTAGCAGTTAGCGTATTATGCTTCTTTGACCATCTTAATGCACGAATTGAGATTCGATATCTTCATGAAACATGTAGATATGGATATTAGCTTTAATGAGACACCGGTTTCATCCAATTCGGACACCTACAGCTCAATATATGGTCATCAGATGCTACAAAGGTATGACTGTCAGGAACAACATTACGTCACCAACTAACAGATGCAAGTTGACAAAGATAGAGATCGATTTGGCTCTTGACCTCTTCATGAGAGTTGCGTATATTTCTATAAGCCTTCCAATGATACCAAGATCGATGCTTTTGAACACCAAAAGTTCCTGAAATTGTCAGCAGACGCTTGCATGTTCTGATTGTCACGAACAGTATCGCATCTCAAGCTTGAAGAAGGAATTTCACTCAGATCGAGATTGGTTCAGATCTTCACTTCTCTAGGAAACACATATTTATATATCTTATCTTTCTAAAAAAACCAAGATCACTTCATTTCGACGAGCGTACCTCAAAATACGACGTTTCAGAGGCTTGATTATCGACAGCAGGTGCTTGACTTCAATCTTCAGTGGTTTTGCTTTTGCAGCATCTGTACTTTTGTTTTTATTCACGCTTGTCTTCTCTTTCTTCTATTAGAATTGCTGAAGCCTTTGTGTTCTTCTATTACCGTACTTGATGCCTCAGGACTTTATAGAAAATGGTACCTTATTTTCTGGTCAAGCTTGGACTTTGAATATCTTAATACTTCATTCAAAATTGCGTCTCCAACCTTCATAATGTTTTGTATTCTGAATAGACGCTTGATTAGCTTCAATGGACGCCTCTTAAATTAGCTAAGGAGCGTGGTTATCCGCGGGACACATTCACAAGGCTGTTTAACACGTAGCATTTTTAGCCGTTAGCGTATTATGCTTATTTGACCATCTTGATGCACAAATTAGGATTCGATGTCTGCATGAAACGTGCAGATATGGATATTAGCTTTAATGAGACACCGGTTTCATCCAATTCGGACACCTACAGCTCAATATATGGTCATCAGACGCTACAAAGGTATGACTGTCAGGAACAACATCACGTCACCAACTTACGGATGCAATTTGACAAAGATAGAGATCGATTTCGCTCTTGACCTCTTCATGACGGTTGCGGATATTTCTATAAGCCTTCCAACGATACCAAGATCGATGATTTATAACACCTAATGCATGTTCTCATTGTCACGAACAGTACCATATCTCAAGCTTGAAGAAGGAATTTCACTCCGATTGAGATTGGTTCAAATCTCGACTTCTCCAGGAAGCACGTAGGTATTTATCTTATCTTTCTAACAAAACCAAGATCACTTCATTTCGACCAGCGTGCCTCAAAATACGACGTTTCGGACGCTTGATTATCGACAGCAGGCACTTGACTTCAATCTTCGGTGTTTTTGCTTTTGCAGCATTTGTACTTTTATCTTTATTCACGCTTGTCTTCTCTTTCTTCTATTACAATTGCCGAAGCTTTTGTGTTCTTCTATTACAGTACTTGATGCTTCAGGACTTTATAGAAAATGGTACCTCAATTTCTGGTCAACCTTGGACTTTGAATATCTTAATACTTCATTCAAATTTACTTCTCCAGCCTTTGTAATGTTTGTATTCTGAATAGACGCTTGATTAGCTTCATCGGACATTTCTTAAATTAGCTAAGGCGTTTGGTTATCCATTGGGCACATTCACAAGGCTGTTTAACTCGTAGCATTCTTAGCAGTTAGCGTATTATGCTTATTTGACCATCTTAATGCACGAATTGAGATTCGATATCTTCATGAAACATGTAGATATGGATATTAGCTTTAATGAGACACCGGTTTCATCCAATTCGGACACCTACAGCTCAATATATGGTCATCAGATGCTACAAAGGTATGACTGTCAGGAACAACATTACGTCACCAACTAACAGATGCAAGTTGACAAAGATAGAGATCGATTTGGCTCTTGACCTCTTCATGAGAGTTGCGTATATTTCTATAAGCCTTCCAATGATACCAAGATCGATGCTTTTGAACACCAAAAGTTCCTGAAATTGTCAGCAGACGCTTGCATGTTCTGATTGTCACGAACAGTATCGCATCTCAAGCTTGAAGAAGGAATTTCACTCAGATCGAGATTGGTTCAGATCTTCACTTCTCTAGGAAACACATATTTATATATCTTATCTTTCTAAAAAAACCAAGATCACTTCATTTCGACGAGCGTACCTCAAAATACGACGTTTCAGAGGCTTGATTATCGACAGCAGGTGCTTGACTTCAATCTTCAGTGGTTTTGCTTTTGCAGCATCTGTACTTTTGTTTTTATTCACGCTTGTCTTCTCTTTCTTCTATTAGAATTGCTGAAGCCTTTGTGTTCTTCTATTACCGTACTTGATGCCTCAGGACTTTATAGAAAATGGTACCTTATTTTCTGGTCAAGCTTGGACTTTGAATATCTTAATACTTCATTCAAAATTGCGTCTCCAACCTTCATAATGTTTTGTATTCTGAATAGACGCTTGATTAGCTTCAATGGACGCCTCTTAAATTAGCTAAGGAGCGTGGTTATCCGCGGGACACATTCACAAGGCTGTTTAACACGTAGCATTTTTAGCCGTTAGCGTATTATGCTTATTTGACCATCTTGATGCACAAATTAGGATTCGATGTCTGCATGAAACGTGCAGATATGGATATTAGCTTTAATGAGACACCGGTTTCATCCAATTCGGACACCTACAGCTCAATATATGGTCATCAGACGCTACAAAGGTATGACTGTCAGGAACAACATCACGTCACCAACTTACGGATGCAATTTGACAAAGATAGAGATCGATTTCGCTCTTGACCTCTTCATGACGGTTGCGGATATTTCTATAAGCCTTCCAACGATACCAAGATCGATGATTTATAACACCTAATGCATGTTCTCATTGTCACGAACAGTACCATATCTCAAGCTTGAAGAAGGAATTTCACTCCGATTGAGATTGGTTCAAATCTCGACTTCTCCAGGAAGCACGTAGGTATTTATCTTATCTTTCTAACAAAACCAAGATCACTTCATTTCGACCAGCGTGCCTCAAAATACGACGTTTCGGACGCTTGATTATCGACAGCAGGCACTTGACTTCAATCTTCGGTGTTTTTGCTTTTGCAGCATTTGTACTTTTATCTTTATTCACGCTTGTCTTCTCTTTCTTCTATTACAATTGCCGAAGCTTTTGTGTTCTTCTATTACAGTACTTGATGCTTCAGGACTTTATAGAAAATGGTACCTCAATTTCTGGTCAACCTTGGACTTTGAATATCTTAATACTTCATTCAAATTTACTTCTCCAGCCTTTGTAATGTTTGTATTCTGAATAGACGCTTGATTAGCTTCATCGGACATTTCTTAAATTAGCTAAGGCGTTTGGTTATCCATTGGGCACATTCACAAGGCTGTTTAACTCGTAGCATTCTTAGCAGTTAGCGTATTATGCTTATTTGACCATCTTAATGCACGAATTGAGATTCGATATCTTCATGAAACATGTAGATATGGATATTAGCTTTAATGAGACACCGGTTTCATCCAATTCGGACACCTACAGCTCAATATATGGTCATCAGATGCTACAAAGGTATGACTGTCAGGAACAACATTACGTCACCAACTAACAGATGCAAGTTGACAAAGATAGAGATCGATTTGGCTCTTGACCTCTTCATGAGAGTTGCGTATATTTCTATAAGCCTTCCAATGATACCAAGATCGATGCTTTTGAACACCAAAAGTTCCTGAAATTGTCAGCAGACGCTTGCATGTTCTGATTGTCACGAACAGTATCGCATCTCAAGCTTGAAGAAGGAATTTCACTCAGATCGAGATTGGTTCAGATCTTCACTTCTCTAGGAAACACATATTTATATATCTTATCTTTCTAAAAAAACCAAGATCACTTCATTTCGACGAGCGTACCTCAAAATACGACGTTTCAGAGGCTTGATTATCGACAGCAGGTGCTTGACTTCAATCTTCAGTGGTTTTGCTTTTGCAGCATCTGTACTTTTGTTTTTATTCACGCTTGTCTTCTCTTTCTTCTATTAGAATTGCTGAAGCCTTTGTGTTCTTCTATTACCGTACTTGATGCCTCAGGACTTTATAGAAAATGGTACCTTATTTTCTGGTCAAGCTTGGACTTTGAATATCTTAATACTTCATTCAAAATTGCGTCTCCAACCTTCATAATGTTTTGTATTCTGAATAGACGCTTGATTAGCTTCAATGGACGCCTCTTAAATTAGCTAAGGAGCGTGGTTATCCGCGGGACACATTCACAAGGCTGTTTAACACGTAGCATTTTTAGCCGTTAGCGTATTATGCTTATTTGACCATCTTAATGCACAAATTAGGATTCGATGTCTGCATGAAACGTGCAGATATGGATATTAGCTTTAATGAGACACCGGTTTCATCCAATTCGGACACCTACAGCTCAATATATGGTCATCAGACGCTACAAAGGTATGACTGTCAGGAACAACATCACGTCACCAACTTACGGATGCAATTTGACAAAGATAGAGATCGATTTCGCTCTTGACCTCTTCATGACGGTTGCGGATATTTCTATAAGCCTTCCAACGATACCAAGATCGATGATTTATAACACCTAATGCATGTTCTCATTGTCACGAACAGTACCATATCTCAAGCTTGAAGAAGGAATTTCACTCCGATTGAGATTGGTTCAAATCTCGACTTCTCCAGGAAGCACGTAGGTATTTATCTTATCTTTCTAACAAAACCAAGATCACTTCATTTCGACCAGCGTGCCTCAAAATACGACGTTTCGGACGCTTGATTATCGACAGCAGGCACTTGACTTCAATCTTCGGTGTTTTTGCTTTTGCAGCATTTGTACTTTTATCTTTATTCACGCTTGTCTTCTCTTTCTTCTATTACAATTGCCGAAGCTTTTGTGTTCTTCTATTACAGTACTTGATGCTTCAGGACTTTATAGAAAATGGTACCTCAATTTCTGGTCAACCTTGGACTTTGAATATCTTAATACTTCATTCAAATTTACTTCTCCAGCCTTTGTAATGTTTGTATTCTGAATAGACGCTTGATTAGCTTCATCGGACATTTCTTAAATTAGCTAAGGCGTTTGGTTATCCATTGGGCACATTCACAAGGCTGTTTAACTCGTAGCATTCTTAGCAGTTAGCGTATTATGCTTATTTGACCATCTTAATGCACGAATTGAGATTCGATATCTTCATGAAACATGTAGATATGGATATTAGCTTTAATGAGACACCGGTTTCATCCAATTCGGACACCTACAGCTCAATATATGGTCATCAGATGCTACAAAGGTATGACTGTCAGGAACAACATTACGTCACCAACTAACAGATGCAAGTTGACAAAGATAGAGATCGATTTGGCTCTTGACCTCTTCATGAGAGTTGCGTATATTTCTATAAGCCTTCCAATGATACCAAGATCGATGCTTTTGAACACCAAAAGTTCCTGAAATTGTCAGCAGACGCTTGCATGTTCTGATTGTCACGAACAGTATCGCATCTCAAGCTTGAAGAAGGAATTTCACTCAGATCGAGATTGGTTCAGATCTTCACTTCTCTAGGAAACACATATTTATATATCTTATCTTTCTAAAAAAACCAAGATCACTTCATTTCGACGAGCGTACCTCAAAATACGACGTTTCAGAGGCTTGATTATCGACAGCAGGTGCTTGACTTCAATCTTCAGTGGTTTTGCTTTTGCAGCATCTGTACTTTTGTTTTTATTCACGCTTGTCTTCTCTTTCTTCTATTAGAATTGCTGAAGCCTTTGTGTTCTTCTATTACCGTACTTGATGCCTCAGGACTTTATAGAAAATGGTACCTTATTTTCTGGTCAAGCTTGGACTTTGAATATCTTAATACTTCATTCAAAATTGCGTCTCCAACCTTCATAATGTTTTGTATTCTGAATAGACGCTTGATTAGCTTCAATGGACGCCTCTTAAATTAGCTAAGGAGCGTGGTTATCCGCGGGACACATTCACAAGGCTGTTTAACACGTAGCATTTTTAGCCGTTAGCGTATTATGCTTATTTGACCATCTTAATGCACAAATTAGGATTCGATGTCTGCATGAAACGTGCAGATATGGATATTAGCTTTAATGAGACACCGGTTTCATCCAATTCGGACACCTACAGCTCAATATATGGTCATCAGACGCTACAAAGGTATGACTGTCAGGAACAACATCACGTCACCAACTTACGGATGCAATTTGACAAAGATAGAGATCGATTTCGCTCTTGACCTCTTCATGACGGTTGCGGATATTTCTATAAGCCTTCCAACGATACCAAGATCGATGATTTATAACACCTAATGCATGTTCTCATTGTCACGAACAGTACCATATCTCAAGCTTGAAGAAGGAATTTCACTCCGATTGAGATTGGTTCAAATCTCGACTTCTCCAGGAAGCACGTAGGTATTTATCTTATCTTTCTAACAAAACCAAGATCACTTCATTTCGACCAGCGTGCCTCAAAATACGACGTTTCGGACGCTTGATTATCGACAGCAGGCACTTGACTTCAATCTTCGGTGTTTTTGCTTTTGCAGCATTTGTACTTTTATCTTTATTCACGCTTGTCTTCTCTTTCTTCTATTACAATTGCCGAAGCTTTTGTGTTCTTCTATTACAGTACTTGATGCTTCAGGACTTTATAGAAAATGGTACCTCAATTTCTGGTCAACCTTGGACTTTGAATATCTTAATACTTCATTCAAATTTACTTCTCCAGCCTTTGTAATGTTTGTATTCTGAATAGACGCTTGATTAGCTTCATCGGACATTTCTTAAATTAGCTAAGGCGTTTGGTTATCCATTGGGCACATTCACAAGGCTGTTTAACTCGTAGCATTCTTAGCAGTTAGCGTATTATGCTTATTTGACCATCTTAATGCACGAATTGAGATTCGATATCTTCATGAAACATGTAGATATGGATATTAGCTTTAATGAGACACCGGTTTCATCCAATTCGGACACCTACAGCTCAATATATGGTCATCAGATGCTACAAAGGTATGACTGTCAGGAACAACATTACGTCACCAACTAACAGATGCAAGTTGACAAAGATAGAGATCGATTTGGCTCTTGACCTCTTCATGAGAGTTGCGTATATTTCTATAAGCCTTCCAATGATACCAAGATCGATGCTTTTGAACACCAAAAGTTCCTGAAATTGTCAGCAGACGCTTGCATGTTCTGATTGTCACGAACAGTATCGCATCTCAAGCTTGAAGAAGGAATTTCACTCAGATCGAGATTGGTTCAGATCTTCACTTCTCTAGGAAACACATATTTATATATCTTATCTTTCTAAAAAAACCAAGATCACTTCATTTCGACGAGCGTACCTCAAAATACGACGTTTCAGAGGCTTGATTATCGACAGCAGGTGCTTGACTTCAATCTTCAGTGGTTTTGCTTTTGCAGCATCTGTACTTTTGTTTTTATTCACGCTTGTCTTCTCTTTCTTCTATTAGAATTGCTGAAGCCTTTGTGTTCTTCTATTACCGTACTTGATGCCTCAGGACTTTATAGAAAATGGTACCTTATTTTCTGGTCAAGCTTGGACTTTGAATATCTTAATACTTCATTCAAAATTGCGTCTCCAACCTTCATAATGTTTTGTATTCTGAATAGACGCTTGATTAGCTTCAATGGACGCCTCTTAAATTAGCTAAGGAGCGTGGTTATCCGCGGGACACATTCACAAGGCTGTTAAACACGTAGCATTTTTAGCCGTTAGCGTATTATGCTTATTTGACCATCTTAATGCACAAATTAGGATTCGATGTCTGCATGAAACGTGCAGATATGGATATTAGCTTTAATGAGACACCGGTTTCATCCAATTCGGACACCTACAGCTCAATATATGGTCATCAGACGCTACAAAGGTATGACTGTCAGGAACAACATCACGTCACCAACTTACGGATGCAATTTGACAAAGATAGAGATCGATTTCGCTCTTGACCTCTTCATGACGGTTGCGGATATTTCTATAAGCCTTCCAACGATACCAAGATCGATGATTTATAACACCTAATGCATGTTCTCATTGTCACGAACAGTACCATATCTCAAGCTTGAAGAAGGAATTTCACTCGATTGAGATTGGTTCAAATCTCGACTTCTCCAGGAAGCACGTAGGTATTTATCTTATCTTTCTAACAAAACCAAGATCACTTCATTTCGACCAGCGTGCCTCAAAATACGACGTTTCGGACGCTTGATTATCGACAGCAGGCACTTGACTTCAATCTTCGGTGTTTTTGCTTTTGCAGCATTTGTACTTTTATCTTTATTCACGCTTGTCTTCTCTTTCTTCTATTACAATTGCCGAAGCTTTTGTGTTCTTCTATTACAGTACTTGATGCTTCAGGACTTTATAGAAAATGGTACCTCAATTTCTGGTCAACCTTGGACTTTGAATATCTTAATACTTCATTCAAATTTACTTCTCCAGCCTTTGTAATGTTTGTATTCTGAATAGACGCTTGATTAGCTTCATCGGACATTTCTTAAATTAGCTAAGGCGTTTGGTTATCCATTGGGCACATTCACAAGGCTGTTTAACTCGTAGCATTCTTAGCAGTTAGCGTATTATGCTTATTTGACCATCTTAATGCACGAATTGAGATTCGATATCTTCATGAAACATGTAGATATGGATATTAGCTTTAATGAGACACCGGTTTCATCCAATTCGGACACCTACAGCTCAATATATGGTCATCAGATGCTACAAAGGTATGACTGTCAGGAACAACATTACGTCACCAACTAACAGATGCAAGTTGACAAAGATAGAGATCGATTTGGCTCTTGACCTCTTCATGAGAGTTGCGTATATTTCTATAAGCCTTCCAATGATACCAAGATCGATGCTTTTGAACACCAAAAGTTCCTGAAATTGTCAGCAGACGCTTGCATGTTCTGATTGTCACGAACAGTATCGCATCTCAAGCTTGAAGAAGGAATTTCACTCAGATCGAGATTGGTTCAGATCTTCACTTCTCTAGGAAACACATATTTATATATCTTATCTTTCTAAAAAAACCAAGATCACTTCATTTCGACGAGCGTACCTCAAAATACGACGTTTCAGAGGCTTGATTATCGACAGCAGGTGCTTGACTTCAATCTTCAGTGGTTTTGCTTTTGCAGCATCTGTACTTTTGTTTTTATTCACGCTTGTCTTCTCTTTCTTCTATTAGAATTGCTGAAGCCTTTGTGTTCTTCTATTACCGTACTTGATGCCTCAGGACTTTATAGAAAATGGTACCTTATTTTCTGGTCAAGCTTGGACTTTGAATATCTTAATACTTCATTCAAAATTGCGTCTCCAACCTTCATAATGTTTTGTATTCTGAATAGACGCTTGATTAGCTTCAATGGACGCCTCTTAAATTAGCTAAGGAGCGTGGTTATCCGCGGGACACATTCACAAGGCTGTTTAACACGTAGCATTTTTAGCCGTTAGCGTATTATGCTTATTTGACCATCTTAATGCACAAATTAGGATTCGATGTCTGCATGAAACGTGCAGATATGGATATTAGCTTTAATGAGACACCGGTTTCATCCAATTCGGACACCTACAGCTCAATATATGGTCATCAGACGCTACAAAGGTATGACTGTCAGGAACAACATCACGTCACCAACTTACGGATGCAATTTGACAAAGATAGAGATCGATTTCGCTCTTGACCTCTTCATGACGGTTGCGGATATTTCTATAAGCCTTCCAACGATACCAAGATCGATGATTTATAACACCTAATGCATGTTCTCATTGTCACGAACAGTACCATATCTCAAGCTTGAAGAAGGAATTTCACTCCGATGAGATTGGTTCAAATCTCGACTTCTCCAGGAAGCACGTAGGTATTTATCTTATCTTTCTAACAAAACCAAGATCACTTCATTTCGACAGCGTGCCTCAAAATACGACGTTTCGGACGCTTGATTATCGACAGCAGGCACTTGACTTCAATCTTCGGTGTTTTTGCTTTTGCAGCATTTGTACTTTTATCTTTATTCACGCTTGTCTTCTCTTTCTTCTATTACAATTGCCGAAGCTTTTGTGTTCTTCTATTACAGTACTTGATGCTTCAGGACTTTATAGAAAATGGTACCTCAATTTCTGGTCAACCTTGGACTTTGAATATCTTAATACTTCATTCAAATTTACTTCTCCAGCCTTTGTAATGTTTGTATTCTGAATAGACGCTTGATTAGCTTCATCGGACATTTCTTAAATTAGCTAAGGCGTTTGGTTATCCATTGGGCACATTCACAAGGCTGTTTAACTCGTAGCATTCTTAGCAGTTAGCGTATTATGCTTATTTGACCATCTTAATGCACGAATGAGATTCGATATCTTCATGAAACATGTAGATATGGATATTAGCTTTAATGAGACACCGGTTTCATCCAATTCGACACCTACAGCTCAATATATGGTCATCAGATGCTACAAAGGTATGACTGTCAGGAACAACATTACGTCACCAACTAACAGATGCAAGTTGACAAAGATAGAGATCGATTTGGCTCTTGACCTCTTCATGAGAGTTGCGTATATTTCTATAAGCCTTCCAATGATACCATCGATGCTTTTGAACACCAAAGTTCCTGAAATTGTCAGCAGACGCTTGCATGTTCTGATTGTCACGAACAGTATCGCATCTCAAGCTTGAAGAAGGAATTTCACTCAGATCGAGATTGGTTCAGATCTTCACTTCTCTAGGAAACACATATTTATATATCTTATCTTTCTAAAAAAACCAAGATCACTTCATTTCGACGAGCGTACCTCAAAATACGACGTTTCAGAGGCTTGATTATCGACAGCAGGTGCTTGACTTCAATCTTCAGTGTTTTTGCTTTTGCAGCATCTGTACTTTTGTTTTTATTCACGCTTGTCTTCTCTTTCTTCTATTAGAATTGCTGAAGCTTTTGTGTTCTTCTATTACCGTACTTGATGCCTCAGGACTTTATAGAAAATGGTACCTTATTTTCTGGTCAAGCTTGGACTTTGAATATCTTTACTTCATTCAAAATTGCGTCTCCAACCTTCATAATGTTTTGTATTCTGAATAGACGCTTGATTAGCTTCAATGGACGCCTCTTAAATTAGCTAAGGAGCGTGGTTATCCGCGGGACACATTCACAAGGCTGTTTAACACGTAGCATTTTTAGCCGTTAGCGTATTATGCTTATTTGACCATCTTGATGCACAAATTAGGATTCGATGTCTGCATGAAACGTGCAGATATGGATATTAGCTTTAATGAGACACCGGTTTCATCCAATTCGGACACCTACAGCTCAATATATGGTCATCAGACGCTACAAAGGTATGACTGTCAGGAACAACATCACGTCACCAACTTACGGATGCAATTTGACAAAGATAGAGATCGATTTCGCTCTTGACCTCTTCATGACGGTTGCGGATATTTCTATAAGCCTTCCAACGATACCAAGATCGATGATTTATAACACCTAATGCATGTTCTCATTGTCACGAACAGTACCATATCTCAAGCTTGAAGAAGGAATTTCACTCCGATTGAGATTGGTTCAAATCTCGACTTCTCCAGGAAGCACGTAGGTATTTATCTTATCTTTCTAACAAAACCAAGATCACTTCATTTCGACCAGCGTGCCTCAAAATACGACGTTTCGGACGCTTGATTATCGACAGCAGGCACTTGACTTCAATCTTCGGTGTTTTTGCTTTTGCAGCATTTGTACTTTTATCTTTATTCACGCTTGTCTTCTCTTTCTTCTATTACAATTGCCGAAGCTTTTGTGTTCTTCTATTACAGTACTTGATGCTTCAGGACTTTATAGAAAATGGTACCTCAATTTCTGGTCAACCTTGGACTTTGAATATCTTAATACTTCATTCAAATTTACTTCTCCAGCCTTTGTAATGTTTGTATTCTGAATAGACGCTTGATTAGCTTCATCGGACATTTCTTAAATTAGCTAAGGCGTTTGGTTATCCATTGGGCACATTCACAAGGCTGTTTAACTCGTAGCATTCTTAGCAGTTAGCGTATTATGCTTATTTGACCATCTTAATGCACGAATTGAGATTCGATATCTTCATGAAACGTGTAGATATGGATATTAGCTTTAATGAGACACGGTTTCATCCAATTCGGACACCTACAGCTCAATATATGGTCATCAGATGCTACAAAGGTATGACTGTCAGGAACAACATTACGTCACCAACTAACAGATGCAAGTTGACAAAGATAGAGATCGATTTGGCTCTTGACCTCTTCATGAGAGTTGCGATATATTTTATAAGCCTTCCAATGATACCAAGATCGATGCTTTTGAACACCAAAAGTTCCTGAAATTGTCAGCAGACGCTTGCATGTTCTGATTGTCACGAACAGTATCGCATCTCAAGCTTGAAGAAGGAATTTCACTCAGATCGAGATTGGTTCAGATCTTCACTTCTCTAGGAAACACATATTTATATATCTTATCTTTCTAAAAAACCAAGATCACTTCATTTCGACGAGCGTACCTCAAAATACGACGTTTCAGAGGCTTGATTATCGACAGCAGGTGCTTGACTTCAATCTTCAGTGGTTTTTGCTTTTGCAGCATCTGTACTTTTGTTTTTATTCACGCTTGTCTTCTCTTTCTTCTATTAGAATTGCTGAAGCCTTTGTGTTCTTCTATTACGTACTTGATGCCTCAGGACTTTATAGAAAATGGTACCTTATTTTCTGGTCAAGCTTGGACTTTGAATATCTTAATACTTCATTCAAAATTACGTCTCCAACCTTCATAATGTTTGTATTCTGAATAGACGCTTGATTAGCTTCAATGGACGCCTCTTAAATTAGCTAAGGAGCGTGGTTATCCGCGGGACACATTCACAAGGCTGTTTAACACGTAGCATTCTGAGCAGTTAGCGTATTATGCTTATTTGACCATCTTAATGCACAATTAGGATTCGATGTCTGCATGAAACGTGCAGATATGGATATTAGCTTTAATGAGACACCGGTTTCATCCAATTCGGACACCTACAGCTCAATATATGGTCATCAGACGCTACAAAGGTATGACTGTCAGGAACAACATCACGTCACCAACTTACGGATGCAATTTGACAAAGATAGAGATCGATTTCGCTCTTGACCTCTTCATGAGAGTTGCGGATATTTCTATAAGCCTTCCAACGATACCAAGATCGATGCTTTTAAACACCTAATGCATGTTCTCATTGTCACGAACAGTACCATCTCAAGCTTGAAGAAGGAATTTCACTCAGATCGAGATTGGTTCAAATCTCGACTTCTCCAGGAAACACGTAGGTATTTATCTTATCTTTCTAACAAAACCAAGATCACTTCATTTCGACCAGCGTGCCTCAAAATACGACGTTTCGGATGCTTGATTATCGACAGCAGGCACTTGACTTCAATCTTCGGTGTTTTTGCTTTTGCAGCATTTGTACTTTTATTTTATTCACGCTTGTCTTCTCTTTCTTCTATTACAATTGCTGAAGCTTTTGTGTTCTTCTATTACAGTACTTGATGCTTCAGGACTTTATAGAAAATGGTACCTCATTTTCTGGTCAACCTTGGACTTTGAATATCTTAATACTTCATTCAAAATTTACTTCTCCAGCCTTGTAATGTTTGTATTCTGAATAGACGCTTGATTAGCTTCATCGGACATTTCTTAAATTAGCTAAGGCGCTTGGTTATCCATTGGCACATTCACAAGGCTGTTTAACTCGTAGCATTCTTAGCAGTTAGCGTATTATGCTTATGACCATCTTAATGCACGAATTGGATTCGATGTCTTCATGAAACGTGTAGATATGGATATTAGCTTTAATGAGACACCGGTTTCATCCAATTCGGACACCTACAGCTCAATATATGGTCATCAGACGCTACAAAGGTATGACTGTCAGGAACAACATTACGTCACCAACTAACAGATGCAAGTTGACAAAGATAGAGATCGATTTGGCTCTTGACCTCTTCATGAGAGTTGCGTATATTTCTATAAGCCTTCCAATGATACCAAGATCGATGCTTTTGAACACCAAAAGTTCCTGAAATTGTCAGCAGACGCTTGCATGTTCTGATTGTCACGAACAGTATCGCATCTCAAGCTTGAAGAAGGAATTTCACTCAGATCGAGATTGGTTCAGATCTTCACTTCTCTAGGAAACACATATTTATATATCTTATCTTTCTAAAAAAACCAAGATCACTTCATTTCGACGAGCGTACCTCAAAATACGACGTTTCAGAGGCTTGATTATCGACAGCAGGTGCTTGACTTCAATCTTCAGTGGTTTTGCTTTTGCAGCATCTGTACTTTTGTTTTTTATTCACGCTTGTCTTCTCTTTCTTCTATTAGAATTGCTGAAGCCTTTGTGTTCTTCTATTACCGTACTTGATGCCTCAGGACTTTATAGAAAATGGTACCTTATTTTCTGGTCAAGCTTGGACTTTGAATATCTTAATACTTCATTCAAAATTGCGTCTCCAACCTTCATAATGTTTTGTATTCTGAATAGACGCTTGATTAGCTTCAATGGACGCCTCTTAAATTAGCTAAGGAGCGTGGTTATCCGCGGGACACATTCACAAGGCTGTTTAACACGTAGCATTTTTAGCCGTTAGCGTATTATGCTTATTTGACCATCTTATGCACAAATTAGGATTCGATGTCTGCATGAAACGTGCAGATATGGATATTAGCTTTAATGAGACACCGGTTTCATCCAATTCGGACACCTACAGCTCAATATATGGTCATCAGACGCTACAAAGGTATGACTGTCAGGAACAACATCACGTCACCAACTTACGGATGCAATTTGACAAAGATAGAGATCGATTTCGCTCTTGACCTCTTCATGACGGTTGCGGATATTTCTATAAGCCTTCCAACGATACCAAGATCGATGATTTATAACACCTAATGCATGTTCTCATTGTCACGAACAGTACCATATCTCAAGCTTGAAGAAGGAATTTCACTCCGATTGAGATTGGTTCAAATCTCGACTTCTCCAGGAAGCACGTAGGTATTTATCTTATCTTTCTAACAAAACCAAGATCACTTCATTTCGACCAGCGTGCCTCAAAATACGACGTTTCGGAGGCTTGATTATCGACAGCAGGCACTTGACTTCAATCTTCGGTGTTTTTGCTTTTGCAGCATTTGTACTTTTATCTTTATTCACGCTTGTCTTCTCTTTCTTCTATTACAATTGCCGAAGCTTTTGGGTTCTTCTATTACAGTACTTGATGCTTCAGGACTTTATAGAAAATGGTACCTCAATTTCTGGTCAACCTTGGACTTTGAATATCTTAATACTTCATTCAAATTTACTTCTCCAGCCTTTGTAATGTTTGTATTCTGAATAGACGCTTGATTAGCTTCATCGGACATTTCTTAAATTAGCTAAGGCGTTTGGTTATCCATTGGGCACATTCACAAGGCTGTTTAACTCGTAGCATTCTTAGCAGTTAGCGTATTATGCTTATTTGACCATCTTAATGCACGAATTGAGATTCGATATCTTCATGAAACGTGTAGATATGGATATTAGCTTTAATGAGACACCGGTTTCATCCAATTCGGACACCTACAGCTCAATATATGGTCATCAGATGCTACAAAGGTATGACTGTCAGGAACAACATTACGTCACCAACTAACAGATGCAAGTTGACAAAGATAGAGATCGATTTGGCTCTTGACCTCTTCATGAGAGTTGCGTATATTTCTATAAGCCTTCCAACGATACCAAGATCGATGCTTTTGAACACCAAAAGTTCCTGAAATTGTCAGCAGACGCTTGCATGTTCTGATTGTCACGAACAGTATCGCATCTCAAGCTTGAAGAAGGAATTTCACTCAGATCGAGATTGGTTCAGATCTTCACTTCTCTAGGAAACACATATTTATATATCTTATCCTTCTAAAAAAACCAAGATCACTTCATTTCGACGAGCTTACCTCAAAATACGACGTTTCAGAGGCTTGATTATCGGCAGCAGGTGCTTGACTTCAATCTTCAGTGGTTTTGCTTTTGCAGCATCTGTACTTTTGTTTTTATTCACGCTTGTCTTCTCTTTCTTCTATTAGAATTGCTGACACCTTTGTGTTCTTCTATTACCGTACTTGATGCCTCAGGACTTTATAGAAAATGGTACCTTATTTTCTGGTCAAGCTTGGACTTTGAATATCTTAATACTTCATTCAAAATTACGTCTCCAACCTTCATAATGTTTAGTATTCTGAATAGACTCTTGATTAGCTTCACTGGACGCCTCTTAAATTAGGTAAGGAGCGTGGTTATCCGCTGGACACATTCACAAGGCTGTCAAACTAGTAGCATTCTGACCAGTTAACGTATTATGTTTTTTTGATCCTATTAATGGCTGAATTAGGATTCGGAGTCTGAACGAAACTTGTAGATATTGATATTAGCTTTAAAAGAAACCACTTTCATCCAATGTGGATACTTATATCTCAATATATGGCCATCAGACGCTACAAAGGTATGACTGTCAAGAACAACATGACGTCACCAACTTACGGATGCAATTTGACAAAGATAGAGATCGATTTCGCTCTTGACCTCTTCATGAGAGTGGCGGATATTTCACTGAGCCTTCCAACGATACCAAGATCGATGCTTTTGAACACCTAAAGCTCCAGAAATTATCAGCAGACGCTTGCATGTTCTGATAGTCACGAACAGTACCACATCGCAAGCTTGAAGAAGGAATTTCACTCAGATCGGGATTGGTTCAGATCTTGACTTCTCCAGGAAACCTGTAGGTATTTATCTTATCTTTCTAAAAAAACCCAGATCACTTCATTTCGACGAGCGTACCTCAAAATACGACGTTTCGGAGGCTTGATTATCGGCAACAGGCGCTTGACTTCAATCTTCAGTGTTTTTGCTTTTGCAAAATTTGTACTTTTGTTTTTATCCACGCTTGTCTTCTCTTTCTTCTATTACAATTGCTGAAGCTTTTGTGTTCTTCTATTACAGTACTTGATGCTTGAGGACTTTATAGAAAATGGCACCTCATTTTCTGGTTACACTTGGACTTTGAATATCTTAATACTTCATTCAAAATTACTACTCCAGCCTTCATAATGCTTGTATTCTGAACAGACACTTGATTAGCTTCACCAAACGCTTCTTAAATTAACTAAGGCGCTTGGTTATCCACTGGGCACATTCATAATGACCCTCTTAATGCACGAATCAGGGTTCGATGTCTGTATGAAACGTGTAGATATGGATATTAGCTTTAATGCGATACCGGTTTCATCCAATTCGAACACCTACAGCTCAATATATGTTCATCAGACGCTACAAAGGTATGAATGTGAGGAACAACATGACGTCTCCAACTTATGGATGCAGTTTGACAAAGATAGAGATCGATTTTGCTCTTGACCTCTTCATGAGAGTTGTGGATATTTCTCTAAGCCTTCCATAGATACCAAGATCGATGCTTTTGAACACCTAAAGCTCCAGAAATTGTCAGCAGACGCTTGCATGTTCTGATTGTCACGAACAGTACCATATCTCGTGCTTGAAGAAGCAATTTCACTCAGATCGGGATTGGTTCAGATCTCGACTTCTCCAGGAAACCTGTAGGTATTTATCTTATCTTTCTAAAAAAACCCAGATCACTTCATTTCGACGAGCGTACCTCAAAATACGACGTTTCGGAGGCTTGATTATCGGCAACAGGCGCTTGACTTAAATCTTCAGTGTTTTTGCTTTTGCAAAATTTGTACTTTTGTTTTTATCCACGCTTGTCTTCTCTTTCTTCTATTACAATTGCTGAAGCTTTTGTGTTCTTCTATTACAGTACTTGATGCTTGAGGACTTTATAGAAAATGGCACCTCATTTTCTGGTTACACTTGGACTTTGAATATCTTAATACTTCATTCAAAATTACTACTCCAGCCTTCATAATGCTTGTATTCTGAACAGACACTTGATTAGCTTCACCAAACGCTTCTTAAATTAACTAAGGCGCTTGGTTATCCACTGGGCACATTCATAATGACCCTCTTAATGCACGAATCAGGATTCGATGTCTGTATGAAACGTGTAGATATGGATATTAGCTTTAATGCGATACCGGTTTCATCCAATTCGAACACCTACAGCTCAATATATGTTCATCAGACGCTACAAAGGTATGAATGTGAGGAACAACATGACGTCTCCAACTTATGGATGCAATTTGACAAAGATAGAGATCGATTTTGCTCTTGACCTCTTCATGAGAGTTGTGGATATTTCTCTAAGCCTTCCATAGATACCAAGATCGATGCTTTTGAACACCTAAAGCTCCAGAAATTGTCAGCAGACGCTTGCATGTTCTGATTGTCACGAACAGTACCATATCTCGTGCTTGAAGAAGCAATTTCACTCAGATCGGGATTGGTTCAGATCTCGACTTCTCCAGGAAACCTGTAGGTATTTATCTTATCTTTCTAAAAAAACCCAGATCACTTCATTTCGAGCGTACCTCAAAATACGACGTTTCGGAGGCTTGATTATCGGCAACAGGCGCTTGACTTCAATCTTCAGTGTTTTTGCTTTTGCAAATTTGTACTTTTGTTTTTATCCACGCTTGTCTTCTCTTTCTTCTATTACAATTGCGAAGCTTTTGTGTTCTTCTATTACAGTACTTGATGCTTCAGGACTTTATAGAAAATGGTACCTCAATTTCTGGTCAACTTGGACTTTGAATATCTTAATACTTCATTCAAATTTACTTCTCCAGCCTTGTAATGTTTGTATTCTGAATAGACGCTTGATTAGCTTCATCGGACATTTCTTAAATTAGCTAAGGCGTTGGTTATCCATTGGGCACATTCACAAGGCTGTTTAACTCGTAGCATTCTTAGCAGTTAGCGTATTATGCTTATTTGACCATCTTAATGCACGAATTGAGATTCGATATCTTCATGAAACGTGTAGATATGGATATTAGCTTTAATGAGACACCGGTTTCATCCAATTCGGACACCTACAGCTCAATATATGGTCATCAGATGCTACAAAGGTATGACTGTCAGGAACAACATTACGTCACCAACTAACAGATGCAAGTTGACAAAGATAGAGATCGATTTGGCTCTTGACCTCTTCATGAGAGTTGCGTATATTTCTATAAGCCTTCCAACGATACCAAGATCGATGCTTTTGAACACCAAAGTTCCTGAAATTGTCAGCAGACGCTTGCATGTTCTGATTGTCACGAACAGTATCGCATCTCAAGCTTGAAGAAGGAATTTCACTCAGATCGAGATTGGTTCAGATCTTCACTTCTCTAGGAAACACATATTTATATATCTTATCTTTCTAAAAAAACCAAGATCACTTCATTTCGACGAGCGTACCTCAAAATACGACGTTTCAGAGGCTTGATTATCGGCAGCAGGTGCTTGACTTCAATCTTCAGTGTTTTGCTTTTGCAGCATCTGTACTTTTGTTTTTATTCACGCTTGTCTTCTCTTTCTTCTATTAGAATTGCTGAACCTTTGTGTTCTTCTATTACAGTACTTGATGCCTCAGGACTTTATAGAAAATGGTACCTTATTTTCTGGTCAAGCTTGGACTTTGAATATCTTAATACTTCATTCAAAATTACGTCTCCAACCTTCATAATGTTTAGTATTCTGAATAGACGCTTGATTAGCTTCACTGGACGCCTCTTAAATTAGGTAAGGCGCGTGGTTATCCGCTGGACACATTCACAAGGCTGTCAAACTAGTAGCATTCTTACCAGTTAACGTATTATGCTTTTTTGATCCTATTAATGCTGAATTAGGATTCGATGTCTGAATGAAACTTGTAGATATGGATATTAGCTTTAAAAGAAACCACTTTCATCCAATTGGATACTTATATCTCAATATATGGCCATCAGACGCTACAAAGGTATGACTGTCAAGAACAACATGACGTCACCAACTTACGGATGCAATTTGACAAAGATAGAGATCGATTTCGCTCTTGACCTCTTCATGAGAGTGGCGGATATTTCACTGAGCCTTCCAACGATACCAAGATCGATGCTTTTGAACACCTAAAGCTCCAGAAATTATCAGCAGACGCTTGCATGTTCTGATAGTCACGAACAGTACCACATCGCAAGCTTGAAGAAGGAATTTCACTCAGATCGGATTGGTTCAGATCTTGACTTCTCCAGGAAACCTGTAGGTATTTATCTTATCTTTCTAAAAAAACCCAGATCACTTCATTTCGACGAGCGTACCTCAAAATACGACGTTTCGGAGGCTTGATTATCGGCAACAGGCGCTTGACTTCAATCTTCAGTGTTTTTGCTTTTGCAAAATTTGTACTTTTGTTTTTATCCACGCTTGTCTTCTCTTTCTTCTATTACAATTGCTGAAGCTTTTGTGTTCTTCTATTACAGTACTTGATGCTTGAGGACTTTATAGAAAATGGCACCTCATTTTCTGGTTACACTTGGACTTTGAATATCTTAATACTTCATTCAAAATTACTACTCCAGCCTTCATAATGCTTGTATTCTGAACAGACACTTGATTAGCTTCACCAAACGCTTCTTAAATTAACTAAGGCGCTTGGTTATCCACTGGGCACATTCATAATGACCCTCTTAATGCACGAATCAGGGTTCGATGTCTGTATGAAACGTGTAGATATGGATATTAGCTTTAATGCGATACCGGTTTCATCCAATTCGAACACCTACAGCTCAATATATGTTCATCAGACGCTACAAAGGTATGAATGTGAGGAACAACATGACGTCTCCAACTTATGGATGCAGTTTGACAAAGATAGAGATCGATTTTGCTCTTGACCTCTTCATGAGAGTTGTGGATATTTCTCTAAGCCTTCCATAGATACCAAGATCGATGCTTTTGAACACCTAAAGCTCCAGAAATTGTCAGCAGACGCTTGCATGTTCTGATTGTCACGAACAGTACCATATCTCGTGCTTGAAGAAGCAATTTCACTCAGATCGGGATTGGTTCAGATCTCGACTTCTCCAGGAAACCTGTAGGTATTTATCTTATCTTTTTCAAAAAAAACCAGATCACTTCATTTCGACGAGCGTACCTCAAAATACGACGTTTCGGAGGCTTGATTATCGGCAACAGGCGCTTGACTTAAATCTTCAGTGTTTTTGCTTTTGCAAAATTTGTACTTTGTTTTTATTCACGCTTGTCTTCTCTTTCTTCTATTACAATTGCCGAAGCTTTTGTGTTCTTCTATTACAGTACTTGATGCTTCAGGACTTTATAGAAAATGGTACCTCAATTTCTGGTCAACCTTGGACTTTGAATATCTTAATACTTCATTCAAATTTACTTCTCCAGCCTTTGTAATGTTTGTATTCTGAATAGACGCTTGATTAGCTTCATCGGACATTTCTTAAATTAGCTAAGGCGTTTGGTTATCCATTGGGCACATTCACAAGGCTGTTTAACTCGTAGCATTCTTAGCAGTTAGCGTATTATGCTTATTTGACCATCTTAATGCACGAATTGAGATTCGATATCTTCATGAAACGTGTAGATATGGATATTAGCTTTAATGAGACACCGGTTTCATCCAATTCGGACACCTACAGCTCAATATATGGTCATCAGATGCTACAAAGGTATGACTGTCAGGAACAACATTACGTCACCAACTAACAGATGCAAGTTGACAAAGATAGAGATCGATTTGGCTCTTGACCTCTTCATGAGAGTTGCGTATATTTCTATAAGCCTTCCAACGATACCAAGATCGATGCTTTTGAACACCAAAAGTTCCTGAAATTGTCAGCAGACGCTTGCATGTTCTGATTGTCACGAACAGTATCGCATCTCAAGCTTGAAGAAGGAATTTCACTCAGATCGAGATTGGTTCAGATCTTCACTTCTCTAGGAAACACATATTTATATATCTTATCCTTCTAAAAAAACCAAGATCACTTCATTTCGACGAGCTTACCTCAAAATACGACGTTTCAGAGGCTTGATTCTCGGCAGCAGGTGCTTGACTTCAATCTTCAGTGGTTTTGCTTTTGCAGCATCTGTACTTTTGTTTTTATTCACGCTTGTCTTCTCTTTCTTCTATTAGAATTGCTGACACCTTTGTGTTCTTCTATTACCGTACTTGATGCCTCAGGACTTTATAGAAAATGGTACCTTATTTTCTGGTCAAGCTTGGACTTTGAATATCTTAATACTTCATTCAAAATTACGTCTCCAACCTTCATAATGTTTAGTATTCTGAATAGACTCTTGATTAGCTTCACTGGACGCCTCTTAAATTAGGTAAGGAGCGTGGTTATCCGCTGGACACATTCACAAGGCTGTCAAACTAGTAGCATTCTGACCAGTTAACGTATTATGTTTTTTTGATCCTATTAATGGCTGAATTAGGATTCGGAGTCTGAACGAAACTTGTAGATATTGATATTAGCTTTAAAAAGAAACCACTTTCATCCAATGTGGATACTTATATCTCAATATATGGCCATCAGACGCTACAAAGGTATGACTGTCAAGAACAACATGACGTCACCAACTTACGGATGCAATTTGACAAAGATAGAGATCGATTTCGCTCTTGACCTCTTCATGAGAGTGGCGGATATTTCACTGAGCCTTCCAACGATACCAAGATCGATGCTTTTGAACACCTAAAGCTCCAGAAATTATCAGCAGACGCTTGCATGTTCTGATAGTCACGAACAGTACCACATCGCAAGCTTGAAGAAGGAATTTCACTCAGATCGGGATTGGTTCAGATCTTGACTTCTCCAGGAAACCTGTAGGTATTTATCTTATCTTTCTAACAAAACCAGATCACTTCATTTCGACGAGCGTACCTCAAAATACGACGTTTCGGAGGCTTGATTATCGGCAACAGGCGCTTGACTTCAATCTTCAGTGTTTTTGCTTTTGCAAAATTTGTACTTTTGTTTTTATCCACGCTTGTCTTCTCTTTCTTCTATTACAATTGCTGAAGCTTTTGTGTTCTTCTATTACAGTACTTGATGCTTGAGGACTTTATAGAAAATGGCACCTCATTTTCTGGTTACACTTGGACTTTGAATATCTTAATACTTCATTCAAAATTACTACTCCAGCCTTCATAATGCTTGTATTCTGAACAGACACTTGATTAGCTTCACCAAACGCTTCTTAAATTAACTAAGGCGCTTGGTTATCCACTGGGCACATTCATAATGACCCTCTTAATGCACGAATCAGGGTTCGATGTCTGTATGAAACGTGTAGATATGGATATTAGCTTTAATGCGATACCGGTTTCATCCAATTCGAACACCTACAGCTCAATATATGTTCATCAGACGCTACAAAGGTATGAATGTGAGGAACAACATGACGTCTCCAACTTATGGATGCAGTTTGACAAAGATAGAGATCGATTTTGCTCTTGACCTCTTCATGAGAGTTGTGGATATTTCTCTAAGCCTTCCATAGATACCAAGATCGATGCTTTTGAACACCTAAAGCTCCAGAAATTGTCAGCAGACGCTTGCATGTTCTGATTGTCACGAACAGTGCCATATCTCGTGCTTGAAGAAGCAATTTCACTCAGATCGGGATTGGTTCAGATCTCGACTTCTCCAGGAAACCTGTAGGTATTTATCTTATCTTTCTAAAAAAACCCAGATCACTTCATTTCGACGAGCGTACCTCAAAATACGACGTTTCGGAGGCTTGATTATCGGCAACAGGCGCTTGACTTAAATCTTCAGTGTTTTTGCTTTTGCAAAATTTGTACTTTTGTTTTTATCCACGCTTGTCTTCTCTTTCTTCTATTACAATTGCTGAAGCTTTTGTGTTCTTCTATTACAGTACTTGATGCTTGAGGACTTTATAGAAAATGGCACCTCATTTTCTGGTTACACTTGGACTTTGAATATCTTAATACTTCATTCAAAATTACTACTCCAGCCTTCATAATGCTTGTATTCTGAACAGACACTTGATTAGCTTCACCAAACGCTTCTTAAATTAACTAAGGCGCTTGGTTATCCACTGGGCACATTCATAATGACCCTCTTAATGCACGAATCAGGGTTCGATGTCTGTATGAAACGTGTAGATATGGATATTAGCTTTAATGCGATACCGGTTTCATCCAATTCGAACACCTACAGCTCAATATATGTTCATCAGACGCTACAAAGGTATGAATGTGAGGAACAACATGACGTCTCCAACTTATGGATGCAATTTGACAAAGATAGAGATCGATTTTGCTCTTGACCTCTTCATGAGAGTTGTGGATATTTCTCTAAGCCTTCCATAGATACCAAGATCGATGCTTTTGAACACCTAAAGCTCCAGAAATTGTCAGCAGACGCTTGCATGTTCTGATTGTCACGAACAGTACCATATCTCATGCTTGAAGAAGCAATTTCACTCAGATCGGGATTGGTTCAGATCTGGACTTCTCCAGGAAACCTATAGGTATTTATCTTATCTTTCTAATAAAGCCAAGATCACTTCATTTCGACTAGCGTACCTCAAAATACGACGTTTCGGAGGCTTGATTATCGGCAGCTGGCGCTTGACTTCAGTCTTCAGCGTTTTCGCTTTTGCATCATTTGTACTTTTGTTTTTATTCACGCTTGTCTTCTCTTTCTTCTATTACAATTGCCGAAGCTTTTGTGTTCTTCTATTACAGTACTTGATGCTTCAGGACTTTATAGAAAATGGTACCTCAATTTCTGGTCAAGCATGGACTTTGAATATCTTAATACTTCATTCAAAATTACTTCTCCAGCCTTCGTAATGTTTGTATTCTGAATAGACGCTTGATTAGCTTCACCGGACATTTCTTAAATTAGCTAAGGCGCTTGGTTATCCACTGGGCACATTCACAAGGCTGTTTAACTCGTAGCATTCTTAGCAGTTAGCGTATTATGCTTATTTGACCATCTTAATGCACGAATTAGGATTCGATGTCTGCATGAAACGTGTAGATATGGATATTAGCTTTAATGAGACACTGGTTTCATCCAATTCGGACACCTACAGCTCAATATATGGTCATCAGACGCTACAAAGGTATGACTGTCAGGAACAACATCACGTCACCAACTTACGGATGCAATTTGACAATGATAGAGATCAATTTCGCTCTTGACCTATTCATGAGAGTTGTGGATATTTCTATAAGCCTTCCAACATACCAAGATCGATGATTTTTAACACCTAATGCATGTTCTCATTGTCACGAACAGTACCACATCTCAAGCTTGAAGAAGGAATTTCACTCAGATCGAGATTGGTTCAAATCTCGACTTCTCCAGGAAACACGTAGGTATTTATCTTATCTTTCTATCAAAACCAAGATCACTTCTTTTCGACTTGCGTGCCTCAAAATACGACGTTTTGGACGTTTGATTATAGACAGCAGGCACATGACTTCAATCTTCGGTGTTTTTGCTTTTGCAGCATTTGTACTTTTGTCTTTATTCACGCTTGTCTTCTCTTTCTTCTATTATAATTGCTGAAGCATTTGTGTTCTTCTATTACAGTACTTGATGCATCAAGACTTTATAGAAAATGGTACCTCATTTTCTGGTCAAGCTTGGACTTGGAATATCGTAATACTTCATCCAAATTTACTTCTCCAGCCTTCGTAATGTTTGTATTCTGAATAGACGCTTGATTAGCTTCTCCGGACATTTCTTAAATTAGATAAGGCGCTTGGTTATCCATTAGGCACATTCACAAGGCTGTTTAACTCGTAGCATTCTTAGCAGTTAGTGTATTATGCTTATTTGACCATCTTAATGCACGAATTAGGATTCGATGTCTTCATGAAACGTGCAGATATGGATATTAGCTTTAATGAGACACCGGTTTCATCCAATTCGGACACCTACAACTCAATATATGGTCATCAGACGCTACAAAGGTATGACTGTCAGGAACAACATCACGTCACCAACTTACGGATGCAATTTGACAAAGATAGAGATCGATTTCGCTCTTGACCTATTCATGAGAGTTGCGGATATTTCTATAAGCCTTCCAACGATACCAAGATCGATGCTTTTTAACACCTAATGCATGTTCTCATTGTCACGAACAGTACCACATCTCAAGCTTGAAGAAGGAATTTCACTCAGATCGAGATTGGTTCAAATCTCGACTTCTCCAGAAAACAAGTAGGTATTTATCTTATCTTTCTATCAAAACCAAGATCACTTCATTTCGACTTGCGTGCCTCAAAATACGACGTTTCGGATGTTTGATTATCGACAGCAGGCACATGACTTCAATCTTCGGTGTTTTTGCTTTTGCAGCATTTGTACTTTTGTCTTTATTCACGCTTGTCTTCTCTTTCTTCTATTATAATTGTTGAAGCTTTTGTGTTCTTCTATTACATTACTTGATGCTTCAGGACTTTATAGAAAATGGTACCTCATTTTCTGGTCAAGCTTGGGCTTTGAATATCTTAATACTTCATTCAAAATTACTTCTCCAGCCTTCGTAATGTTTGTATTCTGAATAGACGCTTGATTAGCTTCACCGGACATTTCTTAAATTAGCTAAGGCGCTTGGTTATCCACTGGGCACATTCACAAGGCTGTTTAACTCGTAGCATTCTTAGCAGTTAGCGTATTATGCTTATTTGACCATCTTAATGCACGAATTAGGATTCGATGTCTGCATGAAACGTGTACATATGGATATTAGCTTTAATGAGACACTGGTTTCATCCAATTCGGACACCTACAGCTCAATATATGGTCATCAGACGCTACAAAGGTATGACTGTCAGGAACAACATCACGTCACCAACTTACGGATGCAATTTGACAATGATAGAGATCAATTTCGCTCTTGACCTATTCATGAGAGTTGTGGATATTTCTATAAGCCTTCCAACATACCAAGATCGATGATTTTTAACACCTAATGCATGTTCTCATTGTCACGAACAGTACCACATCTCAAGCTTGAAGAAGGAATTTCACTCAGATCGAGATTGGTTCAAATCTCGACTTCTCCAGGAAACACGTAGGTATTTATCTTATCTTTCTATCAAAACCAAGATCACTTCATTTCGACTTGCGTGCCTCAAAATACGACGTTTCGGACGTTTGATTATCGACAGCAGGCACATGACTTCAATCTTCGGTGTTTTTGCTTTTGCAGCATTTGTACTTTTGTCTTTATTCACGCTTGTCTTCTCTTTCTTCTATTATAATTGCTGAAGCTTTTGTGTTCTTCTATTACAGTACTTGATGCTTCAGGACTTTATAGAAAATGGTACCTCATTTTCTGGTCAAGCTTGGACTTTGAATATCTTAATACTTCATTCAAATTTACTTCTCCAGCCTTCGTAATGTTTGTATTCTGAATAGACGCTTGATTAGCTTCACCGGACATTTCTTAAATTAGCTAAGGCGCTTGGTTATCCATTGGGCACATTCACAAGGCTGTTTAACTCGTAGCATTCTTAGCAGTTAGCGTATTATGCTTATTTGACCATCTTAATGCACGAATTAGGATTCGATGTCTGCATGAAACGTGTAGATATGGATATTAGCTTTAATGAGACACCGGTTTCATCCAATTCGGACACCTACAGCTCAATATATGGTCATCAGACGCTACAAAGGTATGACTGTCAGGAACAACATCACGTCACCAACTTACGGATGCAATTTGACAAAGATAGAGATCGATTTCGCTCTTGACCTATTCATGAGAGTTGCGGATATTTCTATAAGCCTTCCAACGATACCAAGATCGATGCTTTTTAACACCTAATGCATGTTCTCATTGTCACGAACAGTACCACATCTCAAGCTTGAAGAAGGAATTTCACTCAGATCGAGATTGGTTCAAATCTCGACTTCTCCAGAAACACGTAGGTATTTATCTTATCTTTCTATCAAAACCAAGATCACTTCATTTCGACTTGCGTGCCTCAAAATACGACATTTCGGATGTTTGATTATCGACAGCAGGCACATGACTTCAATCTTCGGTGTTTTTGCTTTTGCAGCATTTGTACTTTTGTCTTTATTCACGCTTGTCTTCTCTTTCTTCTATTATAATTGCTGAAGCTTTTGTGTTCTTCTATTACAGTACTTGATGCTTCAGGACTTTATAGAAATGGTACCTCATTTTCTGGTCAAGCTTGGACTTTGAATATCTTAATACTTCATTCAAAATTACTTCTCCAGCCTTCGTAATGTTTGTATTCTGAATAGACGCTTGATTAGCTTCACCGGACATTTCTTAAATTAGCTAAGGCGCTTGGTTATCCACTGGGCACATTCACAAGGCTGTTTAACTCGTAGCATTCTTAGCAGTTAGCGTATTATGCTTATTTGACCATCTTAATGCACGAATTAGGATTCGATGTCTGCATGAAACGTGTAGATATGGATATTAGCTTTAATGAGACACTGGTTTCATCCAATTCGGACACCTACAGCTCAATATATGGTCATCAGACGCTACAAAGGTATGACTGTCAGGAACAACATCACGTCACCAACTTACGGATGCAATTTGACAAAGATAGAGATCGATTTCGCTCTTGACCTATTCATGAGAGTTGCGGATATTTCTATAAGCCTTCCAACGATACAAAGATCGATGATTTTTAACACCTAATGCATGTTCTCATTGTCATGAACAGTACCACATCTCAAGCTTGAAGAAGGAATTTCACTCAGATCGACGTTGGTTCAAATCTCGACTTCTCCAGGAAACACGTAGGTATTTATCTTATCTTTCTATCAAAACCAAGATCACTTCATTTCGACTTGCGTGCCTCAAAATACGACGTTTCGGACGTTTTATTTTCGACAGCAGACCCTTGACTTCAATCTTCGGTGTTTTTGCTTTTGCAGCATTTGTACTTTTGTCTTTATTCACACTTGTCTTCTCTTTCTTCTATTACAATTGCTGAAGCTTTTGTGTTCTTCTATTACAGTACTTGATGCTTCAGGACTTTATAGAAAATGGTACCTAATTTTCTGGTCAAGCTTGGACTTTGAATATCGTAATACTTCATTCAAATTTACTTCTCCAGCCTTCGTAATGTTTGTATTCTGAATAGACGCTTGATTAGCTTCACCGGACATTTCTTAAATTAGCTAAGGCGCTTGGTTATCCATTGGGCACATTCACAAGGCTATTTAACTTGTAGCATTCTTAGCAGTTAGCGTATTATGCTTATTTGACCATCTTAATGCACGAATTAGGATTCGATGTCTTCATGAAACGTGTAGATATGGATATTAGCTTTGATGAGACACCGGTTTCATCCAATTCGGACACCTACAGCTCAATATATAGTCATCAGATGCTACAAAGGTATGATTATCAGGAACAACATTAAGTCACCAACTAACAGATGCAAGTTGGCAAAGATAAAGATCGATTTGCCTCTTGACCTCTTCATAAGAGTTGCGTATATTTCTATAAGCCTTCCAACGATACCAAGATCGATGCTTTTGAACACCAAAAGTTCCTGAAATTGTCAGCAGACGCTTGCATGTTCTAATTGTCACGAACAGTATCGCATCTCAAGCTTGAAGAAGGAATTTCACTCAGATCGAGATTGGTTCAGATCTTCACTTCTGTAGGAAACACATATTTATATATCTTATCTTTCTAAAAAAACCAAGATCACTTCATTTCGACGAGCGTACCTCAAAATACGGCGTTTCAGAGGCTTGATTATCGACAGCAGGTGCTTGACTTCAATCTTCAGTGGTTTTGCTTTTGCAGCATCTGTACTTTTGTTTTTATTCACGCTTGTCTTCTCTTTCTTCTATTAGAATTGCTGAAGCCTTTGTGTTCTTCTATTACCGTACTTGATGCCTCAGGACTTTATAGAAAACGGTACCTTATTTTCTGGTCATGCTTGGACTTTGAATATCTTAATACTTCATTCAAAATTGCGTCTCCAACCTTCATAATGTTTTGTATTCTGAATAGACGCTTGATTAGCTTCAATGGACGCCTCTTAAATTAGCTAAGGAGCGTGGTTATCCGCTGGACACATTCACAAGGCTGTTTAACACGTAGCATTTTTAGCCGTTAGCGTATTATGCTTTTTTGACCTTCTTAATGCACAAATTAGGATTCGATGTCTTCATTAAACGTGTAGATATGGATATTAGCTTTAATGAGACACTGGTTTCATCCAATTCGGACACCTATAGCTCTATTTATGGTCATCAGACGCTACAAAGGTATGACTGTCAGGAACAACATCACATCACCAACTTACGGATGCAATTTGACAAAGATAGAGATCGATTTCGCTCTTGACCTCTTCATGAGGGTTGCGGATATTTCTATAAGCCTTCCAACGATACCAAGATCGATGATTTATAATACCTAATGCATGTTCTCATTGTCACGAACAGTACCATATCTCAAGCTTGAAGAAGGAATTTCACTCCGATTGAGATTGATTCAAATCTCGACTTCTCCAGGAAGCACGTAGGTATTTATCTTATCTTTCTAACAAAACCAAGATCACTTCATTTCGACCAGCGTGCCTCAAAATACGACGTTTCGGACGCTTGATTATCGACAGCAGGCACTTGACTTCAATCTTCGGTGTTTTTGCTTTTCCAGCATTTGTACTTTTATCTTTATTCACGCTTGTCTTCTCTTTCTTCTATTACAATTGCCGAAGCTTTTGTGTTCTTCTATTACAGTACTTGATGCTTCAGGACTTTATAGAAAATGGTACCTCAATTTCTGGTCAACCTTGGACTTTGAATATCTTAATACTTCATTCAAATTTACTTCTCCAGCCTTTGTAATGTTTGTATTGTGAATAGACACTTGATAAGCTTCATCGGACATTTCTTAAATTAGCTAAGGTGTTTGGTTATCCATTGGGCACATTCACAAGGCTGTTTAACTCGTAGCATTCTTAGCAGCTAGCGTATTATGCTTATTTGACCATCTTAATGCACGAATTAAGATTCGATATCTTCATGAAACGTGTAGATTTGGATATTAGCTTTAATGAGACACCGGTTTCATCCAATTCGGACACCTACAGCTCAATATATGGTCATCAGATGCTACAAAGGTATGACTGTCAGGAACAACGTTACGTCACCAACTAACAGATGCAAGTTGACAAAGATAGAGATCGATTTGGCTCTTGACCTCTTCATGAGAGTTGCGTATATTTCTATAAGCCTTCCAACGATACCAAGATCGATGCTTTTGAACACCAAAAGTTCCTGAAATTGTCAGCAAACGCTTGCATGTTCTGATTGTCACGAACAGTATCGCATCTCAACCTTGAAGAAGGAATTTCACTCAGATCGAGATTGGTTCAGATCTTCACTTCTCTAGGAAACACATATTTATATATCTTATCTTTCTAAAAAAACCAAGATCACTTCATTTCGACGAGCTTACCTCAAAATACGACGTTTCAGAGGCTTGATTATCGGCTGCAGGTGCTTGACTTCAATCTTCAGTGGTTTTGCTTTTGCAGCATTTGTACTTTTGTTTTTATTCACGCTTGTCTTCTCTTTCTTCTATTAGAATTGCTGACGCCTTTGTGTTCTTCTATTACAGTACTTGATGCCTCAGGACTTTATAGAAAATGGTACCTTATTTTCTGGTCAAGCTTGGACTTTGAATATCTTAATACTTCATTCAAAATTACGTCTCCAACCTTCATAATGTTTAGTATTCTGAATAGACTCTTGATTAGCTTCACTGGACGCCTCTTAAATTAGCTAAGGAGCGTGGTTATCCGCTGGACACATTCACAAGGCTGTCAAACTAGTAGCATTCTGACCAGTTAACGTATTATGTTTTTTTGATCCTATTAATGGCTGAATTAGGATTCGGAGTCTTAACGAAACTTGTAGATATTGATATTAGCTTTAAAAAGAAACCACTTTCATCCAATTCGGATACTTATATCTCAATATATGGCCATCAGACGCTACAAAGGTATGACTGTCAGGAACAACATGACGTCACCAACTTACGGATGCAATTTGACAAAGATAGAGATCGATTTCGCTCTTGACCTCTTCAAGAGAGTGGCGGATATTTCACTGAGCCTTCCAACGATACCAAGATCGATGCTTTTGAACACCTAAAGCTCCAGAAATTATCAGCAGACGCTTGCATGTTCTAATAGTCACGAACAGTACCACATCGCAAGCTTGAAGAAGGAATTTCACTCAGATCGGGATTGGTTCAGATCTTGACTTCTCCAGGAAACCTGTAGGTATTTATCTTATCTTTCTAAAAAAACCCAGATCACTTCATTTCGACGAGCGTACCTCAAAATACGACGTTTCGGAGGCTTGATTATCGGCAGCAGGCGCTTGACTTCAATCTTCAGTGTTTTTGCTTTTGCAAAATTTGTACTTTTGTTTTTATCCACGCTTGTCTTCTCTTTCTTCTATTACAATTGCTGAAGCTTTTGTGTTCTTCTATTACAGTACTTGATGCTTGAGGACTTTATAGAAAATGGCACCTCATTTTCTGGTCACGCTTGGACTTTGAATATCTTAATACTTCATTCAAAATTACTACTCCAGCCTTCATAATGCTTGTATTCTGAACAGACACTTGATTAGCTTCACCAAACGCTTCTTAAATTAACTAAGGCGCTTGGTTATCCACTGGGCACATTCATAATGACCCTCTTAATGCACGAATCAGGGTTCGATGTCTGTATGAAACGTGTAGATATGGATATTAGCTTTAATGCGACACCGGTTTCATCCAATTCGAACACCTACAGCTCAATATATGTTCATCAGACGCTACAAAGGTATGAATGTGAGGAACAACATGACGTCTCCAACTTACGGATGCAATTTGACAAAGATAGTGATCGATTTTGCTCTTGACCTCTTCATGAGAGTTGTGGATATTTCTCTAAGCCTTCCATAGATACCAAGATCGATGCTTTTGAACACCTAAAGCTCCAGAAATTGTAAGCAGACGCTTGCATGTTCTGATTGTCACGAACAGTACCATATCTCAAGCTTGAAGAAGCAATTTCACTCAGATCGGGATTGGTTCAGATCTCGACTTCTCCAGGAAACCTATAGGTATTTATCTTATCTTTCTAATAAAGCCAAGATCACTTCATTTCGACTAGCGTACCTCAAAATACGACGTTTCGGAGGCTTGATTATCGGCAGCTGGCGCTTGACTTCAGTCTTCAGTGTTTTCGCTTTTGCATCATTTGTACTTTTGTTTTTATTCACGCTTGTCTTCTCTTTCTTCCATTACAATTGCTGAAGCTTTTGTGTTCTTCTATTACAGTACTTGATGCTTCGGGACTTTATAGAAAATAGTACCTCATTTTCTGGTCAAGCTTGGACTTTGAATATCTTAATACTTCATTCAAAATTACTTCTCTAGCCTTCGTAATGTTTGCATTTTGAATAGACGCTTGATAAGCTTCACTGGACATTTCTTAAATTAGCTACGGCGCATGGTTATCCACTGGGCACATTCACAAGGCTGTTTAACACGTAGCATTCTAGCAGTTCGCGTATTATGCTTATTTGACCATCTTAATGCACGAATTAGGATTCGATGTCTGCATGAAACGTGTAGATATGGATATTAGCTTTAATAAGACATTGGTTTCATCCAATTCGGACACCTACAGCTCAATATATGGTCTTCAGACGCTACAAAGGTATGACTGTCAGGAACAACATCACGTCACCAACTTACGGATGCAATTTGACAAAGATAGAGATCGATTTCGCTCTTGACCTCTTCATGAGTGTTGCGGATATTTCTATAAGCCTTCCAACGATACCAAGATCGATGGTTTTTAACACCTAATGCATGTTCTCATTGTCACGAATAGTATCATATCTCAAGCTTGAAGAAGGAATTTCACTCAGATCGAGATTGGTTCAAATCTCGACTTCTCCCGGAAACACGTAGGTATTTATCTTATCTTTCTAACAAAACCAAGATTACTTCATTTCGACCAGCGTGCCTCAAAATACGACGTTTCGGACGCTTGATTATCGACAGCAGGCACTTGACTTCAATCTTCGGTGTTTCTGCTTTTGCAGCATTTGTACTTTTATCTTTATTCACGCTTGTCTTCTCTTTCTTCTATTACAATTGCTGAAGCTTTTGTGTTCTTCTATTACAGTACTTGATGCTTCAGGACTTTATAGAAAATGGTACCTCAATTTCTGGTCAACCTTGGACTTTGAATATCTTAATACTTCATTCAAATTTACTTCTCCAGCCTTCGTAATGTTTGTATTCTGAATAGACGCTTGATTAGCTTCACTGGACATTTCTTATATTAGCTAAGGCGTTTGGTTATCCATTGGGCACATTCACAAGGCTGTTTAACTCGTAGCATTCTTAGCAGTTAGTGTATTATGCTTATTTGACCATCTTAATGCACGAATTAGGATTCGATGTCTCCATGAAACGTGTAGATATGGATATTAGCTTTAATGAGACACCGGTTTCATCCAATTCGGTCACCTGCAGCTCAATATGTGGTCATCAGACGCTACAAAGGTATGACTGTCAGGAACAACATTACGTCACCAACTAACAAATGCAAGTTGACAAAGATAGAGATCGATTTGGCTCTTGACCTCTTCATGAGAGTCGCATATATTTCTATAAGCCTTCCAACGATACCAAGATCGATGTTTTTGAACACCTAAAGTTCCAGAAATTGTCAGCAGACGCTTGCATGTTCTGATTATCACGAACAGTTTCGCGTCTCAAGCTTGAAGAACGAATTTCACTCAGATCGAGATTGGTTCAGATCTTGACTTCTGTAGGAAACACGTATTTATATATCTTATGTTTCTAACAAAACCGCTTTCATCCAATTCGGATACTTATATCTCAATATATGGCCATCAGATGCTACAAAGGTATGACTGTCAGGAACAACATGACGTCACCAACTTACGGATGCAATTTGACAAAGATAGAGATCGATTTCGCTCTTGACCTCTTCAAGAGAGTGGCGGATATTTCACTGAGCCTTCCAACGATACCAAGATTGATGCTTTTGAACACCTAAAGCTCCAGAAATTGTCAGCAGACGCTTGCATGTTCTGATAGTTATGAACAGTACCACATCTCAAGCTTGAAGAAGGAATTTCACTCAGATCGGGATTGGTTCAGATCTCGACTTCTCCAGGAAACCTGTAGGTATTTATCATATCTTTCTAAAAAAGCCAAGATCACTTCATTTCGATGAGCGTACCTCAAAATACAACGTTTCGGAGGCTTGATTATCGGCAGCAGGCGTTTGACTTCAATCTTCAGTGTTTTTGCTTTTGTAGAATTTTTTATTTTTTTTTTTATCCACGCTTGGCTTCTCTTTCTTCTAATACAATTGCAGAAGCTTTTGTGTTCTTCTACAGTACTTGATGCTTCAGAACTTTATAGAAACTGGTACCTCATTTTCTGGTCGTGCTTGGATTTTGAATATCTTAATACTTCATTCAAAGTTACTTCTCCAGCCTTCATAATGTTTGTATTCTGAACAGACACTTGATTAGCTTCACCAAACGCTTCTTAAAATAGCTAAGGCGCTTGGTTATCCACTTGGCACATTCACAATGCTGATTAACGCGTAGCATTGTAAGAAGTTAGCGTATTATGCTTATTTGACCCGCTTAATGCACGAATTAGGATTCGATGTCTTCATGAAATGTGTAGATATGGATATTAGCTTTAATGAGACACCAATTTCATCCAATTCGAACACCTAGAGCTCAATATATGGTCATCAGACGCTACAAAGGTATGACTGTCAGGAACAACATCACGTCACCAACTTACGGATGCAATTTGACTAAGATAGAGATCGATTTTGCTCTTGCACTCTTCATGAGAGATGCGGATATTTCTCTAAGCCTTCCATAGATACCAAGATCGATGCTTTTGAACACCTAAAGCTCCAACAATTGTCAGCAGACGCTTGCATGTTTTGATTGTCACGAACAGTACCACATCTCAAGCTTGAAGAAGGAATTTCACTCAGATCGGGACAGGTTCAGATCTCGACTTCTCCAGGAAACCTGTAGGTATTTATCATATCTTTCTAAAAAAATAAAGATCACTTCATTTCGATGAGCGTACCTCAAAATACGACGTTTCGGAGGCTTGATTATCGGCAGCAGGCGTTTGACTTCAATCTTCAGTGTTTTTGCTTTTGCAGAATTTTTACTTTTTTTTTATGCACACTTGGCTTCTCTTTCTCCTAATACAATTGCAGAAGCTTTTGTGTTCTTCTACAGTACTTGATGCTTCAGAACTTTATAGAAAATGGTACCTCATTTTCTGGTCGTGCTTGGACTTTGAATATCTTAATACTTCATTCAAAGTTACTTCTCCAGCCTTCATAAGGTTTGTATTCTGAACAGACACTTGATTAGCTTTACCAAACGCTTCTCAAATTAGCTAAGGCGCTTCGTTATCCACTGGGCACATTCACAATGCTGTTTAACTCGTAGCATTCTTAGAAGTTAGCGTATTATGCTTATTTGACCCTCTTAATGCACGAATTAGAATTCGATGTCTTCATGAAGCGTGTAGATATGGATATTAGCTTTAATGAGCCACCGGTTTCATCCAATTCGAACACCTAGAGCTCAATATATGGTCATTAGACGCTACAAAGGTATGACTGTCAGGAGTAACATCACGTCACCAACTTACGGATGCAATTTGACTAAGATAGAGATTGATTTTGCTCTTGAACTCTTCATGAGAGTTGCGGATATTTCTCTAAGCCTTCCATAGATACCAATTGCTGAAGCTTTTGTGTTCTTCTATTACAATACTTGATGCTTCAGGACTTTATAGAAAATGGTACCTTATTTTCTGGTCAAGCTTGGACTTTGAACATCTTAATACTTCATTCAAAATTACTTCTCCAGCCTTTGTAATGTTTGTATTTTGAATAGACGCTTGATAAGCTTCACCGGACATTTCTTAAATTAGCTAAGGCGCTTGGTTATCCACTGGGCATATTCACAAGGCTGTTTAACTTGCTCTTGACCACTTCATGAGAGTTGCGGATATTTCTATAAGCCTTACAATGATACCAAGATCGATGGTTTTGAACAGCTAAAGCTCCAGAAATTGTCAGCAGACGCTTGCATGTTCTGAATGTCACGAACAGTATCACATCTCAAGCTTGAAGAAGGAATTTCACTCAGATCGAGATTGGTTCAGATCTTGACTTCTGCAGGAAACACGTATTTATATTTCTTATCTTTCGAACAAAACCAAGATCACTTCATTTCATTTCGATGAGCGTACCTCAAAATACGACGTTTCGGAGGCTTGATTATCGGCAGCAGGCGCTTGACTTCAGTCTTCAGTGTTTTTGCTTTTGCAGCATCTGTACTTTTTTTTTATTCACGCTTGTCTTCTATTTCTTCTTTTAGAATTGCTGAAGCTTTTGTGTTCTTCTATTACAGTACTTGATGCCTCAGGACTTTATAGAAAATGGTACCTTATTTTCTGGTCAAGCTTGGACTTTGAATATCTTAATACTTCATTCAAAATTACTTCTTCAAACTTCATAATGTTTTGTATTCCGAATAGATGCTTCATTAGCTTCACTGGATGCCTCTTAAATTAGCTAAGGTGCGTGGTTATCCGCTGGGCACATTCACAAGGCTGTCAAACTAGTAGAATTCTAACCAGTTAGCGTATTATGCTTCTTTGAACCTACTAACGGCCGAATTAGGATTCGAAGTCTTAATGAAACTTGAAGATATGGATATTAGCTTTAAAAAGAAACTGCTATCATCCAATTCGGATATTTATATCTCAATATATGGCCATCAGACGCTACAAAGGTATGTCTGTCAGGAACAACATGACGTCACCAACTTACGGATGCAATTTGACAAAGATAGAGATCGATTTCGCTCTTGACCTCTTCATGAGAGTGGCGTATATTTCACTGAGCCTTCCAACGATACCAAGATCGATGCTTTTGAACACCTAAAGCTCCAGAAATTGTTAGCAGACGCTTGCATGTTCTGGTAGTTACGAACAGTACCACATCTCAAGCTTGAAGAAGGAATTTCACTCAGATCGGGATTGGTTCAGATCTCGACTTCTCCAGGAAACCTGTAGGTATTTATCATATCTTTCTAAAAAAACCAAGATCACTTCATTTCGACTAGCGTACCTCAAAATACGACGTTTCGGAGGCTTGATTATCGGCAGCAGACGCTTGACTTCAATCTTCAGTGTTTTTGCTTTTGCAGAATTTTTACTTTTTTTTTTATCCACGCTTAGCTTCTCTTTCTTCTTATACAATTGCAGAAGATTTTGTGTTCTTCTATAGTACTTGATGCTTTAGAACTTTATAGAAAATGGTACCCCATTTTCTGGTCACGCTTGGATTTTGAATATCTTAATACTTCATTCAAAATTACTTCTCCAGCCTTCATAATGTTTGAATTCTGAATAGACGCTTGATTAGCTTCACTGGACATTTCTTAAATACGCTAAGGCGCTTGGTCATCCACTGGGCACATTCACAAGGCTGGTTAACTCGTAGCATTCTTAGCAGTTAGCGTATTATGCTTATTTGACCATCTTAGTGCATGAATTCGGATTCGATGTCTTCATGAAACTTGTGGATATGGATATTAGCTTTAGTGAGACAATGGTTTCATCCAATTCGGACACCTACAGCTCAATATATGGTCATCAGACGCTACAAAGGTATGACTGTCTGGAACAACATCACGTCACCAACTTACGGATGCAATTTGACAAAGATAGAGATCGATTTCGCTCTTGACCTCTTCATGAGAGTTGCGGATATTTCTAAAAGCCTTCCAACGATACCAAGATCAACGGTTTTGAACACCTAACGCATGTTCTGATTGTCACGAACAGTACAACATCTCAAGCTTGAAGAAGGAATTTCACTTAGATCGAGATTGGTTCAGATCTCGACTTCTCCAGGAAACACGTAAGTATTTATCTTATCTTTCTAACAAAACCAAGATCACTTCATTTCGATGAGCGTACCTCAAAATACGACATTTCGGACGCTTGACTATTGGCAGCAGGCGCTTGACTTCAATCTTCAGTGTTTTTGCTTTTGCAGCATTCGTACTTTTGTCTTTATTCACGCTTGTCTTCTCTTTCTTCTATTATAATTGCTGAAGCTTTTGTGTTCTTCTATTACAGTACTTGATGCTTCAGGACTTTATAGAAAATGTTACCTCATTTTCTGGTCAAGCTTGGATTTTGAATATCTTAATACTTCAATCAAAATTACTTCTCCAGGCTTCGTAATGTTTGTATTCTGAATAAACGCTTGATTAGCTTCACCGGACATTTCTTAAACTAGATAAGGGGCTTGGTTATCCATTGGGCACATTCACAAGGCTGTTTAACTCGTACATTCTTAGCAGTTAGTGTATTATGCTTATTGGACCATCTTAATGCACGAAACGGGATTCGATGTCTTCATGAAACGTTTAGATATAGATATTAGCTTTAATGAGACACTGGTTTCATCCAATTCGGACACCTACAGCTCAATATATGGTCATCAGACGCACAAAGGTATGATTTTCAGGAACAACATCACGTCACCAAATTACGGATGCAAGTTCACAAAGATAGTGATCGATTTCGCCCTTGAACTCTTCATGAGAGTTGCAGATATTTCTATAAGTCTTCCAAAGATACCAAGATCAACGCTTTTGAACACCTAAAGCTCCAGAAATTGTCAGCAGACGCTTGCATGTTCTGATTGTCACGAACAGTATCACATCTCAAGCTTGAAGAAGGAATTCCACTCAGATTGAGATTGATTCAGAGCTTGACTTTTGCAGGAAACGCGTATTTATATATCTTATCTTTCTAACAAAACCAAGATCACTTCATTTCGATGAGCGTGCCTCAAAATACGATGTTTCGGAGGCTTGATTATCGGCAGTAGGCGCTTGACTTCAGTCTTCAGTGTTTTTGCTTTTGCAGCATCTGTACTTTTGTCTTTATTCACGCTTGTCTTCTCTTTCTTCTGTTAGAATTGCTGAAGCTATTGTGTTCTTCTATTACAGTATTTGATGCCTCAGGACTTTATAGAAAATGGTACCTTATTTTCTGGTCAATCTTGGACTTTGAATATCTTAATACTTCATTCAAAATTACTTCTCCAACCTTCATAATGTTTTGTATTCCGAATAGACGCTTGATTAGCTTCACTGGATGCCTCTTAAATTAGCTAAGGTGCGTGGTTATCCGCTGGGCACATTCACAAGGCTGTAAAACTAGTAGCATTCCGACCAGTTTGCGTAATATGCTTCTTTTATCCCATTAATGGCCGAATTAGGATTCGAAGTCTTAATGAAACTTGTAGATATGGATATTAGCTTTAAAAAGAAACCGCTTTCATCCAATTCGGATACTTATATCTCAATATATGGCCATCAGACGCTACAAAGGTATGACTGTCAGGAACAACATGACGTCACCAACTTACTGATGCAATTTGACAAAGATAGAGATCGATTTCGCTCTTGACCTCTTCATGAGAGTGGCAGATATTTCACTGAGCCTTCCAACGATACCAAGATCGATGCTTTTGAACACCTAAAGCTCCAGAAATTATCAGCAGACGCTTGCATGATCTAGTAGTCACGAATTAGGATTCGATGTCTTCATGAAACGTGTAGATATAGATATTAGCTTTAATGAGACACCAGTTTCATCCAATTCGGACACCTACAGCTCAATATATGGTCATCAGACGCTACAAAGGTATGACTGTCAGGAACAACATTACGTCACCAACTAACAAATGCAAGTTGACAAAGATAGAGGTCGATTTGGCTCTTGACCTCTTCATGAGAGTCGCATATATTTCTATAAGCCTTCCAACGATACCAAGATCGATGTTTTTGATCACCTAAAGTTCCAGAAATTGTCAGCAGACGCTTGCATGTTCTGATTATCACGAATAGTTTCGCGTCTCAAGCTTGAAGAACGAATTTCACTCAGATTGAGATTGGTTCAGATCTTGACTTCTGTAGGAAACACGTATTTATATATCTTATGTTTCTAACAAAACCGCTTTCATCCAATTCGGATACTTATATCTCAATATATGGCCATCAGATGCTACAAAGGTATGACTGTCAGGAACAATATGACGTCACCAACTTACGGATGCAATTTGACAAAGATAGAGATCGATTTCGCTCTTGACCTCTTCAAGAGAGTGGCGGATATTTCACTGAGCCTTCCAACGATACCAAGATCGATGCTTTTGAACACCTAAAGCTCCAGAAATTGTCAGCAGACGCTTGCATGTTCTGATAGTTACGAACAGTACCACATCTCAAGCTTGAAGAAGGAATTTCACTCAGATCAGGATTGGTTCAGATCTCGACTTCTCCAGGAAACCTGTAGGTATTTATCATATCTTTCTAAAAAAGCCAAGATCATTTCATTTCGATGAGCGTACCTCAAAATACAACGTTTCGGAGGCATGATTATCGGCAGCAGGCGTTTGACTTCAATCTTCAGTGTTTTTGCTTTTGCAGAATTTTTTATTTTTTTTTTATCCACGCTTGGCTTCTCTTTCTTCTAATACAATTGCAGAAGCTTTTGTGTTCTTCTACAATACTTGATGCTTCAGAACTTTATAGAAACTGGTACCTCATTTTCTGGTCGTGCTTGGATTTTGAATATCTTAATACTTCATTCAAAGTTACTTCTCGAGCCTTCATAATGTTTGTATTCTGAACAGACACTTGATTAGCTTCACCAAACGCTTCTTAAATTAGCTAAGGCGCTTGGTTATCCACTTGGCACATTCACAATGCTGATTAACTCGTAGCATTGTAAGAAGTTAGCGTATTATGCTTATTTGACCCGCTTAATGCACGAATTAGGATTCGATGTCTTCTTGAAACGTGTAGATATGGATATTAGCTTTAATGAGACACCAATTTCATCCAATTCGAACACCTAGAGCTCAATATATGGTCATCAGACGCTACAAAGGTATGACTGTCAGGAACAACATCACGTCACCAACTTACGGATGCAATTTGACTAAGATAGAGATCGATTTTGCTCTTGAACTCTTCATGAGAGTTGCGGATATTTCCCTAAGCCTTCCATAGATATCAAGATCGATGCTTTTGAACACCTAAAGCTCCAAAAATTGTCAGCAGACGCTCGCATGTTTTGATTGTCACGGACAGTACCACATCTCAAGCTTGAAGAAGGAATTTCACTCAGATCGGGACTGGTTCAGATCTCGACTTCTCCAGGAAACCTGTAGGTATTTATCATATCTTTCTAAAAAAACCAAGATCACTTCATTTCGATGAGCGTACCTCAAAATACGACGTTTCGGAGGCTTGGTTATCGGCAGCAAGCGCTTGACTTCAATCTTCAGTGTTTTTGCTTTTGCAGAATTTTTACTTTTTTTTTTTATCCACACTTGGCTTCTCTTTCTCCTAATACAATTGCAGAAGCTTTTGTGTTCTTCTACAGTACTTGATGCTTCAGAACTTTAAAGAAAATGGTACCTCATTTTCTGGTCGTGCTTGGATTTTGAATATCTTAATACTTCAATCAAAGTTACTTCTCCAGCCTTCATAAGGTTTGTATTCTGAACAGACACTTGATTAGCTTTACCAAACGCTTCTCAAATTAGCTAAGGCGCTTGGTTATCCACTGGGCACATTCACAATGCTGTTTAACTCGTAGCATTCTTAGAAGTTAGCGTATTATGCATATTTGACCCTCTTAATGCACGAATTAGAATTCGATGTCTTCATGAAGCGTGTAGATATGGATATTAGCTTTAATGAGCCACCGGTTTCATCCAATTCGAACACCTAGAGCTCAATATGTGGTCATTAGACGCTACAAAGGTATGACTGTCAGGAGCAACATCACGTCACCAACTTACGGATGCAATTTGACTAAGATAGAGATTGATTTTGCTATTGAACTCTTCATGAGAGTTGCGGATATTTCTCTAAGCCTTCCATAGATACCAAGATCGATGCTTTTGAACGCCTAAAGCTCCAGAAATTGTCAGCAGACGCTTGCATGTTTTGATTGTCACGAACAGTACCACATCTCAAGCTTGAAGAAGGAATTTCACTCAGATCGGGATTGGTTCAGATCTCGACTTCTCCAGGAAACCTATAGGTATTTATCTTATCTTTCTAATAAAGCCAAGATCACTACATTTCGACGAGCGTAGCTTAAAATACGACATTTCGGAGGCTCAATTATCGGCAGCAGGCGCCTGACTTCAGTCTTTAGTGTTTTCGCTTTTGCATCGTTTGTACTCTTGTTTTTATTCACGCTTGTCTTCTCTTTCTTCTATTACAATTGCTGAAGCTTTTGTGTTCTTCTATTACAGTACTTGATGCTTCAGGACTTTATAGAAAATGGTACCTTATTTTCTGGTCAAGCTTGGACTTTGAATATCTTAATACTTCATTCAAAATTACTTCTCCAGCCTTCGTAATGCTTGTATTTTGAATAGACGCTTGATAAGCTTCACCGGACATTTCTTAAATTAGCTAAGGCGCTTGGTTATCCACTGGGCATATTCACAAGGCTGTTTAGCTTGCTCTTGACCACTTCATGAGAGTTGCGGATATTTCTATAAGCCTTACAATGATACCAAGATCGATGGTTTTGAACAGCTAAAGCTCCAGAAATTGTCAGCAGACGCTTGCATGTTCTGAATGTCACGAACAATATCACATCTCAAGCTTGACGAAGGAATTTCACTCAGATCGAGATTGGTTCAGTTCTTGACTTCTGCAGGAAACACGTATTTATATTTCTTATCTTTCGAACAAAACCAAGATCACTTCATTTCGATGAGTGTACCTCAAAATACGACGTTTCGGAGGCTTGATTATCGGCAGCAGGCGCTTGACTTCAGTCTTCAGTGTTTTTGCTTTTGCAGCATCTGTACTTTTTTTTTTTATTCACGCTTGTCTTCTATTTCTTCTGTTAGAATTGCTGAAGCTTTTGTGTTCTTCTATTACAGTACTTGATGCCTCAGGACTTTATAGAAAATGGTACCTTATTTTCTGGTCAAGCTTTGACTTTGAATATCTTAATACTTCATTCAAAATTACTTCTTCAAACTTCATAATGTTTTGTATTCCGAATAGATGCTTCATTAGCTTCACTGGATGCCTCTTAAATTAGCTAAGGTGCGTGGTTATCCGCTGGGCACATTCACAAGGCTGTCAAACTAGTAGAATTCTAACCAGTTAGCGTATTATGCTTCTTTGAACCTACTAACGGCCGAATTAGGATTCGAAGTCTTAATGAAACTTGAAGATATGGATATTAGCTTTAAAAAGAAACTGCTATCATCCAATTCGGATATTTATATCTCAATATATGGCCATCAGACGCTACAAAGGTATGTCTGTCAGGAACAACATGACGTCACCAACTTACGGATGCAATTTGACAAAGATAGAGATCGATTTCGCTCTTGACCTCTTCATGAGAGTGGCAGATATTTCACTGAGCCTTCCAACGATACCAAGATCGATGCTTTTGAACACCTAAAGCTCCAGAAATTATCAGCAGACGCTTGTATGTTCTGGTAGTCACGAATTAGGATTCGATGTCTTCATGAAACGTGTAGATATAGATATTAGCTTTAATGAGACACCAGTTTCATCCAATTCGGACACCTACAGCTCAATATATGGTCATCAGACGCTACAAAGGTATGACTGTCAGGAACAACATTACGTCACCAACTAACAAATGCAAGTTGACAAAGATAGAGGTCGATTTGGCTCTTGACCTCTTCATGAGAGTCGCATATATTTCTATAAGCCTTCCAACGATTCCAAGATCGATGTTTTTGATCACCTAAAGTTCCAAAAATTGTCAGCAGACGCTTGCATGTTCTGATTATCACGAACAGTTTCGCGTCTCAAGCTTGAAGAACGAATTTCACTCAGATTGAGATTGGTTCAGATCTTGACTTCTGTAGGAAACACGTATTTATATATCTTATGTTTCTAACAAAACCGCTTTCATCCAATTCGGATACTTATATCTCAATATATGGCCATCAGATGCTACAAAGGTATGACTGTCAGGAACAACATGACGTCACCAACTTACGGATGCAATTTGACAAAGATAGAGATCGATTTCGCTCTTGACCTCTTCAAGAGAGTGGCGGATATTTCACTGAGCCTTCCAACGATACCAAGATCGATGCTTTTGAACACCTAAAGCTCCAGAAATTGTCAGCAGACGCTTGCATGTTCTGATAGTTACGAACAGTACCACATCTCAAGCTTGAAGAAGGAATTTCACTCAGATCGGGATTGGTTCAGATCTCGACTTCTCCAGGAAACCTGTAGGTATTTATCATATCTTTCTAAAAAAGCCAAGATCACTTCATTTCGATGAGCGTACCTCAAAATACAACGTTTCGGAGGCTTGATTATCGGCAGCAGGCGTTTGACTTCAATCTTCAGTGTTTTTGCTTTTGCAGAATTTTTTATTTTTTTTTATCCACGCTCTGCTTCTCTTTCTTCTAATACAATTGCAGAAGCTTTTGTGTTCTTCTACAGTACTTGATGCTTCAGAACTTTATAGAAAATGGTACCTCATTTTCTGGTCGTGCTCGGATTTTGAATATCTTAATACTTCATTCAAAGTTACTTCTCCAGCATTCATAATGTTTGTATTCTGAACAGACACTTGATTATCGGCAGCAGGCGCTTGACTTCAATCTGCAGTGTTTTTGCTTTTGCAGAATTTTTACTTTTTTTTTTATCCACGCTTAGCTTCTCTTTCTTCTTATACAATTGCAGAAGATTTTGTGTTCTTCTATAGTACTTGATGCTTTAGAACTTTATAGAAAATGGTACCCCATTTTCTGGTCACGCTTGGATTTTGAATATCTTAATACTTCATTCAAAATTACTTCTCCAGCCTTCATAATGTTTGAATTCTGAATAGACGCTTGATTAGATTCACTGGACATTTCTTAAATACGCTAAGGCGCTTGGTTATCCGCTGGACACATTCACAAGGCTGGTTAACTCGTAGCATTCTTAGCAGTTAGCGTATTATGCTTATTTGACCATCTTAATGCATGAATTAGGATTCGATGTCTTCATGAAACTTGTGGATATGGATATTAGCTTTAAAAAGAAACCACTTTCATCCAATTCGGATACTTATATCTCAATATATGGCCATCAGACGCTACAAAGGTATGACTATCCGGAACAACATGACGTCACCAACTTACGGATGCAATTTGACAAAGATAGAGATCGATTTCGCTCTTGACCTCTTCATGAGAGTTGCGGATATTTCTATAAGCCTTCCAACGATACCAAGATCGATGCTTTTGAACAGCTAAAGCTCCAGAAATTGTCAGCAGGAGCTTGCATGTTCTGATTGTCACGAACAGTATCACATCTCAAGCTTGAAGAAGGAATTTCACTCAGATTGAGATTTATTCAGAGCTTGACTTTTGCAGGAAACGCGTATTTATATATCTTATCTTTCTAACAAAACCAAGATCACTTCATTTCGATGAGCGTGCCTCAAAATACGACGTTTCGGAGGCTTGATTATCGGCAGTAGGCGCTTGACTTCAGTCTTCAGTGTTTTTGCTTTTGCAGCATCTGTACTTTTGTCTTTATTCACGCTTGTCTTCTCTTTCTTCTATTAGAATTGCTGAAGCTTTTGTGTTCTTCTATTACAGTACTTGATGCCTCAGGACTTTATAGAAAATGGTACCTTATTTTCTAGTCAATCTTGGACTTTGAATATCTTAATACTTCATTCAAAATTACTTCTCCAACCTTCATAATGTTTTGTATTCCAAATAGACGCTTGATTAGCTTCACTGGATGCCTCTTAAATTAGCTAAGGTGCGTGGTTATCCGCTGGGCACATTCACAAGGCTGTCAAACTAGTAGCATTCCGACCAGTTTGCGTAATATGCTTCTTTTATCCCATTAATGGCCGAATTAGGATTCGAAGTCTTAATAAAACTTGTAGATATGGATATTAGCCTTAAAAAGAAACCGCTTTCATCCAATTCGGATACTTATATCTCAATATATGGCCATCAGACGCTACAAAGGTATGACTATCCGGAACAACATGACGTCACCAACTTACGGATGCAATTTGACTAAGATAGAGATCGATTTCGCTCTTGACCTCTTCATGAGAGTTGCGGATATTTCTATAAGCCTTCCAACGATACCAAGATCGATGCTTTTGAACAGCTAAAGCTCCAGAAATTGTCAGCAGGAGCTTGCATGTTCTGATTGTCACGAACAGTATCACATCTCAAGCTTGAAGAAGGAATTTCACTCAGATTGAGATTTATTCAGAGCTTGACTTTTGCAGGAAACGCGTATTTATATATCTTATCTTTCTAACAAAACCAAGATCACTTCATTTCGATGAGCGTGCCTCAAAATACGACGTTTCGGAGGCTTGATTATCGGCAGTAGGCGCTTGACTTCAGTCTTCAGTCTTCAGTGTTTTTGCTTTTGCAGCATCTGTACTTTTGTCTTTATTCACGCTTGTCTTCTCTTTCTTCTGTTAGAATTGCTGAAGCTTTTGTGTTCTTCTATTACAGTACTTGATGCCTCAGGACTTCATAGAAAATGGTACCTTATTTTCTGGTCAATCTTGGACTTTGAATATCTTAATACTTCATTCAAAATTACTTCTCCAACCTTCATAATGTTTTGTATTCCGAATAGACGCTTGATTAGCTTCACTGGATGCCTCTTAAATTAGCTAAGGTGCGTGGTTATCCGCTGGGCACATTCACAAGGCTGTCAAACTAGTAGCATTCCGACCAGTTTGCGTAATATGCTTCTTTTATCCCATTAATGGCCGAATTAGGATTCGAAGTCTTAATGAAACTTGTAGATATGGATATTAGCTTTAAAAAAAACCGCTTTCATCCAATTCGGATACTTATATCTCAATATATGGCCATCAGACGCTACAAAGGTATGACTGTCAGGAACAACATGACGTCACCAACTTACGGATGCAATTTGACAAAGATAGAGATCGATTTCGCTCTTGACCTCTTCAAGAGAGTGGCGGATATTTCACTGAGCCTTCCAACGATACCAAGATCGATGCTTTTGAACACCTAAAGCTCCAGAAATTGTCAGCAGACGCTTGCATGTTCTGGTAGTTACGAACAGCACCACATCTCAAGCTTGAAGAAGGAATTTCACTCAGATCGGGATTGGTTCAGATCTCGACTTCTCCAGAAAACCTGTAGGTATTTATCATATCTTTCTAAAAAAACCAAGATCACTTCATTTCGACTAGCGTACCTCAAAATACGACGTTTCGGAGGCTTGATTATCGGCAGCAAGCGCTTGACTTCAATCTGCAGTGTTTTTGCTTTTGCAGAATTTTTACTTTTTTTTTTTATCCACGCTTAGCTTCTCTTTCTTCTTATACAATTGCAGAAGATTTTGTGTTCTTCTATAGTACTTGATGCTTTAGAACTTTATAGAAAATGGTACCCCATTTTCTGGTCACGCTTGGATTTTGAATATCTTAATACTTCATTCAAAATTACTTCTCCAGCCTTCATAATGTTTGAATTCTGAATAGACGCTTGATTAGCTTCACTGGACATTTCTTAAATACGCTAAGGCGCTTGGTTATCCGCTGGACACATTCACAAGGCTGGTTAACTCGTAGCATTCTTAGCAGTTAGCGTATTATGCTTATTTGACCATCTTAATGCATGAATTAGGATTCGATGTCTTCATGAAACTTGTGGATATGGATATTAGCTTTAGTGAGACAATGGTTTCATCCAATTCGGACACCTACAGCTCAATATATGGTCATCATACGCTACAAAGGTATGACTGTCTGGAACAACATCACGTCACCAACTTACGGATGCAATTTGGCAAAGATAGAGATCGATTTCGCTCTTGACCTCTTCATGAGAGTTGCGGATATTTCTAAAAGCCTTCCAACGATACCAAGATCAACGCTTTTGAACACCTGACGCATGTTCTGATTGTCACGAACAGTACAACATCTCAAGCTTGAAGAAGGAATTTCACTTAGATCGAGATTCTTTCAGATCTCGACTTCTCCAGGAAACACGTAGGTATTTATCTTATCTTTCTAACAAAACCAAGATCACTTCATTTCGATGAGCGTACCTCAAAATACGACATTTCGGACGCTTGACTATTGGCAGCAGGCGCTTGACTTCAATCTTCAGTGTTTTTGCTTTTGCAGCATTTGTACTTTTGTCTTTATTCACGCTTGTCTTCTCTTTCTTCTATTACAATTGCTGAAGCTTTTGTGTTCTTCTATTACAGTACTTGATGCTTCAGGACTTTATAGAAAATGTTACCTCATTTTCTGGTCAAGCTTGGACTTTGAATATCTTAATACTTCAATCAAAATTACTTCTCCAGGCTTCGTAATGTTTGTATTCTGAATAGACGCTTGATTAGCTTCACCGGACATTTCTTAAACTAGCTAAGGCGCTTGGTTATCCATTGGGCACATTCACAAGGCTGTTTAACTCGTAGCATTCTTAGCAGTTAGTGTATTATGCTTATTGGACCATCTTAATGCACGAAATGGGATTCGATGTCTTCATGAAACGTTTAGATATAGATATTAGCTTTAATGAGACACTGGTTTCATCCAATTCGGACACCTACAGCTCAATATATGGTCATCAGACGCTACAAAGGTATGATTTTCAGGAACAACATCACGTCACCAAATTACGGATGCAAGTTCACAAAGATAGTGATCGATTTCGCCCTTGAACTCTTCATGAGAGTTGCAGATATTTCTATAAGTCTTCCAAAGATACCAAGATCAACGCTTTTGAACACCTAAAGCTCCATAAATTGTCAGCAGACGCTTGCATGTTCTGATTGTCACGAACAGTATCACATCTCAAGCTTGAAGAAGGAATTTCACTCAGATTGAGATTGATTTAGAGCTTGACTTTTGCAGGAAACGCGTATTTATATATCTTATCTTTCTAACAAAACCAAGATCACTTCATTTCGATGAGCGTGCCTCAAAATACGACGTTTCGGAGGCTTGATTATCGGCAGTAGGCGCTTGACTTCAGTCTTCAGTGTTTTTGCTTTTGCAGCATCTGTACTTTTGTCTTTATTCACGCTTGTCTTCTCTTTCTTCTGTTAGAATTGCTGATGCTTTTGTGTTCTTCTATTACAGTACTTGATGCCTCAGGACTTTATAGAAAATGGTACCTTATTTTCTGGTCAATCTTGGACTTTGAATATCTTAATACTTCATTCAAAATTACTTCTCCAGCCTTCATAATGTTTTGTATTCCGAATAGACGCTTGATTAGCTTCACTGGATGCCTCTTAAATTAGCTAAGGTGCGTGGTTATCCGCTGGGCACATTCACAAGGCTGTCAAACTAGTAGCATTCCGACCAGTTTGCGTAATATGCTTCTTTTATCCCATTAATGGCCGAATTAGGATTCGAAGTCTTAATAAAACTTGTAGATATGGATATTAGCTTTAAAAAGAAACCGCTTTCATCCAATTCGGATACTTATATCTCAATATATGGCCATCAGACGCTACAAAGGTATGACTATCCGGAACAACATGACGTCACCAACTTACGGATGCAATTTGACTAAGATAGAGATCGATTTCGCTCTTGACCTCTTCATGAGAGTTGCGGATATTTCTATAAGCCTTCCAACGATACCAAGATCGATGCTTTTGAACAGCTAAAGCTCCAGAAATTGTCAGCAGGAGCTTGCATGTTCTGATTGTCACGAACAGTATCACATCTCAAGCTTGAAGAAGGAATTTCACTCAGATTGAGATTTATTCAGAGCTTGACTTTTGCAGGAAACGCGTATTTATATATCTTATCTTTCTAACAAAACCAAGATCACTTCATTTCGATGAGCGTGCCTCAAAATACGACGTTTCGGAGGCTTGATTATCGGCAGTAGGCGCTTGACTTCAGTCTTCAGTGTTTTTGCTTTTGCAGCATCTGTACTTTTGTCTTTATTCACGCTTGTCTTCTCTTTCTTCTGTTAGAATTGCTGAAGCTTTTGTGTTCTTCTATTACAGTACTTGATGCCTCAGGACTTTATAGAAAATGGTACCTTATTTTCTGGTCAATCTTGGACTTTGAATATCTTAATACTTCATTCAAAATTACTTCTCCAACCTTCATAATGTTTTGTATTCCGAATAGACGCTTGATTAGCTTCACTGGATGCCTCTTAAATTAGCTAAGGTGCGTGGTTATCCGCTGGGCACATTCACAAGGCTGTCAAACTAGTAGCATTCCGACCAGTTTGCGTAATATGCTTCTTTTATCCCATTAATGGCCGAATTAGGATTCGAAGTCTTAATGAAACTTGTAGATATGGATATTAGCTTTAAAAAAAACCGCTTTCATCCAATTCGGATACTTATATCTCAATATATGGCCATCAGACGCTACAAAGGTATGACTGTCAGGAACAACATGACGTCACCAACTTACGGATGCAATTTGACAAAGATAGAGATCGATTTCGCTCTTGACCTCTTCAAGAGAGTGGCGGATATTTCACTGAGCCTTCCAACGATACCAAGATCGATGCTTTTGAACACCTAAAGCTCCAGAAATTGTCAGCAGACGCTTGCATGTTCTGGTAGTTACGAACAGCACCACATCTCAAGCTTGAAGAAGGAATTTCACTCAGATCGGGATTGGTTCAGATCTCGACTTCTCCAGAAAACCTGTAGGTATTTATCATATCTTTCTAAAAAAACCAAGATCACTTCATTTCGACTAGCGTACCTCAAAATACGACGTTTCGGAGGCTTGATTATCGGCAGCAAGCGCTTGACTTCAATCTGCAGTGTTTTTGCTTTTGCAGAATTTTTACTTTTTTTTTTATCCACGCTTAGCTTCTCTTTCTTCTTATACAATTGCAGAAGATTTTGTGTTCTTCTATAGTACTTGATGCTTTAGAACTTTATAGAAAATGGTACCCATTTTCTGGTCACGCTTGGATTTTGAATATCTTAATACTTCATTCAAAATTACTTCTCCAGCCTTCATAATGTTTGAATTCTGAATAGACGCTTGATTAGCTTCACTGGACATTTCTTAAATACGCTAAGGCGCTTGGTTATCCGCTGGACACATTCACAAGGCTGGTTAACTCGTAGCATTCTTAGCAGTTAGCGTATTATGCTTATTTGACCATCTTAATGCATGAATTAGGATTCGATGTCTTCATGAAACTTGTGGATATGGATATTAGCTTTAGTGAGACAATGGTTTCATCCAATTCGGACACCTACAGCTCAATATATGGTCATCAGATGCTACAAAGGTATGACTGTCTGGAACAACATCACGTCACCAACTTACGGATGCAATTTGGCAAAGATAGAGATCGATTTCGCTCTTGACCTCTTCATGAGAGTTGCGGATATTTCTAAAAGCCTTCCAACGATACCAAGATCAACGCTTTTGAACACCTGACGCATGTTCTGATTGTCACGAACAGTACAACATCTCAAGCTTGAAGAAGGAATTTCACTTAGATCGAGATTGTTCAGATCTCGACTTCTCCAGGAAACACGTAGGTATTTATCTTATCTTTCTAACAAAACCAAGATCACTTCATTTCGATGAGCGTACCTCAAAATACGACATTTCGGACGCTTGACTATTGGCAGCAGGCGCTTGACTTCAATCTTCAGTGTTTTTGCTTTTGCAGCATTTGTACTTTTGTCTTTATTCACGCTTGTCTTCTCTTTCTTCTATTACAATTGCTGAAGCTTTTGTGTTCTTCTATTACAGTACTTGATGCTTCAGGACTTTATAGAAAATGTTACCTCATTTTCTGGTCAAGCTTGGACTTTGAATATCTTAATACTTCAATCAAAATTACTTCTCCAGGCTTCGTAATGTTTGTATTCTGAATAGACGCTTGATTAGCTTCACCGGACATTTCTTAAACTAGCTAAGGCGCTTGGTTATCCATTGGCACATTCACAAGGCTGTTTAACTCGTAGCATTCTTAGCAGTTAGTGTATTATGCTTATTGGACCATCTTAATGCACGAAATGGGATTCGATGTCTTCATGAAACGTTTAGATATAGATATTAGCTTTAATGAGACACTGGTTTCATCCAATTCGGACACCTACAGCTCAATATATGGTCATCAGACGCTACAAAGGTATGATTTTCAGGAACAACATCACGTCACCAAATTACGGATGCATTTCACAAAGATAGTGATCGATTTCGCCCTTGAACTCTTCATGAGAGTTGCAGATATTTCTATAAGTCTTCCAAAGATACCAAGATCAACGCTTTTGAACACCTAAAGCTCCATAAATTGTCAGCAGACGCTTGCATGTTCTGATTGTCACGAACAGTATCACATCTCAAGCTTGAAGAAGGAATTTCACTCAGATTGAGATTGATTTAGAGCTTGACTTTTGCAGGAAACGCGTATTTATATATCTTATCTTTCTAACAAAACCAAGATCACTTCATTTCGATGAGCGTGCCTCAAAATACGACGTTTCGGAGGCTTGATTATCGGCAGTAGGCGCTTGACTTCAGTCTTCAGTGTTTTTGCTTTTGCAGCATCTGTACTTTTGTCTTTATTCACGCTTGTCTTCTCTTTCTTCTGTTAGAATTGCTGATGCTTTTGTGTTCTTCTATTACAGTACTTGATGCCTCAGGACTTTATAGAAAATGGTACCTTATTTTCTGGTCAATCTTGGACTTTGAATATCTTAATACTTCATTCAAAATTACTTCTCCAGCCTTCATAATGTTTTGTATTCGAATAGACGCTTGATTAGCTTCACTGGATGCCTCTTAAATTAGCTAAGGTGCGTGGTTATCCGCTGGGCACATTCACAAGGCTGTCAAACTAGTAGCATTCCGACCAGTTTGCGTAATATGCTTCTTTTATCCCATTAATGCCGAATTAGGATTCGAATGTCTTAATAAAACTTGTAGATATGGATATTAGCTTTAAAAAGAAACGCTTTCATCCAATTCGGATACTTATATCTCAATATATGGCCATCAGACGCTACAAAGGTATGACTATCCGGAACAACATGACGTCACCAACTTACGGATGCAATTTGACTAAGATAGAGATCGATTTCGCTCTTGACCTCTTCATGAGAGTTGCGGATATTTCTATAAGCCTTCCAACGATACCAAGATCGATGCTTTTGAACAGCTAAAGCTCCAGAAATTGTCAGCAGGAGCTTGCATGTTCTGATTGTCACGAACAGTATCACATCTCAAGCTTGAAGAAGGAATTTCACTCAGATTGAGATTTATTCAGAGCTTGACTTTTGCAGGAAACGCGTATTTATATATCTTATCTTTCTAACAAAACCAAGATCACTTCATTTCGATGAGCGTGCCTCAAAATACGACGTTTCGGAGGCTTGATTATCGGCAGTAGGCGCTTGACTTCAGTCTTCAGTGTTTTTGCTTTTGCAGCATCTGTACTTTTGTCTTTATTCACGCTTGTCTTCTCTTTCTTCTGTTAGAATTGCTGAAGCTTTTGTGTTCTTCTATTACAGTACTTGATGCCTCAGGACTTTATAGAAAATGGTACCTTATTTTCTGGTCAATCTTGGACTTTGAATATCTTAATACTTCATTCAAAATTACTTCTCCAACCTTCATAATGTTTTGTATTCCGAATAGACGCTTGATTAGCTTCACTGGATGCCTCTTAAATTAGCTAAGGTGCGTGGTTATCCGCTGGGCACATTCACAAGGCTGTCAAACTAGTAGCATTCCGACCAGTTTGCGTAATATGCTTCTTTTATCCCATTAATGGCCGAATTAGGATTCGAAGTCTTAATGAAACTTGTAGATATGGATATTAGCTTTAAAAAGAAACCGCTTTCATCCAATTCGGATACTTATATCTCAATATATGGCCATCAGACGCTACAAAGGTATGACTGTCAGGAACAACATGACGTCACCAACTTACGGATGCAATTTGACAAAGATAGAGATCGATTTCGCTCTTGACCTCTTCAAGAGAGTGGCGGATATTTCACTGAGCCTTCCAACGATACCAAGATCGATGCTTTTGAACACCTAAAGCTCCAGAAATTGTCAGCAGACGCTTGCATGTTCTGGTAGTTACGAACAGCACCACATCTCAAGCTTGAAGAAGGAATTTCACTCAGATCGGGATTGGTTCAGATCTCGACTTCTCCAGAAAACCTGTAGGTATTTATCATATCTTTCTAAAAAAACCAAGATCACTTCATTTCGACTAGCGTACCTCAAAATACGACGTTTCGGAGGCTTGATTATCGGCAGCAAGCGCTTGACTTCAATCTGCAGTGTTTTTGCTTTTGCAGAATTTTTACTTTTTTTTTTATCCACGCTTAGCTTCTCTTTCTTCTTATACAATTGCAGAAGATTTTGGGTTCTTCTATAGTACTTGATGCTTTAGAACTTTATAGAAAATGGTACCCCATTTTCTGGTCACGCTTGGATTTTGAATATCTTAATACTTCATTCAAAATTACTTCTCCAGCCTTCATAATGTTTGAATTCTGAATAGACGCTTGATTAGCTTCACTGGACATTTCTTAAATACGCTAAGGCGCTTGGTTATCCGCTGGACACATTCACAAGGCTGGTTAACTCGTAGCATTCTTAGCAGTTAGCGTATTATGCTTATTTGACCATCTTAATGCATGAATTAGGATTCGATGTCTTCATGAAACTTGTGGATATGGATATTAGCTTTAGTGAGACAATGGTTTCATCCAATTCGGACACCTACAGCTCAATATATGGTCATCAGATGCTACAAAGGTATGACTGTCTGGAACAACATCACGTCACCAACTTACGGATGCAATTTGCAAAGATAGAGATCGATTTCGCTCTTGACCTCTTCATGAGAGTTGCGGATATTTCTAAAAGCCTTCCAACGATACCAAGATCAACGCTTTTGAACACCTGACGCATGTTCTGATTGTCACGAACAGTACAACATCTCAAGCTTGAAGAAGGAATTTCACTTAGATCGAGATTGGTTCAGATCTCGACTTCTCCAGGAAACACGTAGGTATTTATCTTATCTTTCTAACAAAACCAAGATCACTTCATTTCGATGAGCGTACCTCAAAATACGACATTTCGGACGCTTGACTATTGGCAGCAGGCGCTTGACTTCAATCTTCAGTGTTTTTGCTTTTGCAGCATTTGTACTTTTGTCTTTATTCACGCTTGTCTTCTCTTTCTTCTATTACAATTGCTGAAGCTTTTGTGTTCTTCTATTACAGTACTTGATGCTTCAGGACTTTATAGAAAATGTTACCTCATTTTCTGGTCAAGCTTGGACTTTGAATATCTTAATACTTCAATCAAAATTACTTCTCCAGGCTTCGTAATGTTTGTATTCTGAATAGACGCTTGATTAGCTTCACCGGACATTTCTTAAACTAGCTAAGGCGCTTGGTTATCCATTGGGCACATTCACAAGGCTGTTTAACTCGTAGCATTCTTAGCAGTTAGTGTATTATGCTTATTGGACCATCTTAATGCACGAAATGGGATTCGATGTCTTCATGAAACGTTTAGATATAGATATTAGCTTTAATGAGACACTGGTTTCATCCAATTCGGACACCTACAGCTCAATATATGGTCATCAGACGCTACAAAGGTATGATTTTCAGGAACAACATCACGTCACCAAATTACGGATGCAAGTTCACAAAGATAGTGATCGATTTCGCCCTTGAACTCTTCATGAGAGTTGCAGATATTTCTATAAGTCTTCCAAAGATACCAAGATCAACGCTTTTGAACACCTAAAGCTCCATAAATTGTCAGCAGATGCTTGCATGTTCTGATTGTCACGAACAGTATCACATCTCAAGCTTGAAGAAGGAATTTCACTCAGATTGAGATTGATTTAGAGCTTGACTTTTGCAGGAAACGCGTATTTATATATCTTATCTTTCTAACAAAACCAAGATCACTTCATTTCGATGAGCGTGCCTCAAAATACGACGTTTCGGAGGCTTGATTATCGGCAGTAGGCGCTTGACTTCAGTCTTCAGTGTTTTTGCTTTTGCAGCATCTGTACTTTTGTCTTTATTCACGCTTGTCTTCTCTTTCTTCTGTTAGAATTGCTGAGCTTTTGTGTTCTTCTATTACAGTACTTGATGCTCAGGACTTTATAGAAAATGGTACCTTATTTTCTGGTCAATCTTGGACTTTGAATATCTTAATACTTCATTCAAAATTACTTCTCCAGCCTTCATAATGTTTTGTATTCCGAATAGACGCTTGATTAGCTTCACTGGATGCCTCTTAAATTAGCTAAGGTGCGTGGTTATCCGCTGGGCACATTCACAAGGCTGTCAAACTAGTAGCATTCCGACCAGTTTGCGTAATATGCTTCTTTTATCCCATTAATGGCCGAATTAGGATTCGAAGTCTTATAAAACTTGTAGATATGGATATTAGCTTTAAAAGAAACCGCTTTCATCCAATTCGGATACTTATATCTCAATATATGGCCATCAGACGCTACAAAGGTATGACTATCGGAACAACATGACGTCACCAACTTACGGATGCAATTTGACTAAGATAGAGATCGATTTCGCTCTTGACCTCTTCATGAGAGTTGCGGATATTTCTATAAGCCTTCCAACGATACCAAGATCGATGCTTTTGAACAGCTAAAGCTCCAGAAATTGTCAGCAGGAGCTTGCATGTTCTGATTGTCACGAACAGTATCACATCTCAAGCTTGAAGAAGGAATTTCACTCAGATTGAGATTTATTCAGAGCTTGACTTTTGCAGGGAAACGGTATTTATATATCTTATCTTTCTAACAAAACCAAGATCACTTCATTTCGATGAGCGTGCCTCAAAATACGACGTTTCGGAGGCTTGATTATCGGCAGTAGGCGCTTGACTTCAGTCTTCAGTGTTTTTGCTTTTGCAGCATCTGTACTTTTGTCTTTATTCACGCTTGTCTTCTCTTTCTTCTGTTAGAATTGCTGAAGCTTTTGTGTTCTTCTATTACAGTACTTGATGCCTCAGGACTTTATAGAAAATGGTACCTTATTTTCTGGTCAATCTTGGACTTTGAATATCTTAATACTTCATTCAAAATTACTTCTCCAACCTTCATAATGTTTTGTATTCCGAATAGACGCTTGATTAGCTTCACTGGATGCCTCTTAAATTAGCTAAGGTGCGTGGTTATCCGCTGGGCACATTCACAAGGCTGTCAAACTAGTAGCATTCCGACCAGTTTGCGTAATATGCTTCTTTTATCCCATTAATGGCCGAATTAGGATTCGAAGTCTTAATGAAACTTGTAGATATGGATATTAGCTTTAAAAAGAAACCGCTTTCATCCAATTCGGATACTTATATCTCAATATATGGCCATCAGACGCTACAAAGGTATGACTGTCAGGAACAACATGACGTCACCAACTTACGGATGCAATTTGACAAAGATAGAGATCGATTTCGCTCTTGACCTCTTCAAGAGAGTGGCGGATATTTCACTGAGCCTTCCAACGATACCAAGATCGATGCTTTTGAACACCTAAAGCTCCAGAAATTGTCAGCAGACGCTTGCATGTTCTGATAGTTACGAACAGTACCACATCTCAAGCTTGAAGAAGGAATTTCACTCAGATCGGGATTGGTTCAGATCTCGACTTCTCCAGGAAACCTTTAGGTATTTATCATATCTTTCTAAAAAAGCCAAGATCACTTCATTTCGATGAGCGTACCGCAAAATACAACGTTTCGGAGGCTTGATTATCGGCAGCAGGCGTTTGACTTCAATCTTCAGTGTTTTTGCTTTTGCAGAATTTTTTATTTTTTTTTATCCACGCTTGGCTTCTCTTTCTTCTAATACAATTGCAGAAGCTTTTGTGTACTTCTACAGTACTTGATGCTTCAGAACTTTATAGAACATGGTACCTCATTTTCTGGTCGTGCTTGGATTTTGAATATCTTAATACTTCATTCAAAGTTACTTCTCGAGCCTTCATCATGTTTGTATTCTGAACAGACACTTGATTAGCTTCACCAAACGCTTCTTAAATTAGCTAAGGCGCTTGGTTATCCACTTGGCACATTCACAATGCTGATTAACTCGTAGCATTGTAAGAAGTTAGCGTATTATGCTTATTTGACCCTCTTAATGCACGAATTAGGATTCGATGTCTTCATGAAACGTGTAGATATGGATATTAGCTTTAATGAGACACCAATTTCATCGAATTCGAACACCTAGAGCTCAATATATGGTCATCAGACACTACAAAGGTATGACTGTCAGGAACAACATCACGTCACCAACTTACGGATGCAATTTGACTAAGATAGAGATCGATTTTGCTCTTGAACTCTTCATGAGAGTTGCGGATATTTCTCTAAGCCTTCCATAGATACCAAGATCGATGCTTTTGAACACCTAAAGCTCCAGAAATTGTCAGCAGACGCTTGCATGTTTTGATTGTCACGAACAGTACCACATCTCAAGCTTGAAGAAGGAATTTCACTCAGATCGGGACTGGTTCAGATCTCGACTTCTCCAGGAAACCTGTAGATATTTATCATATCTTTCTAAAAAAACAAAGATCACTTCATTTCGATGAGCGTACCTCAAAATACGACGTTTCAGAGGCTTGATTATCGGCAGCAGGCGCTTGACTTCAATCTTCAGTGTTTTTGCTTTTGCAGAATTTTTACTTTTTTTTTTTATCCACACTTGGCTTCTCTTTCTCCTAGTACAATTGCAGAAGCTTTTGTGTTCTTTACAGTACTTGATGCTTCAGAACTTTATAGAAAATGGTACCTCATTTTCTGGTCGTGCTTGGATTTTGAATATCTTAATACTTCATTCAAAGTTACTTCTCCAGCTTCATAAGGTTTGTATTCTGAACAGACACTTGATTAGCTTTACCAAACGCTTCTCAAATTAGCTAAGGCGCTTGGTTATCCACTGGGCACATTCACAATGCTGTTTAACTCGTAGCATTCTTAGAAGTTAGCGTATTATGCTTATTTGATCCTCTTAATGCACGAATTAGAATTCGATGTCTTCATGAAGCGTGTAGATATGGATATTAGCTTTAATGAGCCACCGGTTTCATCCAATTCGAACACCTAGAGCTCAATATATGGTCATTAGACACTACAAAGGTATGACTGTCAGGAGCAACATCACGTCACCAACTTACGGATGCAATTTGACTAAGATAGAGATTGATTTTGCTCTTGAACTCTTCATGAGTGTTGCGGATATTTCTCTAAGCCTTCAATAGATACCAAGATCGATGCTTTTGAACACCTAAAGCTCCAAAAATTGTCAGCAGAAGCTTGCATGTTTTGATTGTCACGAACAGTACCACATCTCAAGCTTGAAGAAGGAATTTCACTCAGATCGGGATTGGTTCAGATCTCGACTTCTCCAGGAAACCTATAGGTATTTATCTTATCTTTCTAATAAAGCCAAGATCACTACATTTCGACGAGCGTAGCTTAAAATACGACATTTCGGAGGCTCAATTATCGGCAGCAGGCGCCTGACTTCAGTCTTTAGTGTTTTCGCTTTTGCATCATTTGTACTCTTGTTTTAATTCACGCTTGTCTTCTCTTTCTTCTATTACAATTGCTGAAGCTTTTGTGTTCTTCTATTACAGTACTTGATGCTTCAGGACTTTATAGAAAATGGTACCTTATTTTCTGGTCAAGCTTGGACTTTGAATATCTTAATACTTCATTCAAAATTACTTCTCCAACCTTCGTAATGTTTGTATTTTGAATAGACGCTTGATAAGCTTCACCGGACATTTCTTAAATTAGCTAAGGCGCTTGGTTATCCACTGGGCATATTCACAAGGCTGTTTAACTTGCTCTTGACCACTTCATGAGAGTTGCGGATATTTCTATAAGCCTTACAATGATACCAAGATCGATGGTTTTGAACAGCTAAAGCTCCAGAAATTGTCAGCAGACGCTTGCATGTTCTGAATGTCACGAACAGTATCACATCTCAAGCTTGAAGAAGGAATTTCACTCAGATCGAGATTGGTTCAGATATTGACTTCTGCAGGAAACACGTATTTATTTCTTATCTTTCGAACAAAACCAAGATCACTTCATTTCGATGAGTGTACCTCAAAATACGACGTTTCGGAGGCTTGATTATCGGCAGCAGGCGCTTGACTTCAGTCTTCAGTGTTTTTGCTTTTGCAGCATCTGTACTTTTTTTTTTATTCACGCTTGTCTTCTCTTTCTTCTGTTAGAATTGCTGAAGCTTTTGTGTTCTTCTATTACTGTACTTGATGCCTCAGGACTTTATAGAAAATGGTACCTTATTTTCTGGTCAAGCTTGGACTTTGAATATCTTAATACTTCATTCAAAATTACTTCTCCAAACTTCATAATGTTTTGTATTCCGAATAGATGCTTCATTAGCTTCACTGGATGCCTCTTAAATTAGCTAAGGTGCGTGGTTATCCGCTGGGCACATTCACAAGGCTGTCAAACTAGTAGAATTCTAACCAGTTAGCGTATTATGCTTCTTTGAACCTACTACGGCCGAATTAGGATTCGAAGTCTGAATGAAACTTGAAGATATGGATATTAGCTTTAAAAAGAAACTGCTATCATCCAATTCGGATATTTATAGCTCAATATATGGCCATCAGACGCTACAAAGGTATGTTGTCAGGAACAACATGACGTCACCAACTTACGGATGCAATTTGACAAAGATAGAGATCGATTTCGCTCTTGACCTCTTCATGAGAGTGGCGTATATTTCACTGAGCCTTCCAACGATACCAAGATCGATGCTTTTGAACACCTAAAGCTCCAGAAATTGTCAGCAGACGCTTGCATGTTCTGATAGTTACGAACACTACCACATCTCAAGCCTGAAGAAGGAATTTCACTCAGATCGGGATTGGTTCAGATCTCGACTTCTCCAGGAAACCTGTAGGTATTTATCATATCTTTCTAAAAAAACCAAGATCACTTCATTTCGACTAGCGTACCTCAAAATACGACATTTCGGAGGCTTGATTATCGGCAGCAGGCGCTTGACTTCAATCTTCAATGTTTTTGCTTTTGCAAAATTTTTACTTTTTTTTTATCCACGCTTGCTTCTCTTTCTTCTTATACAATTGCAGAAGATTTTGTGTTCTTCTATAGTACTTGATGCTTTAGAACTTTATAGAAAATGGTACCCCATTTTCTGGTCTCGCTTGGATTTTGAATATCTTAATACTTCATTCAAAATTACTTCTCCAGCCTTCATAATGTTTGAATTCTGAATAGACGCTTGATTAGCTTCACTGGACATTTCTTAAATACGCTAAGGCTTGGTTATCCACTGGGCACATTCACAAGGCTGGTTAACTCGTAGCATTCTTAGCAGTTAGCGTATTATGCTTATTTGACCATCTTAATGCATGAATTAGGATTCGATGTCTTCATGAAACTTGTGGATATGGATATTAGCTTTAGTGAGACAATGGTTTCATCCAATTCGGACACCTACAGCTCAATATATGGTCATCAGACGCTACAAAGGTATGACTGTCAGGAACAACATCACGTCACCAACTTACGGATGCAATTTGACAAAGATAGAGATCGATTTCGCTCTTGACCTCTTCATGAGAGTTGCGGATATTTCTAAAAGCCTTCCAACGATACCAAGATCAACGCTTTTGAACCCCTAAGCATGTTCTGATTGTCACGAACAGTACAACATCTCAAGCTTGAAGAAGGAATTTCACTTAGATCGAGATTGGTTCAGATCTCGACTTCTCCAGGAAACACGTAGGTATTTTTCTTATCTTTCTAACAAAACCAAGATCACTTCATTTCGATGAGCGTACCTCAAAATACGACATTTCGGACGCTTGACTATTGGCAGCAGGCGCTTGACTTCAATCTTCAGTGTTTTGCTTTTGCAGCATTTGTACTTTTGTCTTTATTCACGCTTGTCTTCTCTTTCTTCTATTACAATTGCTGAAGCTTTTGTGTTCTTCTATTACAGTACTTGATGCTTCAGGACTTTATAGAAAATGTTACCTCATTTTCTGGTCAAGCTTGGACTTTGAATATCTTAATACTTCAATCAAAATTACTTCTCCAGGCTTCTTAATGTTTGTATTCTGAATAGACGCTTAATTAGCTTCACCAGACATTTCTTAAACTAGCTAAGGCGCTTGGTTATCCATGGGCACATTCACAAGGCTGTTTAACTCGTAGCATTCTTAGCAGTTAGTGTATTATGCTTATTGGACCATCTTAATGCACGAATGGGATTCGATGTCTTCATGAAACGTTAGATATGGATATTAGCTTTAATGAGACACTGGTTTCATCCAATTCGGACACCTACAGCTCAATATATGGTCATCAGACGCTACAAAGGTATGATTTTCAGGAACAACATCACGTCACCAAATTACGGATGCAATTTCACAAAGATAGTGATCGATTTCGCCCTTGAACTCTTCATGAGAGTTGCGGATATTTCTATAAGCCTTCCAAAGATACCAAGATCAACGCTTTTGAACACCTAAAGCTCCAGAAATTGTCAGCAGACGCTTGCATGTTCTGATTGTCACGAACAGTATCACATCTCAAGCTTGAAGAAGGAATTTCACTCAGATCGAGATTGGTTCAGATCTTGACTTCTCCAGGAAACACGTATTTATATATCTTATCTTTCTAAAAAAACCAAGATCACTTCATTTCGACCAGCGTACCTCAAAATACGACGTTTCGGACGCTTGATTATCGGCAGCAGGCGCTGGACTTCAATCTTCAGTGTTTTGCTTTTGCAGCATTTGTACTTTTGTCTTTATTCACGCTTGTCTTCTCTTTCTTCTATTACAATTGCTGAAGCTTTTGTGTTCTTCTATTACAGTACTTGATGCTCAGGACTTTATAGAAAATGGTACCTCATTTTCTGGTCAAGCTTGGACTTTGAATATCTTAATACTTCAATCAAAAAATCTCCTAGCCTTCATAATGTTTGTATTCTGAATAGACGCTTGATTAGCTTCACCGGACATTTCTTAAATTAGCTAAGGCGCTTGGTTATCCCTGGGCACATTCACAAGGCTGTTTAACTCATAGCATTCTTAGCAGTTAGCGTATTATGCTTATTTGACCATCTTAATGCACGAATTAGGATTCGATGTCTTCATGAAACGTTTAGATATGGATATTTGCTTTAATGAGACACTAGTTTCATCCAATTCGGACACCTACAGCTCAATATATGGTCATCAGACGCTACAAAGGTATGACTTTCAGGAACAACATCACGTCACCAACTTACGGATGCAATTTCACAAAGATAGAGATCGATTTCGCCCTTGACTCTTCATGAGAGTTGCGGATATTTCTATAAGCCTTCCAAAGATACCAAGATCAAGCTTTTGAACACCTAAAGCTCCAGAAATTGTCAGCAGACGCTTGCATGTTCTGATTGTCACGAACAGTATCACATCTCAAGCTTGAAGAAGGAATTTCACTCAGATCGAGATTGGTTCAGATCTTGACTTCTCCAGGAAACACGTATTTATATATCTTATCTTTCTAACAAAACCAAGATACTTCATTTCGACCAGCGTACCTCAAAATACGACGTTTCGGAGGCTTGATTATCGGCAGCAGGCGCTTGACTTCAATCTTCAGTGTTTTTGCTTTTGCAGCATTTGTACTTTGTTTTTATTCACGCTTGTCTTCTGTTTCTTCTATTACAATTGCTGAAGCTTTTGTGTTCTTCTATTACAGTACTTGATGCTTCAGGACTTTATAGAAATATGGTACCTCATTTTCTGGTCAAGCTTGGACTTTGAATATCTTCATACTTCATTCAAAATTACTTCTCTAGCCTTCATAATGTTTGTATTCTGAAATGACGCTTGATTAGCTTCACCGGACGGTTNGCTTGGATTTTGAATATCTTAATACTTCATTCAAAATTACTTCTCCAGCCTTCATAATGTTTGATTCTGAATAGACGCTTGATTAGCTTCATGGACATTTCTTAAATAGCTAAGGCGCTTGGTTATCCGCTGGACACATTCACAAGGCTGGTTAACTCGTAGCATTCTTAGCAGTTAGCGTATTATGCTTATTTGACCATCTTAATGCATGAATTAGGATTCGATGTCTTCATGAAACTTGTGGATATGGATATTAGCTTTAATGAGACAATGGTTTCATCCAATTCGGACACCTACAGCTCAATATATGGTATCAGACGCTACAAAGGTATGACTGTCAGGAACAACATCACGTCACCAACTTACGGATGCAATTTGGCAAAGATAGAGATCGATTTCGCTCTTGACCTCTTCATAGAGTTGCGGATATTTCTAAAAGCCTTCCAACGATACCAAGATCAACGCTTTTGAACACAGTTGCATGTTCTGATTGTCACGAACAGTACACATCTCAAGCTTGAAGAAGGAATTTCACTCAGATCGAGATTCTTTCAGATCTCGACTTCTCCAGGAAACACGTAGGTATTTATCTTATCTTTCTAACAAAACCAAGATCACTTCATTTCGATGAGCGTACCTCAAAATACGACATTTCGGAGCTTGACGGCAGCAGGCGCTTGACTTCAATCTTCAGTGTTTTTGCTTTTGCAGCATTTGTACTTTTGTCTTTATTCACGCTTGTCTTCTCTTTCTTCTATTACAATTGCTGAAGCTTTTGTGTTCTTCTATTACAGTACTTGATGCTTCAGGACTTTATAGAAAATGGTACCTCATTTTCTGGTCAAGCTTGGACTTTGAATATCTTAATACTTCAATCAAAATTACTTCTCCAGGCTTCGTAATGTTTGTATTCTGAATAGACGCTTGATTAGCTTCACCGACATTTCTTAAACTAGCTAAGGCGCTTGGTTATCCATTGGGCACATTCACAAGGCTGTTTAACTCGTAGCATTCTTAGCAGTTAGTGTATTATGCTTATTGGACCATCTTAATGCACGAAATGGATTCGATGTCTTCATGAAACGTTTAGATATAGATATTAGCTTTAATGAGACACTGGTTTCATCCAATTCGGACACCTACAGCTCAATATATGGTCATCAGACGCTACAAAGGTATGATTTTCAGGAACAACATCACGTCACCAAATTACGGATGCAAGTTCACAAAGATAGTGATCGATTTCGCCCTTGAACTCTTCATGAGAGTTGCAGATATTTCTATAAGTCTTCCAAAGATACCAAGATCAACGCTTTTGAACACCTAAAGCTCCATAAATTGTCAGCAGACGCTTGCATGTTCTGATTGTCACGAACAGTATCACATCTCAAGCTTGAAGAAGGAATTTCACTCAGATTGAGATTGATTTAGAGCTTGACTTTTGCAGGAAACGCGTATTTATATATCTTATCTTTCTAACAAAACCAAGATCACTTCATTTCGATGAGCGTGCCTCAAAATACGACGTTTCGGAGGCTTGATTATCGGCAGTAGGCGCTTGACTTCAGTCTTCAGTGTTTTTGCTTTTGCAGCATCTGTACTTTTGTCTTTATTCACGCTTGTCTTCTCTTTCTTCTGTTAGAATTGCTGAAGCTTTTGTGTTCTTCTATTACAGTACTTGATGCCTCAGGACTTTATAGAAAATGGTACCTTATTTTCTGGTCAATCTTGGACTTTGAATATCTTAATACTTCATTCAAAATTACTTCTCCAGCCTTCATAATGTTTGTATTCGAATAGACGCTTGATTAGCTTCACTGGATGCCTTTAATTAGCTAAGGTGCGTGGTTATCCACTGGGCACATTCACAAGGCTGTCAAACTAGTAGCATTCCGACCAGTTTGCGTAATATGCTTTTTGATCCCATTAATGCCGAATTAGGATTCGAAGTCTTCATAAAACTTGTAGATATGGATATTAGCTTTAAAATGAAAACCGCTTTCATCCAATTCGGATACTTATATCTCAATATATGGCCATCAGACGCTACAAAGGTATGACTATCCGGAACAACATGACGTCACCAACTTACGGATGCAATTTGACTAAGATAGAGATCGATTTCGCTCTTGACCTCTTCATGAGAGTTGCGGATATTTCTATAAGCCTTCCAACGATACCAAGATCGATGCTTTTGAACAGCTAAAGCTCCAGAAATTGTCAGCAGGAGCTTGCATGTTCTGATTGTCACGAACAGTATCACATCTCAAGCTTGAAGAAGGAATTTCACTCAGATTGAGATTTATTCAGAGCTTGACTTTTGCAGGAAACGCGTATTTATATATCTTATCTTTCTAACAAAACCAAGATCACTTCATTTCGATGAGCGTGCCTCAAAATACGACGTTTCGGAGGCTTGATTATCGGCAGTAGGCGCTTGACTTCAGTCTTCAGTGTTTTTGCTTTTGCAGCATCTGTACTTTTGTCTTTATTCACGCTTGTCTTCTCTTTCTTCTGTTAGAATTGCTGAAGCTTTTGTGTTCTTCTATTACAGTACTTGATGCCTCAGGACTTATAGAAAATGGTACCTTATTTTCTGGTCAATCTTGGACTTTGAATATCTTAATACTTCATTCAAAATTACTTCTCAACCTTCATAATGTTTTGTATTCCGAATAGACGCTTGATTAGCTTCACTGGATGCCTCTTAAATTAGCTAAGGTGCGTGGTTATCCGCTGGCACATTCACAAGGCTGTCAAACTAGTAGCATTCCGACCAGTTTGCGTAATATGCTTCTTTTATCCCATTAATGGCCGAATTAGGATTCGAAGTCTTAATGAAACTTGTAGATATGGATATTAGCTTTAAAAGAAAACCGCTTTCATCCAATTCGGATACTTATATCTCAATATATGGCCATCAGACGCTACAAAGGTATGACTGTCAGGAACAACATGACGTCACCAACTTACGGATGCAATTTGACAAAGATAGAGATCGATTTCGCTCTTGACCTCTTCAAGAGAGTGGCGGATATTTCACTGAGCCTTCCAACGATACCAAGATCGATGCTTTTGAACACCTAAAGCTCCAGAAATTGTCAGCAGACGCTTGCATGTTCTGGTAGTTACGAACAGCACCACATCTCAAGCTTGAAGAAGGAATTTCACTCAGATCGGATTGGTTCAGATCTCGACTTCTCCAGAAAACCTGTAGGTATTTATCATATCTTTCTAAAAAACCCAAGATCACTTCATTTCGACTAGCGTACCTCAAAATACGACGTTTCGGAGGCTTGATTATCGGCAGCAAGCGCTTGACTTCAATCTTCAGTGTTTTTGCTTTTGCAGAATTTTTACTTTTTTTTTTATTCACGCTTAGCTTCTCTTTCTTCTTATACAATTGCAGAAGATTTTGGTTCTTCTATAGTACTTGATGCTTTCAGAACTTTATAGAAAATGGTACCCCATTTTCTGGTCACGCTTGGACTTTGAATATCTTAATACTTCATTCAAAATTACTTCTCCAGCCTTCATAATGTTTGAATTCTGAATAGACGCTTGATTAGCTTCACTGGACATTTTAAATACGCTAAGGCGCTTGGTTATCCGCTGGCACATTCACAAGGCTGTTAACTCGTAGCATTCTTAGCAGTTAGCGTATTATGCTTATTTGACCATCTTAATGCATGAATTAGGATTCGATGTCTTCATGAAACTTGTGGATATGGATATTAGCTTTAGTGAGACAATGGTTTCATCCAATTCGGACACCTACAGCTCAATATATGGTCATCAGACGCTACAAAGGTATGACTGTCTGGAACAACATCACGTCACCAACTTACGGATGCAATTTGGCAAAGATAGAGATCGATTTCGCTCTTGACCTCTTCATGAGAGTTGCGGATATTTCTAAAAGCCTTCCAACGATACCAAGATCAACGCTTTTGAAACACCTGAGCATGTTCTGATTGTCACGAACAGTACAACATCTCAAGCTTGAAGAAGGAATTTCACTTAGATCGAGATTGGTTCAGATCTCGACTTCTCCAGGAAACACGTAGGTATTTATCTTATCTTTCTAACAAAACCAAGATCACTTCATTTCGACGAGCGTACCTCAAAATACGACATTTCGGACGCTTGATTATTGGCAGCAGGCGCTTGACTTCAATCTTCAGTGTTTTTGCTTTTGCAGCATTTGTACTTTTGTCTTTATTCACGCTTGTCTTCTCTTTCTTCTATTACAATTGCTGAAGCTTTTGTGTTCTTCTATTACAGTACTTGATGCTTCAGGACTTTATAGAAAATGTTACCTCATTTTCTGGTCAAGCTTGGACTTTGAATATCTTAATACTTCAATCAAAATTACTTCTCCAGGCTTCGTAATGTTTGTATTCTGAATAGACGCTTGATTAGCTTCACCGGACATTTCTTAAACTAGCTAAGGCGCTTGGTTATCCATTGGGCACATTCACAAGGCTGTTTAACTCGTAGCATTCTTAGCAGTTAGTGTATTATGCTTATTGGACCATCTTAATGCACGAAATGGGATTCGATGTCTTCATGAAACGTTTAGATATAGATATTAGCTTTAATGAGACACTGGTTTCATCCAATTCGGACACCTACAGCTCAATATATGGTCATCAGACGCTACAAAGGTATGATTTTCAGGAACAACATCACGTCACCAAATTACGGATGCAATTTCACAAAGATAGTGATCGATTTCGCCCTTGAACTCTTCATGAGAGTTGCAGATATTTCTATAAGTCTTCCAAAGATACCAAGATCAACGCTTTTGAACACTAAAGCTCCATAAATTGTCAGCAGACGCTTGCATGTTCTGATTGTCACGAACAGTATCACATCTCAAGCTTGAAGAAGGAATTTCACTCAGATGAGATTGATTTAGAGCTTGACTTTTGCAGGAAACGCGTATTTATATATCTTATCTTTCTAACAAAACCAAGATCACTTCATTTCGATGAGCGTGCCTCAAAATACGACGTTTCGGAGGCTTGATTATCGGCAGCAGGCGCTTGACTTCATCTTCAGTGTTTTTGCTTTTGCAGCATTTGTACTTTTGTCTTTATTCACGCTTGTCTTCTCTTTCTTCTATTAGAATTGCTGATGCTTTTGTGTTCTTCTATTACAGTACTTGATGCTTCAGGACTTTATAGAAAATGTACCTTATTTTCTGGTCAATCTTGGACTTTGAATATCTTAATACTTCATTCAAAATTACTTCTCCAGCCTTCATAATGTTTTGTATTCGAATAGACGCTTGATTAGCTTCACTGGATGCCTCTTAAATTAGCTAAGGTGCGTGGTTATCCGCTGGGCACATTCACAAGGTTAAACTAGTAGCATTCCGACCAGTTTGCGTATATGCTTTTTTACCATTAATGGCCGAATTAGGATTCGAAGTCTTAATGAAACTTGTAGATATGGATATTAGCTTTAAAAAGACACCGGTTTCATCCAATTCGGATACTTATAGCTCAATATATGGCCATCAGACGCTACAAAGGTATGACTATCGGAACAACATGACGTCACCAACTTACGGATGCAATTTGACTAAGATAGAGATCGATTTCGCTCTTGACCTCTTCATGAGAGTTGCGGATATTTCTATAAGCCTTCCAACGATACCAAGATCGATGCTTTTGAACAGCTAAAGCTCCAGAAATTGTCAGCAGAGCTTGCATGTTCTGATTGTCACGAACAGTATCACATCTCAAGCTTGAAGAAGGAATTTCACTCAGATTGAGATTGGTTCAGAGCTTGACTTTGCAGGAAACACGTATTTTATATCTTATCTTTCTAACAAAACCAAGATCACTTCATTTCGATGAGCGTGCCTCAAAATACGACGTTTCGGAGGCTTGATTATCGGCAGCAGGCGCTTGACTTCAAGTCTTCAGTGTTTTTGCTTTTGCAGCATTTGTACTTTTGTCTTTATTCACGCTTGTCTTCTCTTTCTTCTGTTAGAATTGCTGAAGCTTTTGTGTTCTTCTATTACAGTACTTGATGCTCAGGACTTTATAGAAAATGGTACCTTATTTTCTGGTCAATCTTGGACTTTGAATATCTTAATACTTCATTCAAAATTACTTCTCCAACCTTCATAATGTTTTGTATTCCGAATAGACGCTTGATTAGCTTCACTGGATGCTCTTAAATTAGCTAAGGTGCGTGGTTATCCGCTGGGCACATTCACAAGGCTGTCAAACTAGTAGCATTCCGACCAGTTTGCGTAATATGCTTCTTTATCCCATTAATGGCCGAATTAGGATTCGAAGTCTTAATGAAACTTGTAGATATGGATATTAGCTTTAAAAAGAACCGCTTTCATCCAATTCGGATACTTATATTCAATATATGGCCATCAGACGCTACAAAGGTATGACTGTCAGGAACAACATGACGTCACCAACTTACGGATGCAATTTGACAAAGATAGAGATCGATTTCGCTCTTGACCTCTTCAAGAGAGTTGCGGATATTTCACTGAGCCTTCCAACGATACCAAGATCGATGCTTTTGAACACCTAAAGCTCCAGAAATTGTCAGCAGACGCTTGCATGTTCTGATAGTTACGAACAGTACCACATCTCAAGCTTGAAGAAGGAATTTCACTCAGATCGGATTGGTTCAGATCTCGACTTCTCCAGGAAACCTTTAGGTATTATCATATCTTTCTAAAAAACCAAGATCACTTCATTTCGATGAGCGTACTCAAAATACGACGTTTCGGAGGCTTGATTATCGGCAGCAGGCGCTTGACTTCAATCTTCAGTGTTTTTGCTTTTGCAGAATTTTTATTTTTTTTTATCCACGCTTGTCTTCTCTTTCTTCTAATACAATTGCAGAAGCTTTTGTGTTCTTCTACAGTACTTGATGCTTCAGGACTTATAGAAAATGTTACCTCATTTTCTGGTCAAGCTTGGACTTTGAATATCTTCATACTTCATTCAAAATTACTTCTCTAGCCTTCATAATGTTTGTATTCTGAAATGACGCTTGATTAGCTTCACCGGACGGTTCTTATATTAGCTAAAGCGCTTGGTTATCCACTGGGCACATTCACAATGCTATTTAACTCATAGCATTCTTAGCAGATAGCCTATTATGCTTATTTGACCCTCTTAATGCACGAATTAGGATTCGATGTCTTCATGAAACGTGTAGATATGGATATTAGCTTTAATGAGACGCTGGTTTCATCCAATTCGGACACCTACAGCTCAATATATGGTCATCAAACACTACAAAGGTATGACTGTCAGGAACAACATCACGTCACCAACTTACGGATGCAATTTGAATAAGATAGAGATCGATTTCGCTCTTGACCTCTTCATGAGAGTTGCGGATATTTCTCTAAGCCTTCCAACGATACCAAGATCGATGCTTTTGAACACCTAACGCATGTTCTGATTGTCACGAACAGTACAACATCTCAAGCGTGAAGAAGGAATTTCACTTAGATCGAGACTGGTTCAGATCTCGACTCTCTCAAGAAACCGTAGGTATTTATCTTATCTTTCTAACAAAACCAAGATCACTTCATTTCGATGAGCGTACCTCAAAATACGACATTTCGGACGCTTGACTATTGGCAGCAAGCGCTTGACTTCAATCTTCAGTGTTTTTGCTTTTGCAGCATTTGTACTTTTGTCTTTATTCACGCTTGTCTTCTCTTTCTTCTATTGCAATTGCTGAAGCTTTTGTGTTCTTCTATTACAGTACTTGATGCTTCAGGACTTTATAGAAAATGTTACCTCATTTTCTGGTCAAGCTTGGACTTTGAATATCTTAATACTTCAATCAAAATTACTTCTCCAGGCTTCGTAATGTTTGTATTCTGAATAGACGCTTGATTAGCTTCATCGGACATTTCTTAAACTAGCTAAGGTGCTTGGTTATCCATTGGGCACATTCACAAGGCTGTTTAACTCGTAGCATTCTTAGCAGTTAGTGTATTATGCTTATTGGACCATCTTAATGCACGAATTGCGATTCGATGTCTTCATGAAACGTGTAGATATAGATATTAGCTTTAATGAGACACTGGTTTCATCCAATTCGGACACCTACAGCTCAATATATGGTCATCAGACGCTACAAAGGTATGACTTTCAGGAACAACATCACGTCACCAAATTACGGATGCAAGTTCACAAAGATAGAGATCGATTTTCCCTTGAACTCTTCATGAGAGTTGCAGATATTTCTCTAAGCCTTCCAAAGATACCAAGATCAACGCTTTTGAACACCTAAAGCTCCAGAAATTGTCAGCAGACGCTTGCATGTGCTGATTGTCACGAACAGTATCACATCTCAAGCTTGAAGATGGAATTTCACTCAGATCGAGATTGGTTCAGATCTCGACTTCTCCAGGAAACACTATTTATTTATCTTATCTTTCTAAAAAAACCAAGATCACTCATTTCGACCAGCGTACCTCAAAATACGACGTTTCGGACGCTTGACTATTGGCAGCAGGCGCTGACTTCAATCTTCAGTGTTTTTGCTTTTGCAGCATTTGTACTTTTGTTTTTTTCACGCTTGTCTTCTCTTTCTTCTATTACAATTGCTGAAGCTTTTGTGTTCTTCTATTACAGTACTTGATGCTTCAAGACGTTATAGAAAATGGTACCTTATTTTCTGGTCAAGCTTGGACTTTGAATATCTTAATACTTCATTCAAAATTACTTCTCCAACCTTCGTAATGTTTGTATTTTGAATAGACGCTTGATAAGCTTCACCGGACATTTCTTAAATTAGCTAAGGCGCTTGGTTATCCACTGGGCATATTCACAAGGCTGTTTAACTTGCTCTTGACCACTTCATGAGAGTTGCGGATATTTCTATAAGCCTTACAATGATACCAAGATCGATGGTTTTGAACAGCTAAAGCTCCAGAAATTGTCAGCAGACGCTTGCATGTTCTGAATGTCACGAACAGTATCACATCTCAAGCTTGAAGAAGGAATTTCACTCAGATCGAGATTGGTTCAGATATTGACTTCTGCAGGAAACACGTATTTATATTTCTTATCTTTCGAACAAAACCAAGATCACTTCATTTCGATGAGTGTACCTCAAAATACGACGTTTCGGAGGCTTGATTATCGGCAGCAGGCGCTTGACTTCAGTCTTCAGTGTTTTTGCTTTTGCAGCATCTGTACTTTTTTTTTTATTCACGCTTGTCTTCTATTTCTTCTGTTAGAATTGCTGAAGCTTTTGTGTTCTTCTATTACTGTACTTGATGCCTCAGGACTTTATAGAAAATGGTACCTTATTTTCTGGTCAAGCTTGGACTTTGAATATCTTAATACTTCATTCAAAATTACTTCTCCAAACTTCATAATGTTTTGTATTCCGAATAGATGCTTCATTAGCTTCACTGGATGCCTCTTAAATTAGCTAAGGTGCGTGGTTATCCGCTGGGCACATTCACAAGGCTGTCAAACTAGTAGAATTCTAACCAGTTAGCGTATTATGCTTCTTTGAACCTACTAACGGCCGAATTAGGATTCGAAGTCTGAATGAAACTTGAAGATATGGATATTAGCTTTAAAAAGAAACTGCTATCATCCAATTCGGATATTTATATCTCAATATATGGCCATCAGACGCTACAAAGGTATGTTTGTCAGGAACAACATGACGTCACCAACTTACGGATGCAATTTGACAAAGATAGAGATCGATTTCGCTCTTGACCTCTTCATGAGAGTGGCGTATATTTCACTGAGCCTTCCAACGATACCAAGATCGATGCTTTTGAACACCTAAAGCTCCAGAAATTGTCAGCAGACGCTTGCATGTTCTGATAGTTACGAACACTACCACATCTCAAGCCTGAAGAAGGAATTTCACTCAGATCGGGATTGGTTCAGATCTCGTCTTCTCCAGGAAACCTGTAGGTATTTATCATATCTTTCTAAAAAAACCAAGATCACTTCATTTCGACTAGCGTACCTCAAAATACGACATTTCGGAGGCTTGATTATCGGCAGCAGGCGCTTGACTTCAATCTTCAATGTTTTTGCTTTTGCAAAATTTTTACTTTTTTTTTTATCCACGCTTAGCTTCTCTTTCTTCTTATACAATTGCAGAAGATTTTGTGTTCTTCTATAGTACTTGATGCTTTAGAACTTTATAGAAAATGGTACCCCATTTTCTGGTCTCGCTTGGATTTTGAATATCTTAATACTTCATTCAAAATTACTTCTCCAGCCTTCATAATGTTTGAATTCTGAATAGACGCTTGATTAGCTTCACTGGACATTTCTTAAATACGCTAAGGCACTTGGTTATCCACTGGGCACATTCACAAGGCTGGTTAACTCGTAGCATTCTTAGCAGTTAGCGTATTATGCTTATTTGACCATCTTAATGCATGAATTAGGATTCGATGTCTTCATGAAACTTGTGGATATGGATATTAGCTTTAGTGAGACAATGGTTTCATCCAATTCGGACACCTACAGCTCAATATATGGTCATCAGACGCTACAAAGGTATGACTGTCTGGAACAACATCACGTCACCAACTTACGGATGCAATTTGACAAAGATAGAGATCGATTTCGCTCTTGACCTCTTCATGAGAGTTGCGGATATTTCTAAAAGCCTTCCAACGATACCAAGATCAACGCTTTTGAACCCCTAACGCATGTTCTGATTGTCACGAACAGTACAACATCTCAAGCTTGAAGAAGGAATTTCACTTAGATCGAGATTGGTTCAGATCTCGACTTCTCCAGGAAACACGTAGGTATTTTTCTTATCTTTCTAACAAAACCAAGATCACTTCATTTCGATGAGCGTACCTCAAAATACGACATTTCGGACGCTTGACTATTGGCAGCAGGCGCTTGACTTCAATCTTCAGTGTTTTTGCTTTTGCAGCATTTGTACTTTTGTCTTTATTCACGCTTGTCTTCTCTTTCTTCTATTACAATTGCTGAAGCTTTTGTGTTCTTCTATTACAGTACTTGATGCTTCAGGACTTTATAGAAAATGTTACCTCATTTTCTGGTCAAGCTTGGACTTTGAATATCTTAATACTTCAATCAAAATTACTTCTCCAGGCTTCTTAATGTTTGTATTCTGAATAGACGCTTAATTAGCTTCACCAGACATTTCTTAAACTAGCTAAGGCGCTTGGTTATCCATTGGGCACATTCACAAGGCTGTTTAACTCGTGGCATTCTTAGCAGTTAGTGTATTATGCTTATTGGACCATCTTAATACACGAAATGGGATTCGATGTCTTCATGAAACGTTAGATATAGATATTAGCTTTAATGAGACACTGGTTTCATCCAATTCGGACACCTACAGCTCAATATATGGTCATCAGACGCTACAAAGGTATGATTTTCAGGAACAACATCACGTCACCAAATTACGGATGCAATTTCACAAAGATAGTGATCGATTTCGCCCTTGAACTCTTCATGAGAGTTGCGGATATTTCTATAAGCCTTCCAAAGATACCAAGATCAACGCTTTTGAACACCTAAAGCTCCAGAAATTGTCAGCAGACGCTTGCATGTTCTGATTGTCACGAACAGTATCACATCTCAAGCTTGAAGAAAGAATTTCACTCGGATCGAGATTGGTTCAGATCTTGACTTCTGCAGGAAACACGTATTTATATATCTTATCTTTCTAATAAAACCAAGATCACTTCATTTCGACCAGCGTACCTCAAAATACGACGTTTCGGACGCTTGGCTATTGGCAGCAGGCGCTGGACTTCAATCTTCAGTGTTTTTGCTTTTGCAGCATTTGTATTTTTGTCTTTATTCACGCTTGTCTTCTCTTTCTTCTATTACAATTGCTGAAGCTTTTGTGTTCTTCTATTACAGTACTTGATGCTTCAAGACTTTATAGAAAATGGTACCTCATTTTCTGGTCAAGCTTGGACTTTGAATATCTTAATACTTCAATCAAAATCTCCAGGCTTCGTAATGTTTGTATTCTGAATAGACACTTGATTAGCTTCACCGGACATTTCTTAAACTAGCTAAGGCGCTTGGTTATCCATTAGGCACATTCACAAGGCTGTTTAACTCATAGCATTCTTAGCAGTTAGCGTATTATGCTTATTTGACCATCTTAATGCACGAATTGGGATTCGATGTCTTCATGAAACGTTTAGATATGGATATTTGCTTTAATGAGACACTAGTTTCATCCAATTCGGAAACCTACAGCTCAATATATGGTCATCAGACGCTACAAAGGTATGACTTTCAGGAACAACGTCACGTCACCAAATTACGGATGCAATTTCACAAAGATAGTGATCGATTTCGCCCTTGAACTCTTCATGAGAGTTGTGGATATTTCTATAAGCCTTCCAAAGATACCAAGATCAACGCTTTTGAACACCTAAAGCTCCAGAAATTGTCAGCAGACGCTTGCATGTTCTGATTGTCACGAACAGTATCACATCGCAAGCTTGAAGAAGGAATTTCACTCAGATCGAGATTGGTTCAGATCTTGACTTCTCCAGGAAACATTTATTTATATATCTTATGTTTCTAACAAAACCAAGATTACTTCATTTCGACCAGCGTACATCAAAATACGACGTTTCGGAGGCTTGATTATCGGCAGCAGGCGCTTGACTTCAATCTTCAGTGTTTTTCCTTTTGCAGCATTTGTACTTTTGTTTTTATTCACGCTTGTCTTCTGTTTCTTCTATTACAATTGCTGAAGCTTTTGTGTTCTTCTATTACAGTACTTGATGCTTCAGGACATTATAGAAAATGGTACCTCGTTTTCTGGTCAAGCTTGGACTTTGAATATCTTCATACTTCATTCAAAATTACTTCTCTAGCCTTCATAATGTTTGTATTCTGAAATGACGCTTGATTAGCTTCACCGGACGGTTCTTATATTAGCTAAAGCGCTTGGTTATCCACTGGGCACATTCACAATGCTATTTAACTCATAGCATTCTTAGCAGATAGCCTATTATGCTTATTTGACCATCTTAATGCACGAATTAGGATTCGATGTCTTCATGAAACGTGTAGATATGGATATTAGCTTTAATGAGACGCTGGTTTCATCCAATTCGGACACCTACAGCTCAATATATGGTCATCAAACACTACAAAGGTATGACTGTCAGGAACAACATCACGTCACCAACTTACGGATGCAATTTGAATAAGATAGAGATCGATTTCGCTCTTGACCTCTTCATGAGAGTTGCGGATATTTCTATAAGCCTTCCAACGATACCAAGATCGATGCTTTTGAACACCTAACGCATGTTCTGATTGTCACGAACAGTACAACATCTCAAGCGTGAAGAAGGAATTTCACTTAGATCGAGATTGGTTCAGATCTCGACTTCTCCAAGAAACACGTAGGTATTTATCTTATCTTTCTAACAAAACCAAGATCACTTCATTTCGATGAGCGTACCTCAAAATACGACATTTCGGACGCTTGACTATTGGCAGCAAGCGCTTGACTTCAATCTTCAGTGTTTTTGCTTTTGCAGCATTTGTACTTTTGTCTTTATTCACGCTTGTCTTCTCTTTCTTCTATTGCAATTGCTGAAGCTTTTGTGTTCTTCTATTACAGTACTTGATGCTTCAGGACTTTATAGAAAATGTTACCTCATTTTCTGGTCAAGCTTGGACTTTGAATATCTTAATACTTCAATCAAAATTACTTCTCCAGGCTTCGTAATGTTTGTATTCTGAATAGACCCTTGATTAGCTTCATCGGACATTTCTTAAACTAGCTAAGGTGCTTGGTTATCCATTGGGCACATTCACAAGGCTGTTTAACTCGTAGCATTCTTAGCAGTTAGTGTATTATGCTTATTGGACCATCTTAATGCACGAATTGCGATTCGATGTCTTCATGAAACGTTTAGATATAGATATTAGCTTTAATGAGACACTGGTTTCATCCAATTCGGACACCTACAGCTCAATATATGGTCATCAGACGCTACAAAGGTATGATTTTCAGGAACAACATCACGTCACCAAATTACGGATGCAAGTTCACAAAGATAGTGATCGATTTCTCCCTTGAACTCTTCATGAGAGTTGCAGATATTTCTATAAGTCTTCCAAAGATACCAAGATCAACGCTTTTGAACACCTAAAGCTCCAGAAATTGTCAGCAGACGCTTGCATGTGCTGATTGTCACGAACAGTATCACATCTCAAGCTTGAAGATGGAATTTCACTCAGATCGAGATTGGTTCAGATCTTGACTTCTGCAGGAAACACGTATTTATATATCTTATCTTTCTAAAAAAAACCAAGATCACTTCATTTCGACCAGCGTACCTCAAAATACGACGTTTCGGACGCTTGACTATTGGCAGCAGGCGCTGGACTTCAATCTTCAGTGTTTTTGCTTTTGCAGCATTTGTATTTTTGTCTTTATTCACGCTTGTCTTCTCTTTCTACTATTACAATTGCTGAAGCTTTTGTGTTCTTCTATTACAGTACTTGATGCTTCAAGACGTTATAGAAAATGGTACCTTATTTTCTGGTCAAGCTTGGACTTTGAATATCTTAATACTTCAATCAAAATTACTTCTCCAGGCTTCGTAATGTTTGTATTCTGAATAGACGCTAGATTAGCTTCACCGGACATTTCTTAAACTAGCTAAGGCGCTTGGTTATTCATTGGGCACATTCACAAGGCTGTTTAACTCATAGCATTCTTAGCAGTTAGCGTATTATGCTTATCTGACCATCTTAATGCACGAATTGGGATTCGATGTCTTCATGAAACGTTTAGATATGGATATTAGCTTTAATGAGACACTAGTTTCATCCAATTCGGATACCTACAGCTCAATATATGGTCATCAGACGCTACAAAGGTATGACTTTCAGGAACAACGTCACGTCACCAAATTACAGATGCAATTTCACAAAGATAGTGATCGATTTCGCCCTTGAACTCTTCATGAGAGTTGTGGATATTTCTATAAGCCTTCCAAAGATACCAAGATCAACGCTTTTGAACGCCTAAAGCTCCAGAAATTGTCAGCAGAAGCTTGCATGTTCTGATTGTCACGAACTGTATCACATCTCAAGCTTGAAGAAAGAATTTCACTCGGATCGAGATTGGTTCAGATCTTGACTTCTGCAGGAAACACGTATTTATATATCTTATCTTTCTAACAAAGCCAAGATCACTTCATTTCGATGAGCGTACCTCAAAATACGACATTTCGGACGCTTGATTATCGGCAGCAGGCGCTTGACTTCAGTCTTCAGTGTTTTTGCTTTTGCAGCATCTGTACTTTTGTTTCTATTCACGCTTGTCTTCTCTTTTTTTCTGCTAGAATTGCTGAAGCTTTTGTGTTCTTCTAGTACAGTACTTGATGCCTCAGGACTTTGTACAAAATGGTACCTTATTTTCTGGTCAAGCTTGGACTTTGAATATCTTAATACTTCATTCAAAATTACTTCTCCAACCTTCATAATGTTTTGTATTCCGAATAGACGCTTCATTAGCTTCACTGGATGCCTCTTAAATTAGCTAAGGAGCGTGGTTATCCGCTGGGCACATTCATAAGGCTGTCAAACTAGTAGCAATCTTACCAGTTAGCGTATTATACTTCTTTCATCCACTTAATGGCCGAATTAGGATTCGATGTCTTAATGAAACATGTAGATATGGATATTAGATTTAAAAATAAACCGGTTTCATCCAATTCGGATACCTATAGCTCAATTTATGGCCATCAAATGCTACAAAGGTATGACTGTCAGGAACAACATGACGTCACCAACTTACGGATGCAATTTGACAAAGATAGAGATCGATTTCGCTCTTGACCTCTTCATGAGAGTTGCGGATATTTCACTAAGCCTTCCAACGATACTAAGATCAATGCTTTTGAACACCTACAGCTCCAGAAATTGTTAGCAGATGCTTGCATGTTTTAATTGTCATGAACAGTACCACATCCCAAGCTTGAAGAAGGAATTTCACGCAGATCGGGATCGGTACAGATCTCGACTTCTCCTGGAAACCTGTAAGTGTTTATCTTATCTTTCTAAAAAAATCAAGAGTACTTCATTTCGACGAGCGTACCTCAAAATAAGACGTTTCAGAGGCTTGATTATCGGCAGGAGGTGCTTGACTTCAGTCTTCAGTGTTTTTGCTTTTGTAGCATTTGTACTTTTGCTTTTATTCACGCTTGTCTTCTCTTTCTTCTATTACAATTTCTGAAGCTTTTGTGTTCTTCTATTTTAGTACTTGATGCTTCAGGACTTTATAGAAAATGGTACCTCATTTTCTAGTCAAGCTTGGACTTTGAATATCTTAATACTTCATTCAAAATTACTTCTCCAGCCTTCACAATGTTTGTATTTTGAATAAACGCTTGATAAGCTTCACCGGACATTTCTTAAATTAGCTAAGGCGCTTGGTTATCCACTGGACACATTCACAAGGCTGTTTAACTCATAGCATTTTTAGTAGTTAGCGTATTATGCTTATTTGACCATCTTAATGCACGAATTAGGATTCGATGTCTTCATGAAACGTGTGGATATGGATATTAGCTTTAAGGAGACACTGGTTTCATCCAATTCGGACACCTACAGCTCAATATATGGTCATCAGACGCTACAAAGGTATGACTTTCAGGAACAACATCACGTCACCAAATTACGGATGCAATTTCACAAAGATAGAGATCGATTTCGCTCTTGAACTCTTCATGAGAGTTGCGGATATTTCTATAAGCCTTCCAAAGATAGCAAGATCAATGCTTTTAAACACCTAAAGCTCCAGAAATTATCAGCAGACGCTTGCACGTTCTGATTGTCACGAATAGTATCACATCTCAATCTTGAAGAAGGAATTTCACTCGTATCGAGATTGGTTGAGATCTTGACTTCTCCAGGAAACACGTATTTATATATCTTATCTTTCTAACAAAACCAAGATCACTTCATTTCGACCAGCGTACCTCAAAATACGACGTTTCGGAGGCTTGATTATCGGCAGCAAGCGCTTGACTTCAATCTTCAGTGTTTTTGCTTTTGCAGCATTTGTACTTTTGTTTTTATTCACGCTTGTCTTCTGTTTCTCCTATTACAATTGCTGAAGCTTTTGTGTTCTTCTATTACAGTACTTGATGCTTCCGAACATTATAGAAAATGGTACCTCGTTTTCTGGTCAAGCTTGGACTTTGAATATCTTCATACTTCATTCAAAATTACTTCTCTAGCCTTCATATTGTTTGTATTCTGAAATGACGCTTGATTAGCTTCACCGGACGCTTCTTAAATTAGCTAAAGCGCTTGGTTATCTACTGGGCACATTCACAATGCTGTTTAACTCGTAGCATTCTTAGCAGTTAGCGTATTATGCGTATTTGACCCCCTTAATGCACGAATTAGGAACGTGTAGATATGGATATTAGCTTTAATGAGACACCGGTTTCATTCAATTCGGACACCTACAGCTCAATATATGGTCATCAGACGCTACAAAGGTATGACTGTCAGGAACAACATGACGTCACCAACTTACGGATGCAGTTTGACAAAGATAGAGATCGATTTCGCTCTTGACCTCTTCATGAGAGTTGCGGATATTTCTCTAAGCCTTCCAACGATATCAAGATCGATGCTTTTGAACACCTAAAGCTCCTGAAATTGTCAGCAGACGCTTGCATGTTCTGATTGTCACGAACAGTACCACATCTCTAGCTTAAAGAAGGAATTTCACTCAGATCGGGATTGGTCCAAATCTCGACTTCTCCAGGAAACATGTAGGTATATATCTTATCTTTCTAATAAAGCCAAGATCACTTCATTTCGACGAGCGTACCTCAAAATAAGAAATTTCGAAGGCTTGATTATCGGCAGCAGGCGCTTGACTTCAATCTTCAATGTTTTTGCTTTTGCAGCATCTGTACTTTTGTTTTTTTTCACGCTTGTCTTCTCTTTCTTCTATTAGAATTGCTGAAGCTTTTGTGTCCTTCTATTACAGCACTTGATGCCTCGGGACTTTAAAGATAATGGTACCTTATTTTCGGGTCAAGCTTGGACTTTGAATATCTTAATACTTCATTCAAAAGTACTTCTCCAGCCTTCGCAATGCTTGTAATCTGAATAGATGCTTGATTAGCTTCATCGAACATTTCTTATTAGCTAAGGCGCTTGGTTATCCACTGGGCACATTCACAAGGCTGTTTAACTCGTAGCATTCTTAGCAGTTAGCGTATTATGCTTATTTGACCCTCTTAATGCACGAATTAGGATTCGATGTCTGCATGAAACGGGTAGATATGGATATTAGCTTTAGTTAGACACTGGTTTCATCCAATTCGGACACCTAAAGCTCAATACATGGCCATCAGACGCTACAAAGGTATGACCGTCAGGAACAACATGACGTCACCAACTTACGGATGCAATTTGACAAAGATAGAGATTGATTTCGCTCTTGACCTCTTCATGAGAGTTGCGGATATATCTCTAAGCCTTCCAACAATACGAAGATCGATGCTTTTGAACACCTAAAGCTCCAGAAATTGTCAGCCGACACTTGCATGTTCTGATTGTCACGAACAGTACCACATCTCAAGCTTGAAGAAGGAATTTCACTCAGATCGGGATTGGTTCAGATCTCGACTACTCTAGGATACCTGTAGTTGTTTATCTTATCTTTCTAACAAAATCAAGAGTACTTCATTTTGAAGAGTGTACCTCAAAATACGAGGTTTCGGAGGCTTGATTATCAGCAGCAGGCGCTTGGCTTCAATCTTCAGTGTTTTTGCTTTTGCAGCATTTGTACTTTTGTTTTTATTCACGCTTGTCTTCTCTTTCTTCTATTACAATTGATGTTTTGTGTTCTTCTATTATAGTACTTGATGCTTCAGGACTTTATAGAAAATGGTACCTCACTTTCTGGTCAAGCTTGGACTTTGAATTTCTTAATACTTCATTCAAAATTACTTCTCCAGGCTTCATAATGTTTGTATTCTGAATAGATGCTTGATTAGCTTCACCGGACATTTCTTAAACTAGCTAAGGCGCTTGGTTATCCCTTGGGCACATTCACAAGGCTGTTTAACTCGTAGCATTCTTAGCAGTTAGCGTACTATGCTTATTTGACCATCTTAATGCACGAATTAGGATTCGATGTCTTCATCAAACGTTTAGATATGGATATTAGCTTTAATGGGACACTAGTTTCATCCAATTCGGACACCTACAGCTCAATATATGGTCATCAGACACTAAAAAGGTATGACTGTCAGGAACAACATCACGTCACCAACTTACGGATGCAATTTGACAAAGATAGAGATCGATTTCGCTCTTGACCTCTTCATGAGAGTTGCGGATATTTCTATAAGCCTTCCAACGACACCAAGATCGATGCTTTTGAACACCTAATGCATGTTCTGATTGTCACGAACAGTACCACATCTCAAGCTTGAAGAAGGAATTTCACTTAGATCGAGATTGGTTCAGATCGAGACTACTCTAGGAAACACGTAGGTATTTATCTTATCTTTCTAACAAAACCAAGATCACTTCATTTCGACCAGCGTACCTCAAAATACGACGTTTCGGAGGGTTGATTATCGGCAGTAGGAACTTGACTTAATCTTCATTGTTTTTGCTTTTGCAGCATCTATACTTTTGTTTTTTTCACGCTTGTCTTCTCTTTCTTCTGTTAGAATTGCTGAAGCTTTTATGTTCTTCTATTACAGTAGTTGATGCCTCAGGACTTTATATAAAATGGTACCTTATTTTCTGGTCAAGCTTGGACTTTGAATATCTTAATACTTCATTCAAAATTACTTCTCCAACCTTCATAATGTTTTGTATTATGAATAGACGCTTAATTAGCCTCACTGGATGCCTCTTAAATTAGCTAAGGTGCGTGGTTATCCGCTGGGCACAGTCACAAGGCTGTCAAACTAGTAGCATTCTGACCAGTTAGCATATTATGCTTCTTTCATCCTCTTAATGGCCGAATTAGGATTCGATGTCTGAATGAAACTTGTAGATATGGATATTAGATTTAAAAAGAAACCGGTTTCATGCAATTCGGATACCTATAGCTCAATATTTGGCCATCAGACGCTACAAAGGTATGACTGTCAGGAACAACATAACGTAACCAACTTACAGATGCAATTTGACAAAGATAGAGATCGATTCTCTCTTGACCTCTTCATGAGAGTTGCGGATATTTCACTAAGCCTTCCAACGATACCAATATCGATGCTTTTAAAAAGCTAAAGCTCCAGAAATTGTCAGCAGACGCTTGCATGTTCTGATTGTCACGAACAGTATCACATCACAAGCTTGAAGAAGGAATTTCACTCAGATCGAGATTGGTTCAGATCTTGACTTCTGCAGGAAACACGTATTTATATATCTTATCTTTCTAACAAAACCAAGATCACTTCACTTCGGTGAGCGTACCTCAAAATACGACGTTTCGGAGGCTTGATTTTTGGCAGTAGGCGCTTGACTTCAGTCTTCAGTGCTTTTGCTTTTGCAGCATCTGTACTTTTGTTTTTATTCACGCTTGTCTTCTCTTTCTTCTGTTAGAATTGCTAAAGCTTTTGTTTTCTTCTATTACAGTGCTTGATGCCTCAGGACTTTATAAAAAATGGTACCTTATTTTCTGGTCAAGCTTGGACTTTGAATATCTTAATACTTCATTCAAAATTACTTCTCCAACCTTCATAATGTTTTGTATTCCGAATAGACGCTTTATTAGCTTCACTGGATGCCTCTTAAATTAGCTAAGGTGCGTGGTTATCCACTGGGCAAATTCACAAGGCTGTCAAACTAGTAGCATTCTGACCAGTTAGCGTATTACGCTTTTTTCATCCACTTAATGGCTGAATTAGGATTCGATGTCTTAATGAAACATGTAGATATGGATATTAGATTTAAAAAGAAACCGGTGTCATCCAATTCGGATACCTATAGCTCAATATATGGCCATCAGACGCTACAAAGGTATGACTGTCAGGAACAACATGACGTCACCAACTTACGGATGCAATTTGACAAAGATAGAGATCGATTTCGCTCTTGACCTCTTCATGAGAGTTGCGGATATTTCAATAAGCCTTCCAACGATACTAAGATCAATGCTTTTGAACACCTAAAGCTCCAGAAATTGTCAGCAGACGCTTGCCTGTTCTAATTGGCACGAACCGTACCACATCCCAAGCTTGAAGAAGGATTTTCACGCAGATCGGGATTGGTTCAGATCTCGAGTTCTCCTGGAAACCTGTAGGTGTTTATCTTATCTTTCTAAAAAAATCAAGAGTACTTAATTTCGACGTGGGTACCTCAAAATACGACATTTCGAGGGTTGATTATCAGCACCAGGCGCTCGACTTCAATCTTCAGTGTTTTTGTTTTTGCAGCATTTGTACTTTTGTTTTTATTCACGCTTGTCTTCTCTTTCTTCTATTACAATTTCTGAAGCTTTTGTGTTCTTCTATTACAGTACTTGATGCTTCAGGACTTTATAGAAAATGGTACCTCATTTTCTGGTCAAGCTTGGACTTTGAATATCTTAATACTTCATTCAAAATTACTTCTCCAGCCTTCGTAATGTTTGTATTCTGAATAGACGCTTGATTAGCTTCACCTGACATTTCTTAAATTAGCTAAGGCGCTTGGTTATCCACTGGGCACATTCACAAGGCTGTTTAACTCGTAGCATTCTTCGCAGTTAGCGTATTATGCTTATTTGACCATCTTAATGCATGAATTAGGATTCGATGTCTTCATGAAACGTGTGGATACGGATATTAGCTTTAGTGAGACAATGGTTTCATCCAATTCGGACACCTACAGCTCAATATATGGTCAACAGACGCTACAAAGGTTTGAGAAAGATAGAGATCGATTTCGCTCTTGACCTCTTCATGAGGGTTGCGGATATTTCTATAAGCCTTTCAACGATATCAAGATCGATGCTTTTGAACACCTAATGCATGTTGTGATTGTCACGAATAGTACCACATCTCAAGCTTGAAGAAGGAATTTCACTCAGATCGAGATTGGTTTAGATCTCGATTTCTCCAGGAAACACGTAGGTATTTATCTTATCTTTCTAGCAAAACCAAGATCACTTCATTTCGACGAGCGTACCTCAAAATACGACTTTTTGGACTCTTGACTATTGGCAGCAGGCGCTTGACTTCAATCATCAGTGTTTTTGCTTTTGCAGCATTTGTACTTTTGTCTTTATTCACGCTTGTCTTCTCTTTCTTCTATTACAATTGCTGAAGCTTTTGTGTTCTTCTATTACAGTACTTGATACTTCAGGACTTTATAGAAAATGGTACCTCATTTTCTGGTCAAGCTTGGACTTTGAATATCTTAATACTTCATTCAAAATTACTTCTCCAGCCTTCGTAATGTTGGTATTTTGAATAGACGCTTGATTATCTTCACCGGACATTTCTTCAATTAGCTAAGGCTTGGTTATCCCCTGGGCACATTCACAAGGCTGTTTAACTCGTAGCATTCTTAGAAGTTAGAGTATTATGCTTATTTGACCATCTTAATGCACGAATTTGGATTCGATGTCTGCATGAAACTTGTAGATATGGATATTAACTTTAATGAGACACTAGTTTCATCCAATTCGGACACCTACAGCTCAATATATGGTCATCAGACGCTATAAAGGTATGACTTTCAGGAACAACATCACGTCACCAAATTACGGATGCAATTTGACAAAGATAGAGATCGATTTCTCTCTTGAACTCTTCATGAAAGTTGCGGATATTTCTATAAGCCTTCCAAAGATACCAATATCAACGCTTTTGAGCACCTAAAGCTCCAGAAATTGTCAGCAGACGCTTGCATGTTCTGATTGTCATGAACAGTTCCACATCTCAAGCTTGAAGAAGGAATTTCACTCAGATTGAGATTGGTTCAGATCTTGACTTCTCCAGGAAACACGTATTTATATATCTTATCTTTCTAACAAAACCAAGATCACTTCATTTCGACCAGCGTACCTCAAAATACGACGTTTCGGAGGCTTGATTATCGGTAGCAGGCGCTTGACTTCAATCTTCAGTGTTTTTCTTTTGCAGCATTTGTACTTTTATTTTTATTCACGCTTGTCTTCTCTTTCTTCTATTACAATTGCTGAAGCTTTTGTGTTCTTCTATTACAGTACTTGATGCTTCAGGACATTATAGAAAATGGTACCTCATTTTCTGGTCAAGCTTGGACTTTGAGTATCTTCATACTTCATTCAAAATTACTTCTCTAGCCTTCATAATGTTTGTGTTCTGAAATGACGCTTGATTAGCTTCACCGGACACTTCTTAAATTAGCTAAAGCGCTTGGTTATCCACTGGGCACATTCACAATGTTGTTTAACTCGTGGCATTCTTAGCAGTTAGCGTATTATGCTTATTTGACCCCCTTAATGCACAAATTAGGAACGTGTAGTTATGGATATTAGCTTTAATGAGACATCGGTTTCATCCAATTCAGACACCTACAGCTCAATATATGGTCATCAGACGCTACAAAGGTATGACTGTCAGGAACAACATGACGTCACCAACTTACGGATGCAATTTGACAAAGATAGAGATCGATTTCGCTCTTGATCTCTTCATGAGAGTTGCGGATATTTCTCTAAGCCTTCCAACGATATCAAGATCGATGCTTTTGAACACCTAAAGTGTAACCCCCTGCTTTTTCACTTCTATGTATCGACGTGTTAATACTTGCTTATAGATGTTTGCATATGTTGTTTTTGATTGTTTTTGGTGCATAAGTTCATAGTTGTAATAATTCAGCCTTTAGAATAATCAATTCATCCGAGTCTAAATAACCTGTTTCACGGTTTCGGCCATATCTTGAGTTCTAGACATCGAAAGCTTAGAGGATTACCTACAAGTCTTATTCGGGTGTCGATGCCAAAAATCGATTGGGACATCGATTTCCAGGTGAAGAAATCGATTTCCAGAAAGTGGAAATCGATTGTTTGAAGGGCAAAATTGATTTCTTTGATAAGAAAATCGATTTGGCCAATCGATTTCCATGGATGTTGAAATCGATTTCCATGCATGTCAGAGCTTGTGTACGCATTTGGGTTACTGGGCTATGCTGTGTACGGTCCATTCGTCCTAAAACGTCCCTACAGTTATATATACCTAGCATATGACCTAAACCTAGCATCCACACCCTATTGTACACACTTTTTGCCTCTTCTCATCCCTAAGAGCTCTAATTGATCTCTTGCTCTAGAAAACCCAAAGGATGAATCCTGCTTTGGTGTTCTTCATCAAGAACACGCCGTTGTTTAGCTAATCCATCCCTATTGCTAAAGTTAATCTCCTAAGTTAGAAACCAAGGTGAGTTTCTAATCCTAGTTTTGTTTTCCCTTTTAATCCTTAACTTAAGGATCGACTCTGCTTTGCAGTGTTGCGATCGTGATCAAGTGCTGAACCTGTAAGAAGGAACCGTAGCAGAACTTGGCTCTATTCTCTTTCCCTTAGGCTGTGAATCGTCATACCAGGTATGGGGGGGAGGAAATTGGTCATGAGTATGTGGGTTTTGGGATAGGTTAAGATGAAGGGGTTAACCCATGACCCCTATATGTTTGTCTATATGCATTGTAAGTGCCTATGAATGTTGTTATGTTGTTTTCTGACTATATGAGTATTGATTGATGAATAATCTGATGTCATAACATGTTTATAACTATGAGTACATGATTATTATGATTGTTGATGAATTGATGATGATGAACATGTTGTTTATGCCATGATATGGTGTTTTGTTAACCCTATGCTATCAGAACATAGTTATAGGGAGAAAATAAATAGGCAAAGTGAGATTGATGACCAAGGATTAGTTTGAGAACCCTTAGGTTATGATTTATGAGTGTTGGACTAATCAAATTGGTGATAAATAGCTTAGGCTCGAATGATTTGTTAATTACAGAACGTAGACTGGTCTATAGCTGAGGAAAACCGCTGCTGTATGATCTGACACCCAGAAATCGATTTCCAGCACATGGAAATCGATTTGAATCGACCAAGAATCAATTTCCAGAGCGTGGATATCGATTTGGCCTTGTAGAAATCGATTTTTAGAATCGATTTTTCCTTGTTCAAAATCGATTGGGGAAATCGATTTGAACATGTTGAAATCGATTTTCAGAGATTGGAAATCGATTTTGAAGACTTGAGAAATCGATTCCAGAGAATGGAAATCGATTTTCACGTGCCCAGGAGCTGTTTTGACCCCTTATGCTTGATGGATAGTGTTATGTAGGCTTTTTATAATCCTAATAAGATATGAATTATGGTTTAGATATTAAGATTAAGATTAAGTTATGATTTTAATAAGATATGAATTGTGGTTTAGATATTAAGATTAAGTTATAATCTTAATAAATATATGACTTGAGGTCTAAATATTAAGGTTAAGTTATAATCTTAATAAAATATGGATTGAGGGTTTAGATAATAAGATCAAGTATAATGCGTAATAAAAGTAATGTTAAGTTAAGACTTAACAAAGAGAACAATTGATAAGACGAGGATATTATTGGTAACGACGTACTATTACCGATGTTGTTGGTTAAATCATTCTTGATGCTTATTGGTCAAGCTTGATGTTGATAAATCATCTTTGATGCTCGTTGGTCAAAGTTGATAGTCATGTAATGGTGTGATGGTGGATGGTTGGACATGTGTTTGCATGTTGTTGAGCATAGCATGCATCATACGTTGACGTTGATATGTTGGGTGGAAAGCAAACGATGAATCGCGATAGTGGAGGCCATGATGGGTGTTATCCCGGCCTTGCGGGTACATTGGGTAGGGAAATTCCAGGTGACATAGGCTAGCTACCTATTGTCGGAGTGACCTAAAGGATAAGCTTGAGCACCCTGACTAGCCACTATACGTTATCAGGATTAGTGAGAGTGTTCGGGGATGGCCCATGGTCTGGCATATCATCCACGTTGATAACCGAACATGTACTCCTAATCGTCTTTCCAGAGTTATAGTTGTTGGCCACATGCATACGGAGTAGTGATGTTGCATTCGCATTGACATGAATCTTTGATATGTATATATATATATATATATATATATATATATATATATATATATATATATATATATATATATATATATATTGATTATACATGTGTTGATTGATGTATGTTGTATGTCATCTTAATTACTATTCCATTCCGTTTACATATATTTATGATCGTAGTTCTCACCCCCATCTTTTGTTGTTCTTGTGCATATGATGTTGCATGTGCAGAGGAGGGTGAGCATGCTGACGAGGAGTGATCCCGTGGAGATCTCTCTTAGTAGTAGTAGATAGGATTTACATTCAGTTGTTTAGTTTTATTCCGATGTGTTATTGGTATATGTATACCAACTCTGATCATGTGACATCGGGTTTTGGGTTTTGGTTTATGTTAATGTTTTTCCGCAGTTGTTTTATTTTTAAAATGTTTCCGGATCATGTGGTACTTGCTGCCTTTTATGTTAAAATTTTGTTTAACTTGCATGCTTTATTTTATTTTATCGTATGCGGCGTAGCGGGTGTCACATAAAGCTCCTGAAATTGTAAGCAGATGCTTGCATGTTCTGATTGTCACGAACAGTACCACATCTCTAGCTTGAAGAAGGAATTTCACTCAGATCGGGATTGGTTCAAATCTCGACTTCTCCAGGAAACATGTAGTTATTTATCTTATCTTTCTAATAAAGCCAAGATCACTTCATTTCAACGAGCGTACCTCAAAATACGACGTTTTGGAGGCTTGATTATTGGCAGCAGGCGCTTGCCTTCAATCTTCAGTGTTTTTGTTTTTGCAGCATTTGTACTTTTGTTTTTATTCACGCTTGTCTTCTCTTTCTTCTATTACAATTTCTGAAGCTTTTGTATTCTTCTATTACAGTACTTGATGCTTCAGGACTTTATAGAAAATGGTACCTCATTTTCTGGTCAAGCTTGGACTTTGAATATATTAATACTTCATTCAAAATTACTTCTCCAGGCTTCGTAATGTTTGTATTCTGAATAGACGCTTGATTAGCTTCACCGGACATTTCTTAAATTAGCTAGGGCGCTTGGTTATCCATTGGGTACATTCACAAGGCTGTTTAACTCGTAGCATTCTTAGCAAGTAGCGTATTATGCTTATTTGACCATCTTAATGCACGAATTAGGATTCGATGTCTGCATGAAACGTTTAGATATGGATATTAGCTTTAATGAGACATTGGTTTCATCCAATTCGGACATCTACAGCTCAATGTGTGGTCATTAGACGCTAAAAAGGTATGACAGTTAGGAACAACATCACGTCACCAACTTACGGATGCAATTTGACAAAGATCGAGATCGATTTCGCTCTTGACCTCTTCATGATTATCGGCAGCAGGCGCTTAACTTTAATCGTCAAAGTTTTTGCTTTTGCAGCATCTATACTTTTGTTTTTATTCACGCTTGTCTTCTCTTTCTTCTGTTAGAATTGCTGAAGCTTTTGTGTTCTTCTATTACAGTACTTGATGCCTCGGGACTTTATAGAAAATGGTTCCTTATTTTCTGGTCAAGCTTGGACTTTGAATATCTTAATACTTCATTCAAAATTACTTCTCCAACCTTCATAATGTTTTGTATTATGAATAGACGCTTGTTCAGCCTCACTAGATGCCTCTTAAATTAGCTAAGGTGCGTGGTTATCCGCTGGGCACATTCACAAGGCTGTCAAACTAGTAGCATTCTGACCAGTTAGCATATTATGCTTCTTTCATCCTCTTAAGAAACCAGTTTCATCCAATTCGGATGCCTATAGCTCAATATTTGGCCATCAGACGCTACAAAGGTATGACTGTCAGGAACAATATAACGTCATCAACTTACGGATGCAATTTGACAAAGAAAGAGATCGATTCGCTCTTGACCTCTTCATGAGAGTTGCGGATATTTCACTAAGCCTTCCAACGATACCAAGATCGATGCTTTTCAACACCTAAAGCTCCTGAAATTTTCAGCAGACGCTTGCATGTTCTGATTGCCACGAACAGTACCACATCTCAAGCTTGAAGAAGGAATTTCACTCAGATCGGGATTGGTTCAGATCTCGACTTCTCCAGAAAACCTATAGGTGTTTATTTTATCTTTCTTTCTAACAAAATCAAGAGTACTTCATTTCGACGAGGGTACCTCAAAATACGAAGTTTCGGAGGCTTGATTATTAGCAGCAGGCGTTTGACTTCAATCTTCAGCGTTTTTGCTTTTGCAGCATTTGTGCTTTTGTTTTTATTCACGCTTATCTTCCCTTTCTTGTATTACAAATTCTGAAGCTTTTGTGTTCTTCTATTACAGTACTTGATGCTTCAGGACTTTATAGAAAATGGTACCTCATTTTCTGGTCAAGCTTGGACTTTGAATATCTTAATACTTCATTCAAAATTACTTCTCCAGCCTTCGTAATGTTTTTATTCTAAATATACGCTTGATTAGCTTCACCGGACAATTCTTCAATTAGCTAAGGCGCTTGGTTATCCACTGGGCACATTCACAAGGCTGTTTAACTAGTAGCATTCTTGGCAGTTAACGTATTATGGTTATTTGACCATCTTAATGCACGAATTAGGATTCGATGTCTTCATGAAACGTGTAGATATGGATATTAGCTTTAATGAGACACTGGTTTCATCCAATTCGGATACCTATAGCTCAATATATGACCATCAGACGCTACAAAGGTATGACTGTCAGGAACAACATGACGTCACCAACTTACGGATGCAATTTGACAAAGATAGGGATCAATTTCGCTCTTGACCTCTTCATGAGAGTTGCGGATATTTCACTAAGCCTTCCAACGATACCAAGATCGATGCTTTTGAACACCTAAAGCTCCAGAAATTGTCAGCAGACGCATGCATGTACTTATTGCCACGAACAGAACCACATCTCAAGCTTGAAGAAGGAATTTCACTCTGATCGGGATTGGTTCAGATCTCGCCTTCTCCAGTAAACCTGTAGGTGTTTATCTTATCTTTCTAACAAAATCAAGAGTACTTCATTTCGACGAGGGTACCTCAAAATACGACGTTTCGAAGGCTTGATTATCAGCAGCAGGCGCTTGACTTCAATCTTCAGTGTTTTTGCTTTTGCAGCATTTGTACTTTTGTTTTTATTCACGCTTGTCTTCCCTTTCTTGTATTACAATTTCTGAAGCTTTTGTATTCTTCTATTACAGAACTTGATGCTCCAGAACTTTATAGAAAATGGTACCTCATTTTCTGGTCAAGCTTGGACTTTGAATATCTTAATACTTCATTCAAAATTACTTCTCCAGCCTTCGTAATGTTTGTATTCTGAATATACGCTTGACTAGCTTCACCGGACATTTATTAAATTAGCTAAGGTGCTTGGTTATCCACTGGGCACATTCACAAGGCTGTTTAACTCGTTGCATTCTTAGCAGTTAGCATATTATGCGTATTTGACCATCTTAATGCACGAATTAGGATTCAATGCCTTCATGAAACGTGTAGATATGGATATTAGCTTTAATGAGACACTGGTTTCATCTAATTCGGACACCTACAGCTCAATATATGGTCATCATACGCTAGAAAGTAATGACTGTCAGGAACAACATCACGTCACCAACTTACGGATGCAATTTGACAACGATAGAGATCGATTTCGCTCTTGACCTCTTCATGAGAGTTGCGGATATTTCTATAAGCCTTCCAACGATACCAAAATCGATGCTTTTTAACACCTAACGCATGTTCTCTTTGTCACGAACAGTACCACATCTCAAGCTTGAAGAAGGAATTTCACTCAGATCGAGATTGGTTCAGATCTCGACTTCTGCAGGAAACACGTAGGTATTTATCTTATCTTTCTAACAAAACCGAGATCACTTTATTTCGACCAGCGTACATCAAAATACGACGTTTCGGACGCTTGATTATCGGCAGCAGACACTTGACTTCAATCTTCTGTGTTTTTGCTTTTGCAGCATTTGTACTTTTGTCTTTTTTCACGCTTGTCTTCTCTTTCTTCTATTATAATTGCTGAAGCTTTTGTGTTCTTCTATTACAGTACTTGATGCTTCAGGACTTTATAGAAAATGGTACCTCATTTTCTGGTCAAGCTTGGACTTTGAATAACTTAATACTTCATTCAAAATTACTTCTCCAGACTTCGTAATGTTTGTATTCTGAATTGACGCTTGATTAGCTTCACCGGACATTTCTTAAATTAGCTATGGCGCTTGGTTATCCACTAGGCACATTCACAAGGCTGTCAAACTAGTAGCATTCTGATCAGTTAGCGTATTATGCTTCTTTTATCCTCTGAATGTAACTTGTACATATGGATATTAGATTTAAAAAGAAACCGGTTTCATCCAATTCGGATACCTATAGCTCAGTATATGACGATCAGACGCTACAAAGGTATGACTTTCAGGAACAACATGACGTCACCAACTTACGGATGCAATGTGACAAAGATACAGATCGATTTCGCTCTTGACCTCTTCATGAGAGTTGCGGATATTTCACTAAGCTTTCCAATGATACCAAGATCGATGCTTTTGAACACCTAAAGCTCCAAAAATTGTCAGCAGACGCATGCATGTACTGAATGCCACAAACAGAACCACATCTCAACTTGAAGAAGGAATTTCACTCAGATCGGGATTGGTTCAGATCTCGCCATCTCCAGGAAATCTGTAGGTGTTTATCTTATCTTTCTAACAAAATCAAGAGTACTTCATTTCGACGAGGGTACCTCAAAATACGACGTTTCGGAGGCTTGATTATTAGCAGCAGGCGCTTGACTTCAATCTTCAGTGTTTTTGATTTTGCAGCATTTGTACTTTTGTTTTTATTCACGCTTGTCTTCCCTTTCTTGTACTACAATTTCTGAAGCTTTTGTTTTCTTCTATTACAGTACTTGATGCTTCAGGAGTTTATAGAAAATGGTACCTCATTTTCTGGTCAAGCTTGGACTTTGAATATATGAATACCTCATTCAAAATTACTTCTCCAGCCTTCGTAATGTTTGTATTCTGAATATACACTTGATTAGCTTCACCGGACATTTATTAAATTAGCTAAGGCGCTTGGTTATCCACTGGGCACATTCACAAGGCTGTTTAACTCGTAGCATTCTTAGAAGTTAGCGTATTATGCTTATTTGACCATCTTAATGCACGAATTAGGATTCGATGTCTTCATGAAACGTGTAGATATGGATATTAGCTTTGATGAGACAAAGGTTTCATCCAATTCGGACACCTACTGCTCAATATATGGTCATCAGATGCTACAAAGGTATGACTGTCAGGAACAACATCACGTCACCAACTTACGGATGCAATTTGACAAAGATAGAGATCAATTTCGCTCTTGACCTCTTCATGAGAGTTGCGGATATTTCTATAAGCCTTCCAACGATACCAAGATCGACGCTTTTTAACACCTAATGCATGTTCTCATCATCACGAACAGTACCACATCTCAAGCTTGAAGAAGGAATTTCACTCAGATCGAGATTGTTTCAGATCTCGACTTCTCCAGGAAACACGTAGGTATTTATCTTATCTTTCTAAAAAAACCAAGATCACTTCATTTCGACCAGCGTACATCAAAATATGATGTTTCGGACGCTTGATTATTGGCAGCAGGCACTTGACTTCAATCTTCAGTGTTTTTGCTTTTGCAGCATTTGTACTTTTCTCTTTATTCACGCTTGTCTTCTCTTTCTTCTATTATAATTGCTGAAGCTTTTGTGTTCTTATATTACAGTACTTGATGCATCAGGACTTTATAGAAAATGGTACCTCATTTTCTGTTCAAGCTTGGACTTTGAATATCTTAATACTTCATTCAAAGTTACTTCTCCGGCCTTCGTAATGTTTATATTCTGAATAATTACTTGATTAGCTTCACCGGACATTTCTTAAATTAGATAGGGCGCTTGGTTATCCATTGGGCATATTCACAAGGCTGTTTAACTCGTAGCATTCTTAGCAGTTAGCATATTATACTTATTTGACCATCTTAATGCACGAATTAGGATTCGATGTCTTCATGAAACGTGTAGATATGGATATTAGCTTTAATGAGACACAGGTTACATCCAATTTGGACAACTACAGCTCAATATATGGTCTTCAGACGCTACAAAGGTATGACTGTCAGGAACAACATCACTTCACCAACTTACGGATGCAATTTGACAAAGATGGAGATCGATTTTGCTCTTGACCTCTTCATGAGAGTTGCGGATATTTCTATAATCCTTCCAATGCTACCAAGATCGATGCTTTCGAACACCTAATGCATGTTCTGATTGTCACGAACAGTAACATATCTCAAGCTTGAAGAAGGAATTTCACTCAGATTGGGATTGGTTCAGATCTCGACATCTCCAGGAAACCTGTAGGTGTTTATCTTATCTTTCTAACAAAATCAAGAGTACTTCATTTCGACGAGGGTACCTCAAAATATGACGTTTCGGAGGCTTGATTATCAGCAGCAGGCGCTTGACTTCAATCTTCAGTGTTTTTGCTTTTGCAGCATTTGTACTTTTGTTTTTATTCACGCTTGTCTTCTCTTTCTTGTATTACAATTTCTGAAGCTTTTGTGTTCTTCTATTACAGTACTTGATGCCTCAGGACTTTATATAAAATGGTACCATATTTTCTGGTCATGCTTGGACTTTGAATATCTTAATACTTCATTCAAAATTACTTCTGCAACCTTCATAATGTTTTGATTTCCAAATAGACGCTTAATTAGCTTCACTGGATGCCTCTTAAATTAGCTAAGGTGCGTGGTTATCCGCTGGGCACATTCACAAGGCTGTCAAACTATTAGCATTCTGACCAGTTAGCATATTATGTTTCTTTCATCCTCTTAATGGCCGAATTAGGATTCGATGTCTTAATGAAACTTGTTGATATGGATATTAGATTTAAAAAGAAACCGGTTTCATCCAATTCGGATACCTATAGCTCAATATTTGGCCATCAGACGCTACAAAGGTATGACTGTCAGGAACAACATAACGTCACCAACTTACGAATACAATTTGACAAATATAGAGATCGATTCGCTCTTGACCTCTTCATGAGAGTTGCGGATATTTCAGTAAGCCTTCCAACGATACCAAGATCGATGCTTTTGAACACTAAAAGCTCCTGAAATTTTCAGCAGACGCTTGCATGCTCTGATTGCCACGAACAGTACCACATCTCAAGCTTGAAGAAAGAATTTCACTCAGATTGGGATTGGTTCAGATCTCGACATCTCCAGGAAACCTGTAGGTGTTTATCTTATCTTTCTAACAAAATCAAGAGTACTTCATTTCGACGAGGGTACCTCAAAATATGACGTTTCGGAGGCTTGATTATCAGCAGCAGGCGCTTGACTTCAATCTTCAGTGTTTTTGCTTTTGCAGCATTTGTACTTTTGTTTTTATTCACGCTTGTCTTCTCTTTCTTGTATTACAATTTCTGAAGCTTTTGTGTTCTTCTATTACAGTACTTGATGCATCAGGACATTATAGAAAATGGTACCACATTTTCTAGTCAAGCTTGGACTTTGAATATATGAATACCTCATAGAAAATTACTTCTCCAGCCTTTGTATTGTTTGTATTCTGAACATACGCATGATTAGCTTCACCTGACTTTTCTTAGATTAGCTAAGGCGCTTGGTTATCCACTGGGCCATTCACAAGGCTATTTAACTCGTAGCATTCTTAGCAGTTAGCGTATTATGCTTTTTTTGACCATCTTAATGCACGAATTTGGATTCGATGTCTTCATGAAACGTGTAGATATGGATATTAGCTTTGATGAGACAAAAGTTTCATCCAATTCGGACACCTACAGCTCAATATATGGTAATCAGACGCTACAAAGGTATGACTATCCGGAACAACATCACGTCACCAACTTACGGATGCAATTTGACAAAGATAGAGATCAATTTCGCTCTTGACCTCCTCATGAGAGTTGCGGATATTTCTATAAGCCTTCCAAGGATACCAAGATCGATGCTTTTTAACACCTAATGCATGTTCTCATTGTCACGAACAGTACCACATCTCAAGCTTGAAGAAGGAATTTCACTCAGAACGAGATTGGTTCAGATCTCGACTTCTCCAGGAAACACGTAGGTATTTATCTTATCTTTCTAACAAAACCAAGATCACTACATTTTGACCAGCATACCTCAAAATACGACGTTTCGGACGCTTGATTATCGGCAGCAGGCACTTGACTTCAATCTTCAGTGTTTTTGCTTTTGCAGCATTTGTACTTTTGTCTTTATTCACGCTTGTCTTCTCTTTCTTCAATTATAATTGCTGAAGCTTTTGTGTTCTTTTATTATAGTACTTGACGCTTCAGGACTTTATAGAAAATGGTACCTCATTTTCTGGTCAAGCTTGGACTTTGAATATCTTAATACCTCATTCAAAATTACTTCTCCAGCCTTCGTAATGTTTGTATTCTGAATAGACGCTTGATTAGCTTCACCAGACATTTCTTAAATTAGCTAAGGTGCTTGGTTATCCACTGGGCACATTCACAAGGCAGTCAAACTAGTAGCATTCTGATCAGTTAGCGTATTATGCTTTTCTTATCCTCTTAATGGCCGAATTAGGATTCGATGTCTTAATTTAACTTGTACATATGGATATTAGATTTAAAAAGAAACCGGTTTCATCCAATTCGGGTACCTATAGCTCAATATATGACCATCAGACGCTACAAAGGTATGACTGTCAGGAACAACATGACGTCACCAACTTACGGATGCAATTTGACAAAGATAGAGATCGATTTCGCTCTTGACCTCTTCATGAGAGTTTCGGATATTTCACTAAGCCTTCCAACGATACCAAGATCGATGCTTTTGAACACCTAAAGCTCCAGAAATTGTCAGCAGACGCTTGCATGTTCCGATTGTCACGAACAGTACCACATCTCAAGCTTGAAGAAGGAATTTCACTAAGATCGGGATTGGTTCAGATCTCGACCTCTCCAAGAAACATGTGGGTATTTATCTTATCTTTCTAAAAAAAACCAAGATCACTTCATTTCGACGAGCGTACTTCAAAATACGACGTTTCGGTGGCTTGATTATCGGCAGCAGGCGCTTGACTTCAATCTCCAGTGTTTTTGCTTTTGCAGCATTTGTACTTTTGTTTATATTCACGCTTGTCTTCTCTTTCTTCTATTAGAATTTCTGAAACTTTTGTGTTCTTCTATTACAGTACTTGATGCTTCAGGACTTTATAGAAAATGGTACCACATTTTCTGGTCAAGCTTGGACTTTGAATATCTTAATACTTCATTCAAAATTACTTCCCCAGCCTTCATAATGTTTGTATTCTAAATAGACGCTTGATATGGTTCACCAGAGGATTCTTAAATGAGCTAAGGCGCTTGGTTTTCCACTGGGCACATTCAGAAGGCTGTCAAACTAGTAGCATTCTGACCTGTTACCGTATTATGCTTCTTTGATCCTCTTAATGGCCGAATTAGGATTCGATGTCTTAATGAAATTTCTAGATATGGATATTAGCTTTAAAAAGACACCATTTTCATCCAATTCGGACACCTATAGCACAATACAGGGCCATCAGACGCTACAAAGGTATGACTGTCAGGGACAACATCACGTCACCAACTTACGGATGCAATTTGACAAAGATAGAGATCGATTTCGCTTTTGACCTCTTCATGAGAGTTGCGGATATTTCTATATGCCTTCCAACGATACCAAGATCGATGCTTTTGAACACCTAAAGCTCCAGAAACTGTAAGCAGACGCTTGCATGTTCTGATTGTCACGAACTGTATCACATCTCAAGCTTGAAGAAGGAATTTCACTCAGATCGAGATTGGTTCAGATCTTGACTTCTGCAGGAAACATGTATTTATTTATCTTATCTTTCTAGCAAAACCAAGATCACATTATTTCGGCGAGCGTACCTCAAAATACGATGTTTCGGACGCTTGATTATTAGCAGCAGGCGCTTGACTTCAATCTTCAGTGTTTTTGCTTTTGCAGCTTTTGTACTTTGGTCTTTATTCGTGCTTCTCTTCTATTAGAGTTGTTGAAGCCTTTTTCTTCTACTATTACAATACTTGATGTTTCCGAACTTTATGGAAAAGGGTACACTCGTTTTCTGGTCAAGCTTGGACTTTGAATATCTTGATACTTCATTCGAAATTACTTCTCCAGCCATCATAATGTTCTGTATTCTGAGTAGACGCTTGATATGCGTCATCGGAGGATTCTTAAATGAGCTAAGGCGCTTGGATATCCACTGGGCACATTCACAAGGCTGTTTAACTCGTTGCATTCTGACCAGTGAGCGTATTATGCTTCTTAGACCCTCTTAAAGGCCGAATTAGGATTCGATGTCTTCATGAAACGTGTAGATATGGGTAATATCTTTAATGAGACACTGGTTTCATCCAATTCAGACACCTAAAGCTCAATATATTGTCATCAGACGCTACAAATGTTTGACTGTCAGGAACAACATCACATCACCAACTTACAGATGCAATTTGGCAAAGATAGAGATCGATTTCGCTCTTGACCTCTTCACGAGAGTTGCGGATATTTCTCTAAGCCTTCCAACGATACCAAGATCGATGCTTTTGAACATCTAAAGCTCCAGAAATTGTCAGCAGACGCTTGCCTGTTCTGATTGTCACGAACAATACCACATCTCAAGCTTGAAGAAGGAATTTCACTCAGATCGGGATTGGTTCAGATCTCGACTTCTCCAGGAAACATGTAGGTATTTATCTTATCTTTCTAATAAAACCAAGATAACTTCATTTCGACGTGTGTACCTCAAAATACTTTTCGGAGGGTTGATTATCGGCAGCAGACATTTGACTTCAATCTTCAGTGTTTTTGCTTTTGCATCATTTGTACTTTTGTTTTTATTCACGCTTGTCTTCTCTTTCTTCTATTACAATTACTCAAGCTTTTGTGTTCTTCTATTACAGTATTTGATGCTTCAGGATTTTATAAAAAATGGTACCTCATTTTCTGGTCAAGCTTGGACTTTGAATATCTTAATACTTCATTCAAAATTACTTCTCCAGCCTTCATAAAGTTTGTATTCTGAATAGACGCTTGATTAGCTTCACCGGACGCTTCTTAAATTAGCTAAGGCGCTTGGTTATCCACTGGGCACATTCACAAGGCTGTTTAACTCGTAGCATTCTTAGCAGTTAGCATATTATGCATATTTGACCCTCTTAATGCACGAATTAGGATTCGATGTCTTCATGAAATGTGTAGGTAAGGATATTAGCTTTAATGAGACACGGGTTTCATCCAATTCGGACACCTACAGCTCAATATATGGTCATCAGACACAACAAAGGTATGACTGTCAGGAACAACATCACGTCACAAACTTAGGGATGCAATTTGACAAAGATAGAGATCGATTTCGCTCTTGACCTCTTCATGAGAGTTGCGGATATTTCTCTAAGCCTTCCAACGATACCAATATCAATGCTTTTGAACACCTCAAGCTCAAGAAATTGCCAGCAGACGCTTGCAAGTTCTGATTGTCATGAACAGTATCGCATCTCAAACTTGAAGAAGGAATTTCACTCAGATCGGGATTGCTTCGGATCTCGACTTCTCCAGGAAACATGTAGGTAATTATCTTATCTTTCTAACAAAACCAATATCACTTCATTTCGACGAGCGTACATCAAAATACGACGTTTCGGACCCTTAATTATTGGCAGCAGCCGCTTGACTTCAATCTTCAGTGTTTTTGCTATTGCAGCATCTGTGTTTTTCTTTTTATTCACGCTTCTCTTCACTTTCTTCTATTATAATTGCTGAAGCTTTTGTATTCTTCTATTACAGTACTTGATGCTTTAGGACTTTATAGAAAATGGTGCCTCATTTTCTGGTCAAGCTTGGACTTTGAATATCTTAATACTTCATTCAAAATTACTTCTCCAACCTTCATAAAGTTTTGTATTCTGAATAGACGCTTGATTAGCTTCACTGGCGCCTCTTAAATTAGCTAAGGTACGTGGTTATCTGCTGGGCACATTCACAAGGCTGTCAAACTAGTAGCATTCTTACCAGTTAGCGTATTATGCTTCTTCGATCCTCTTAATGGCTGAATTAGGATTCGATGTCTTAATGAAACTTGTACATATGGATATTAGCTTTAAAAAGACTCCCGTTTCATCCAATTCGGACACCTATAGCTCAATATATGGCCATCAGACGCTACAAAGGTATGACTGTCAGGAACAACATCACATCACGAACTTACCGATGCAATTTGACAAAGATAGAGATCGATTTCGCTTTTGACCTCTTCATGAGAGTTGCGGATATTTCTATAAGCCTTCCAACGATACCAAGATCGATGCTTTTGAACACCTAAGGTTCCAGAAATTGTAAGCAGACGCTTGCATGTTCTGATTGTCACGAACAGTATCACATCTCAAGCTTGAAGATGGAATTTCACTCAGATCGAGATTGGTTCAGATCTTGACTTCTCCAGGAAACATGTATTTATTTATCTTATCTTTCAAACAAAACCAAGATCACATCATTTCGGCGAGCCTACCTCAAAAAACGACGTTTCGGACGCTTGCTTATTGGCAGCAGGCGCTTGACTTCAATCTTCAGTGTTTTTGCTTTTGCAGCTTTTGTACTTTTGTCTTTATTTGTGCTTCTATTCTCTTTGTTCTATTAGAGTTGCTAAAGCCTTTGTCTTCTACTCTTATAATACTTGATGTTTCCGAACTTTATGGAAAAGGGTACCTCGTTTTCTGGTCAAGCATGGACTTTGAATATCTTAATACTTCATTCGAAATTACTTCTCCAGCGATCATAATGTTCTGTATTCTTAGTAGACGCTTGGTTACCCTCATCGGAGGATTCTTAAATGAGCTAAGGCCCTTCGTTATCAACTGGGCACATTCACAAGGCTGTTTAACTCATTGCATTCTGACCAGTGAGCCTATTATGCTTCTTAGACCCTCTTAAAGGCCGAATTTGGATTCGATGTCTTCATAAAACGAGAAGATATGGATATTAGCTTTAATGAGACACTGGTTTCATCAAATCCGGACACCAAAAGCTCAATATATGGTCATCAGATGCTACAAAGGTATGACTGTCAAGAACAACATCAAGTCACCAACTTACGAAGGCAATTTGACAAAGATAGAGATCGATTTCGCTCTTGACCTCTTCATGAGTGTTGAGGATATTTCTCATATCCTTCCAACGATACCAAGATCGATGCTTTTGAACACCTAAAGTTCCAGAAATTATCAGCAGACGCTTGAATGTTCTGATTGTCACGAATAATACCACATCTCAAGTTTGAAGAAGGAATTTCACTCAGATCTGGATTGGTTCAGATCTCGACTTCTCCAGGAAACAAGTAGGTATTTATCTTATCTTTCTAATAAAACCAAGATGACTTCATTTCGACGAGCGTACCTCAAAATACTTTTCGGAGGCTTGATTATCGGCAGCATGCACTTGACTTCAATCTTCAGTGTTTTTGCTTTTGCAGCATTTGTACTTTTGTTTTTTATTCACGCTTGTCTTCTCTATCTTCTATTACAATTGCTGAAGCTTTTGTGTTCTTCTATTACAGTACTTGATGCTACAGGAATTTATAGAAAATGGTACCTTATTTTCTGGTCAAGCTTGGACTTTGAATAACTTAATACTTCATTCAAAATTACTTCTCCAACCTTCGTAATGTTTTGTATTCTGAATAGACGCTTGATTAGCTTCACTGGACGCCTCTTAAATTAGCTAAGGTACGTGGTTATCCGCTGGGCACATTCACAAGGCTGTCCAACTAGTAGCATTCGTACCAGTTAGTGTATTATGCCTCTTTGATCCTATTAATGGCCGAATTAGGATTCGATGTCTTAATGAAACTTGTACATATGGATATTAGCTTTAAAAAGACCCCTGTTTCATCCAATTCAGACACCTATAGCTCAATATATGGCCATCATACGCTACAAAGGTATGACTGTCAGGAACAACATCACAGCACGAACTTACCGATGCAATTTGACAAAGATAGAGATCGATTTCGCTTTTGACCTCTTCATGAGAGTTGCGGATATTTCTATAAGCCTTCCAACGATACCAAAATCGATGCTTTTGAACACCTAAGGTTCCAAAAATTGTAAGCAGACGCTTGCATGTTCTGATTGTCACGAACAGTATCACATCTCAAGCTTGAAGAAGGAATTTCACTCAGATCGAGATTGGTTCAGATCTTGACTTCTCCAGGAAACATGTATTTATTTATCTTATCTTTCTAACAAAACCAAGATCACATCATTTCGCCGAGCGTACCTCAAAATACGACGTTTCGGACGCTTGCTTATTGGCAGCAGGCACTTGACTTCAATCTTTAGTGTTTTTGCTTTTGCAGCTTTTGTACTTTTGTTTTTATTCGTGCTTCTCTTCTCTTTCTTCTATTGGAGTTGCCGAAGCCTTTGTCTTCTACTATTACAATACTTGATGTTTCCGAACTTTATAAAAAAGGGTACCTCGTTTTCTGGTCAAGCTTGGACTTTGAATATCTTAATACTTCATTCGAAATTACTTCTCCAGCCATCATAATGTTCTGTATTCTGAGTAGACGCTTGATTAGCTTCACCGGAGGATTCTTAAATGAGCTAAGGCGCTTTGTTATCCATTGGGCACATTCACAAGGCTGTTCAACTCGTTGCATTCTGACCAGTGAGCGTATTATGCTTCTTAGACCCTTTTAAAGGCCGAATTAGCATTCGATGCCTTCATGAAACTTGTAGATATGGATATTAGCTTTAATGAGACACTGGTTTCATCAAATTCAGACACGAAAAGCTCAATATATGGTCATCAGACGCAATAAAGGTATGACTGACAAGAACAACTTCACATCCCCAACTTATGGATGCAATTTGACAAAGATAGAGATCGATTTCGCTCTTGACCACTTCACGAGAGTTGCGGATATCTCTCTAAGCCTTGCAACGATATCAAGATCGATGCTTTTGAACACCTAAAGCTCAAGAAATTGTCAGCAGACGCTTGCAAGTTCTGATTGTCATGAACAGTATCGCATCATAAGCTTGAAGAAGGAATTTCACTCAGATCGGGATTGTTTCGGATCTCGACTTCTGCAGGAAACATGTAGGTCTTTATCTTATCTTTCTAACAAAATCAAGATCACTTCATTTCGACGAGCGTACATCAAAATACGACGTTTCGGACCCTTGATTATCGGCAACAGGCACTTGACTTCAATCTTCAGTGTTTTTGTTTTTGCAGCATTTGTATTTTTCTTTTTATTCACGCTTCTCTTCACTTTCTTTTATTACAATTGCTGAAGCTTTTGTGTTCTTCTATTACGGTACTTGATGCTTCAGGACTTCATAGAAAATGGTACCTCATTTTCTGGTCAATCTTGGACTTTGAATATCTTAATACTTCATTCAAAATTACTTCTCCAGCCTTCATAAAGTTTGTATTCTGAATAGAAGCTTAATTATCTTCACCGGACGCTTCTTAAATTAGCTAAGGCTCTTGGTTATACACTGGGCACATTCACAAGGCTGTTTAACTCGTAGCATTCTTAGCAGTTTGCGTATTATGCTTATTTGACCCTCTTAATGCACGAATTAGGATCCGATGTCCGCATGAAACTTGTAGATATGGATATTAGCTTTAATGAGACATTAGTTTCATCCAATTCGGACACCTACTGCTCAATATACGGTCATCAGACTCTACAAAGGTATGACTGTCAGGAACAACATCACGTCACCAACTTACGAATGCAATTTGACAAAGATAGAGATCGATTTCGCTTTTGACCTCTTCATGAGAGTCGCGGATATTTCTATAATCCTTCCAACGATACCAAAATCGATGCTTTTAAACACCTAAAGCACCAGAAATTGTAAGCAGACGCTTGCATGTTCTGATTGTCACGAAATGTATCACATCTCAAGCTTGAAGAAGGAATTTCACTCAGATGGAGATTGGTTTAGATCTTGACTTCTCAAGGAAACATGTATTTATTTATCATATCTTTCTAAAAAAACCAAGATCACATCATTTCGGCGAGCGTACCTCAAAATACGACGTTTCGGACGCTTGATTGTTGGCAGCAGGCGCTTGACTTCAATCTTCAGTGTTTTTGCTTTTGCAGCTTTTGTACTTTTGTCTTTATTCGTGCTTCTCTTCTCTTTCTTCTAGTAGTGTGGTTGAAGCCTTTGTCTTCTACTATTACAATACTTGATGTTTCCAAACTTTATGGAAAAGGGTACCTCGTTTTCTGGTCAAGCTTGGACTTTGAATATCTTAATACTTCATTCGAAATTACTTCTCCAGCCATCATAATGTTCTGTATTCTGAGTAGACGCTTGATTAGCTTCACCGGAGGATTCTTAAATGAGCTAAGGCGCTTGATTATCCACTGGGCACATTCACAACGCTGTTCAACTCGTTGCATTCTGACCAGTGAGCGTATTATGCTTCTTAGACCCTCTTAAAGGCCAAATTAGGATTCGATGTCTTCATGAAACTTGTAGATATGGATATTAGCTTTAATGAGACATTGGTTTCATCAAATTCGGACACGTAAAGCTTAATATATGGTCATCAGACGCAACAAAGGTATGACTGTCAAGAACAACATCACGTCCCCAACTTATGGATGCAGTATGACATAGATAGAGATCAAATTCGCTCTTGACCTCTTCACGAGAGTTACGGATATTTCTCTAAGCCTTCCAACGATACCAAGATCGATGCTTTTGAACACCTAAAGCTCCAGAAATTATCAGCAGACGCTTGCATGTTCTGATTGTCACGAACAGTACCACATCTCAAGCTTGAAGAAAGAATTTCACTCAGATCGGGATTGGTTCAGATCTCGACTTCTCCAGGAAACTTGTAGGTATTTATTTTATCTTTCTACTAAAATCAAGATCACTTCATTTCGACGAGCATACCTCAAAATACTTTTTGGAGGCTTGATTATCGGCAGCAGGCACTTGACTTCAATCTTCAGTGTTTTTTCTTTTGCAGCATTTGTACTTTTGTTTTTATTCACACTTGTCTTCTCTTTATTCTATTACTATTGCTGAAGCTTCTGTGTTCTTCTATTACAATTACTCAAACTTTTGTGTTCTTCTATTACAGAATTTGATGCTTCAGGACCTTATAGAAAATGGTACCTCATTTTCTGGTCAAGCTTGGACTTTGAATATCTTAATACTTCATTCAAAATTACTTCTCCAGCATTCATAAAGTTTGTATTCTGAATAAACGCTTGATTATCTTCACCGGACGCTTCTTAAATTAGCTAAGGCGCTTGGTTATCCACTGGGCACATTCACAAGGCTGTTTAACTCGTAGCATTCTTAGCAGTTAGCGTATTATGCTTATTTGACCCTCTTAATGCACGAATTACAATCCGATGTCTCCATGAAACGTGTAGATATGGATATTAGCTTTAATGAGACACCGGCTTCATCCAATTCGGACATCTACAGCTCTATATATGGTCATGAGATGCTACAAAGGTATGACTGTCAGGAACAACATCACGTCACCAACTCAAAAATGCAATTTGACAAAGATAGAGATCGAATTCGCTCTTGACCTCTTCATGAGAGTTGCAGATATTTCTCTAAGCCTTCCAACGATACCAACATCAATGCTTTTGAACACCTGAACCTCCAGAAATTGTCAGCAGACGCTAGCATGTTCTGATTTTCACGAAAAGTACCACATCTCAAGCTTGAAGATGGAATTTCACTCAGATCGGGATTGGTTCAGATCTCGACTTCACCAGGAAACCCATAGGTATTTATCTTATCTTTCTAATAAAACCAAGATCACTTCATTTCGGCGAGCGTACCTCAAAATACGACGTTTCGGAGGCTTGATTATTGGCAGCAGGCACTTGACTTCAATCTTCAGTGTTTTCGCATTTGTAGCATTTGTACTTTTTTTTTTATTCACTCTTGTCTTCTTTTTCTTCTATTACAATTGCTGAGGCTTTTGTGTTCTTCTATTACAGTACTTGATGCTACAGGAATTTATAGAAAATGGTACCTTATTTTCTGGTCAAGCTTGGACTTTGAATAACTTAATACTTCATTCAAAATTACTTCTCCAACCTTCGTAATGTTTTGTATTCTGAATAGACGCTTGATTAGCTTCACTGGACGCCTCTTAAATTAGCTAAGGTACGTGGTTATCCGCTGGGCACATTCACAAGGCTGTCCAACTAGTAGCATTCGTACCAGTTAGTGTATTATGCCTCTTTGATCCTCTTAATGGCCGAATTAGGATTCGATGTCTTAATGAAACTTGTACATATGGATATTAGCTTTAAAAAGACCCCTGTTTCATCCAATTCAGACACCTATAGCTCAATATATGGCCATCATACGCTACAAAGGTATGACTGTCAGGAACAACATCACAGCACGAACTTACCGATGCAATTTGACAAAGATAGAGATCGATTTCGCTTTTGACCTCTTCATGAGAGTTGCGGATATTTCTATAAGCCTTCCAACGATACCAAAATCGATGCTTTTGAACACCTAAGGTTCCAAAAATTGTAAGCAGACGCTTGCATGTTCTGATTGTCACGAACAGTATCACATCTCAAGCTTGAAGAAGGAATTTCACTCAGATCGAGATTGGTTCAGATCTTGACTTCTCCAGGAAACATGTATTTATTTATCTTATCTTTCTAACAAAACCAAGATCACATCATTTCGCCGAGCGTACCTCAAAATACGACGTTTCGGACGCTTGCTTATTGGCAGCAGGCGCTTGACTTCAATCTTTAGTGTTTTTGCTTTTGCAGCTTTTGTACTTTTGTTTTTATTCGTGCTTCTCTTCTCTTTCTTCTATTGGAGTTGCCGAAGCCTTTGTCTTCTACTATTACAATACTTGATGTTTCCGAACTTTATAGAAAAGGGTACCTCGTTTTCTGGTCAAGCTTGGACTTTGAATATCTTAATACTTCATTCGAAATTACTTCTCCAGCCATCATAATGTTCTGTATTCTGAGTAGACGCTTGATTAGCTTCACCGGAGGATTCTTAAATGAGCTAAGGCGCTTTGTTATCCATTGGGCACATTCACAAGGCTGTTCAACTCGTTGCATTCTGACCAGTGAGCGTATTATGCTTCTTAGACCCTTTTAAAGGCCGAATTAGCATTCGATGCCTTCATGAAACTTGTAGATATGGATATTAGCTTTAATGAGACACTGGTTTCATCAAATTCAGACACGAAAAGCTCAATATATGGTCATCAGACGCAATAAAGGTATGACTGACAAGAACAACTTCACATCCCCAACTTATGGATGCAATTTGACAAAGATAGAGATCGATTTCGCTCTTGACCACTTCACGAGAGTTGCGGATATCTCTCTAAGCCTTGCAACGGTATCAAGATCGATGCTTTTGAACACCTAAAGCTCAAGAAATTGTCAGCAGACGCTTGCAAGTTCTGATTGTCATGAACAGTATCGCATCATAAGCTTGAAGAAGGAATTTCACTCAGATCGGGATTGTTTCGGATCTCGACTTCTGCAGGAAACATGTAGGTCTTTATCTTATCTTTCTAACAAAATCAAGATCACTTCATTTCGACGAGCGTACATCAAAATACGACGTTTCGGACCCTTGATTATCGGCAACAGGCGCTTGACTTCAATCTTCAGTGTTTTTGTTTTTGCAGCATTTGTATTTTTCTTTTTATTCACGCTTCTCTTCACTTTCTTTTGTTACAATTGCTGAAGCTTTTGTGTTCTTCTATTACAGTACTTGATGCTTCAGGACTTTATAGAAAATGGTACCTCATTTTCTGGTCAATCTTGGACTTTGAATATCTTAATACTTCATTCAAAATTACTTCTCCAGCCTTCATAAAGTTTGTATTCTGAATAGAAGCTTAATTATCTTCACCGGACGCTTCTTAAATTAGCTAAGGCTCTTGGTTATACACTGGGCACATTCACAAGGCTGTTTAACTCGTAGCATTCTTAGCAGTTTGCGTATTATGCTTATTTGACCCTCTTAATGCACGAATTAGGATCCGATGTCCGCATGAAACTTGTAGATATGGATATTAGCTTTAATGAGACATTAGTTTCATCCAATTCGGACACCTACTGCTCAATATACGGTCATCAGACTCTACAAAGGTATGACTGTCAGGAACAACATCACGTCACCAACTTACGAATGCAATTTGACAAAGATAGAGATCGATTTCGCTTTTGACCTCTTCATGAGAGTCGCGGATATTTCTATAATCCTTCCAACGATACCAAAATCGATGCTTTTAAACACCTAAAGCACCAGAAATTGTAAGCAGACGCTTGCATGTTCTGATTGTCACGAAATGTATCACATCTCAAGCTTGAAGAAGGAATTTCACTCAGATGGAGATTGGTTTAGATCTTGACTTCTCAAGGAAACATGTATTTATTTATCATATCTTTCTAAAAAAACCAAGATCACATCATTTCGGCGAGCGTACCTCAAAATACGACGTTTCGGACGCTTGATTGTTGGCAGCAGGCGCTTGACTTCAATCTTCAGTGTTTTTGCTTTTGCAGCTTTTGTACTTTTGTCTTTATTCGTGCTTCTCTTCTCTTTCTTCTAGTAGTGTGGTTGAAGCCTTTGTCTTCTACTATTACAATACTTGATGTTTCCAAACTTTATGGAAAAGGGTACCTCGTTTTCTGGTCAAGCTTGGACTTTGAATATCTTAATACTTCATTCGAAATTACTTCTCCAGCCATCATAATGTTCTGTATTCTGAGTAGACGCTTGATTAGCTTCACCGGAGGATTCTTAAATGAGCTAAGGCGCTTGATTATCCACTGGGCACATTCACAACGCTGTTCAACTCGTTGCATTCTGACCAGTGAGCGTATTATGCTTCTTAGACCCTCTTAAAGGCCAAATTAGGATTCGATGTCTTCATGAAACTTGTAGATATGGATATTAGCTTTAATGAGACATTGGTTTCATCAAATTCGGACACGTAAAGCTTAATATATGGTCATCAGACGCAACAAAGGTATGACTGTCAAGAACAACATCACGTCCCCAACTTATGGATGCAGTATGACATAGATAGAGATCAAATTCGCTCTTGACCTCTTCACGAGAGTTACGGATATTTCTCTAAGCCTTCCAACGATACCAAGATCGATGCTTTTGAACACCTAAAGCTCCAGAAATTATCAGCAGACGCTTGCATGTTCTGATTGTCACGAACAGTACCACATCTCAAGCTTGAAGAAAGAATTTCACTCAGATCGGGATTGGTTCAGATCTCGACTTCTCCAGGAAACTTGTAGGTATTTATTTTATCTTTCTACTAAAATCAAGATCACTTCATTTCGACGAGCATACCTCAAAATACTTTTTGGAGGCTTGATTATCGGCAGCAGGCACTTGACTTCAATCTTCAGTGTTTTTTCTTTTGCAGCATTTGTACTTTTGTTTTTATTCACACTTGTCTTCTCTTTATTCTATTACTATTGCTGAAGCTTCTGTGTTCTTCTATTACAATTACTCAAACTTTTGTGTTCTTCTATTACAGAATTTGATGCTTCAGGACCTTATAGAAAATGGTACCTCATTTTCTGGTCAAGCTTGGACTTTGAATATCTTAATACTTCATTCAAAATTACTTCTCCAGCATTCATAAAGTTTGTATTCTGAATAAACGCTTGATTATCTTCACCGGACGCTTCTTAAATTAGCTAAGGCGCTTGGTTATCCACTGGGCACATTCACAAGGCTGTTTAACTCGTAGCATTCTTAGCAGTTAGCGTATTATGCTTATTTGACCCTCTTAATGCACGAATTACAATCCGATGTCTCCATGAAACGTGTAGATATGGATATTAGCTTTAATGAGACACCGGCTTCATCCAATTCGGACATCTACAGCTCTATATATGGTCATGAGATGCTACAAAGGTATGACTGTCAGGAACAACATCACGTCACCAACTCAAAAATGCAATTTGACAAAGATAGAGATCGAATTCGCTCTTGACCTCTTCATGAGAGTTGCAGATATTTCTCTAAGCCTTCCAACGATACCAACATCAATGCTTTTGAACACCTGAACCTCCAGAAATTGTCAGCAGACGCTTGCATGTTCTGATTTTCACGAAAGTACCACATCTCAAGCTTGAAGATGGAATTTCACTCAGATCGGGATTGGTTCAGATCTCGACTTCACCAGGAAACCCATAGGTATTTATCTTATCTTTCTAATAAAACCAAGATCACTTCATTTCGGCGAGCGTACCTCAAAATACGACGTTTCGGAGGCTTGATTATTGGCAGCAGGCACTTGACTTCAATCTTCAGTGTTTTCGCTTTTGTAGCATTTGTACTTTTTTTTTTATTCACTCTTGTCTTCTTTTTCTTCTATTACAATTGCTGAGGCTTTTGTGTTCTTCTATTACAGTACTTGATGCTACAGGAATTTATAGAAAATGGTACCTTATTTTCTGGTCAAGCTTGGACTTTGAATAACTTAATACTTCATTCAAAATTACTTCTCCAACCTTCGTAATGTTTTGTATTCTGAATAGACGCTTGATTAGCTTCACTGGACGCCTCTTAAATTAGCTAAGGTACGTGGTTATCCGCTGGGCACATTCACAAGGCTGTCCAACTAGTAGCATTCGTACCAGTTAGTGTATTATGCCTCTTTGATCCTCTTAATGGCCGAATTAGGATTCGATGTCTTAATGAAACTTGTACATATGGATATTAGCTTTAAAAAGACCCCTGTTTCATCCAATTCAGACACCTATAGCTCAATATATGGCCATCATACGCTACAAAGGTATGACTGTCAGGAACAACATCACAGCACGAACTTACCGATGCAATTTGACAAAGATAGAGATCGATTTCGCTTTTGACCTCTTCATGAGAGTTGCGGATATTTCTATAAGCCTTCCAACGATACCAAAATCGATGCTTTTGAACACCTAAGGTTCCAAAAATTGTAAGCAGACGCTTGCATGTTCTGATTGTCACGAACAGTATCACATCTCAAGCTTGAAGAAGGAATTTCACTCAGATCGAGATTGGTTCAGATCTTGACTTCTCCAGGAAACATGTATTTATTTATCTTATCTTTCTAACAAAACCAAGATCACATCATTTCGCCGAGCGTACCTCAAAATACGACGTTTCGGACGCTTGCTTATTGGCAGCAGGCGCTTGACTTCAATCTTTAGTGTTTTTGCTTTTGCAGCTTTTGTACTTTTGTTTTTATTCGTGCTTCTCTTCTCTTTCTTCTATTGGAGTTGCCGAAGCCTTTGTCTTCTACTATTACAATACTTGATGTTTCCGAACTTTATAGAAAAGGGTACCTCGTTTTCTGGTCAAGCTTGGACTTTGAATATCTTAATACTTCATTCGAAATTACTTCTCCAGCCATCATAATGTTCTGTATTCTGAGTAGACGCTTGATTAGCTTCACCGGAGGATTCTTAAATGAGCTAAGGCGCTTTGTTATCCATTGGGCACATTCACAAGGCTGTTCAACTCGTTGCATTCTGACCAGTGAGCGTATTATGCTTCTTAGACCCTTTTAAAGGCCGAATTAGCATTCGATGCCTTCATGAAACTTGTAGATATGGATATTAGCTTTAATGAGACACTGGTTTCATCAAATTCAGACACGAAAAGCTCAATATATGGTCATCAGACGCAATAAAGGTATGACTGACAAGAACAACTTCACATCCCCAACTTATGGATGCAATTTGACAAAGATAGAGATCGATTTCGCTCTTGACCACTTCACGAGAGTTGCGGATATCTCTCTAAGCCTTGCAACGGTATCAAGATCGATGCTTTTGAACACCTAAAGCTCAAGAAATTGTCAGCAGACGCTTGCAAGTTCTGATTGTCATGAACAGTATCGCATCATAAGCTTGAAGAAGGAATTTCACTCAGATCGGGATTGTTTCGGATCTCGACTTCTGCAGGAAACATGTAGGTCTTTATCTTATCTTTCTAACAAAATCAAGATCACTTCATTTCGACGAGCGTACATCAAAATACGACGTTTCGGACCCTTGATTATCGGCAACAGGCGCTTGACTTCAATCTTCAGTGTTTTTGTTTTTGCAGCATTTGTATTTTTCTTTTTATTCACGCTTCTCTTCACTTTCTTTTGTTACAATTGCTGAAGCTTTTGTGTTCTTCTATTACAGTACTTGATGCTTCAGGACTTTATAGAAAATGGTACCTCATTTTCTGGTCAATCTTGGACTTTGAATATCTTAATACTTCATTCAAAATTACTTCTCCAGCCTTCATAAAGTTTGTATTCTGAATAGAAGCTTAATTATCTTCACCGGACGCTTCTTAAATTAGCTAAGGCTCTTGGTTATACACTGGGCACATTCACAAGGCTGTTTAACTCGTAGCATTCTTAGCAGTTTGCGTATTATGCTTATTTGACCCTCTTAATGCACGAATTAGGATCCGATGTCCGCATGAAACTTGTAGATATGGATATTAGCTTTAATGAGACATTAGTTTCATCCAATTCGGACACCTACTGCTCAATATACGGTCATCAGACTCTACAAAGGTATGACTGTCAGGAACAACATCACGTCACCAACTTACGAATGCAATTTGACAAAGATAGAGATCGATTTCGCTTTTGACCTCTTCATGAGAGTCGCGGATATTTTTATAATCCTTCCAACGATACCAAAATCGATGCTTTTAAACACCTAAAGCACCAGAAATTGTAAGCAGACGCTTGCATGTTCTGATTGTCACGAAATGTATCACATCTCAAGCTTGAAGAAGGAATTTCACTCAGATGGAGATTGGTTTAGATCTTGACTTCTCAAGGAAACATGTATTTATTTATCATATCTTTCTAAAAAAACCAAGATCACATCATTTCGGCGAGCGTACCTCAAAATACGACGTTTCGGACGCTTGATTGTTGGCAGCAGGCGCTTGACTTCAATCTTCAGTGTTTTTGCTTTTGCAGCTTTTGTACTTTTGTCTTTATTCGTGCTTCTCTTCTCTTTCTTCTAGTAGTGTGGTTGAAGCCTTTGTCTTCTACTATTACAATACTTGATGTTTCCAAACTTTATGGAAAAGGGTACCTCGTTTTCTGGTCAAGCTTGGACTTTGAATATCTTAATACTTCATTCGAAATTACTTCTCCAGCCATCATAATGTTCTGTATTCTGAGTAGACGCTTGATTAGCTTCACCGGAGGATTCTTAAATGAGCTAAGGCGCTTGATTATCCACTGGGCACATTCACAACGCTGTTCAACTCGTTGCATTCTGACCAGTGAGCGTATTATGCTTCTTAGACCCTCTTAAAGGCCAAATTAGGATTCGATGTCTTCATGAAACTTGTAGATATGGATATTAGCTTTAATGAGACATTGGTTTCATCAAATTCGGACACGTAAAGCTTAATATATGGTCATCAGACGCAACAAAGGTATGACTGTCAAGAACAACATCACGTCCCCAACTTATGGATGCAGTATGACATAGATAGAGATCAAATTCGCTCTTGACCTCTTCACGAGAGTTACGGATATTTCTCTAAGCCTTCCAACGATACCAAGATCGATGCTTTTGAACACCTAAAGCTCCAGAAATTATCAGCAGACGCTTGCATGTTCTGATTGTCACGAACAGTACCACATCTCAAGCTTGAAGAAAGAATTTCACTCAGATCGGGATTGGTTCAGATCTCGACTTCTCCAGGAAACTTGTAGGTATTTATTTTATCTTTCTACTAAAATCAAGATCACTTCATTTCGACGAGCATACCTCAAAATACTTTTTGGAGGCTTGATTATCGGCAGCAGGCACTTGACTTCAATCTTCAGTGTTTTTTCTTTTGCAGCATTTGTACTTTTGTTTTTATTCACACTTGTCTTCTCTTTATTCTATTACTATTGCTGAAGCTTCTGTGTTCTTCTATTACAATTACTCAAACTTTTGTGTTCTTCTATTACAGAATTTGATGCTTCAGGACTTTATAGAAAATGGTACCTCATTTTCTGGTCAAGCTTGGACTTTGAATATCTTAATACTTCATTCAAAATTACTTCTCCAGCATTCATAAAGTTTGTATTCTGAATAAACGCTTGATTATCTTCACCGGACGCTTCTTAAATTAGCTAAGGCGCTTGGTTATCCACTGGGCACATTCACAAGGCTGTTTAACTCGTAGCATTCTTAGCAGTTAGCGTATTATGCTTATTTGACCCTCTTAATGCACGAATTACAATCCGATGTCTCCATGAAACGTGTAGATATGGATATTAGCTTTAATGAGACACCGGCTTCATCCAATTCGGACATGTACAGCTCTATATATGGTCATGAGATGCTACAAAGGTATGACTGTCAGGAACAAAATCACGTCACCAACTCAAAAATGCAATTTGACAAAGATAGAGATCGAATTCGCTCTTGACCTCTTCATGAGAGTTGCAGATATTTCTCTAAGCCTTCCAACGATACCAACATCAATGCTTTTGAACACCTGAACCTCCAGAAATTGTCAGCAGACGCTTGCATGTTCTGATTTTCACGAACAGTACCACATCTCAAGCTTGAAGATGGAATTTCACTCAGATCGGGATTGGTTCAGATCTCGACTTCACCAGGAAACCCATAGGTATTTATCTTATCTTTATAATAAAACCAAGATCACTTCATTTCGGCGAGCGTACCTCAAAATACGACGTTTCGGAGGCTTGATTATTGGCAGCAGGCACTTGACTTCAATCTTCAGTGTTTTCGCTTTTGTAGCATTTGTACTTTTTTTTTATTCACTCTTGTCTTCTTTTTCTTCTATTACAATTGCTGAGGCTTTTGTGTTCTTCTATTACAGTACTTGATGCTACAGGAATTTATAGAAAATGGTACCTTATTTTCTGGTCAAGCTTGGACTTTGAATAACTTAATACTTCATTCAAAATTACTTCTCCAACCTTCGTAATGTTTTGTATTCTGAATAGACGCTTGATTAGCTTCACTGGACGCCTCTTAAATTAGCTAAGGTACGTGGTTATCCGCTGGGCACATTCACAAGGCTGTCCAACTAGTAGCATTCGTACCAGTTAGTGTATTATGCCTCTTTGATCCTCTTAATGGCCGAATTAGGATTCGATGTCTTAATGAAACTTGTACATATGGATATTAGCTTTAAAAAGACCCCTGTTTCATCCAATTCAGACACCTATAGCTCAATATATGGCCATCATACGCTACAAAGGTATGACTGTCAGGAACAACATCACAGCACGAACTTACCGATGCAATTTGACAAAGATAGAGATCGATTTCGCTTTTGACCTCTTCATGAGAGTTGCGGATATTTCTATAAGCCTTCCAACGATACCAAAATCGATGCTTTTGAACACCTAAGGTTCCAAAAATTGTAAGCAGACGCTTGCATGTTCTGATTGTCACGAACAGTATCACATCTCAAGCTTGAAGAAGGAATTTCACTCAGATCGAGATTGGTTCAGATCTTGACTTCTCCAGGAAACATGTATTTATTTATCTTATCTTTCTAACAAAACCAAGATCACATCATTTCGCCGAGCGTACCTCAAAATACGACGTTTCGGACGCTTGCTTATTGGCAGCAGGCGCTTGACTTCAATCTTTAGTGTTTTTGCTTTTGCAGCTTTTGTACTTTTGTTTTTATTCGTGCTTCTCTTCTCTTTCTTCTATTGGAGTTGCCGAAGCCTTTGTCTTCTACTATTACAATACTTGATGTTTCCGAACTTTATAGAAAAGGGTACCTCGTTTTCTGGTCAAGCTTGGACTTTGAATATCTTAATACTTCATTCGAAATTACTTCTCCAGCCATCATAATGTTCTGTATTCTGAGTAGACGCTTGATTAGCTTCACCGGAGGATTCTTAAATGAGCTAAGGCGCTTTGTTATCCATTGGGCACATTCACAAGGCTGTTCAACTCGTTGCATTCTGACCAGTGAGCGTATTATGCTTCTTAGACCCTTTTAAAGGCCGAATTAGCATTCGATGCCTTCATGAAACTTGTAGATATGGATATTAGCTTTAATGAGACACTGGTTTCATCAAATTCAGACACGAAAAGCTCAATATATGGTCATCAGACGCAATAAAGGTATGACTGACAAGAACAACTTCACATCCCCAACTTATGGATGCAATTTGACAAAGATAGAGATCGATTTCGCTCTTGACCACTTCACGAGAGTTGCGGATATCTCTCTAAGCCTTGCAACGATATCAAGATCGATGCTTTTGAACACCTAAAGCTCAAGAAATTGTCAGCAGACGCTTGCAAGTTCTGATTGTCATGAACAGTATCGCATCATAAGCTTGAAGAAGGAATTTCACTCAGATCGGGATTGTTTCGGATCTCGACTTCTGCAGGAAACATGTAGGTCTTTATCTTATCTTTCTAACAAAATCAAGATCACTTCATTTCGACGAGCGTACATCAAAATACGACGTTTCGGACCCTTGATTATCGGCAACAGGCGCTTGCCTTCAATCTTCAGTGTTTTTGTTTTTGCAGCATTTGTATTTTTCTTTTTATTCACGCTTCTCTTCACTTTCTTTTATTACAATTGCTGAAGCTTTTGTGTTCTTCTATTACGGTACTTGATGCTTCAGGACTTTATAGAAAATGGTACCTCATTTTCTGGTCAATCTTGGACTTTGAATATCTTAATACTTCATTCAAAATTACTTCTCCAGCCTTCATAAAGTTTGTATTCTGAATAGAAGCTTAATTATCTTCACCGGACGCTTCTTAAATTAGCTAAGGCTCTTGGTTATACACTGGGCACATTCACAAGGCTGTTTAACTCGTAGCATTCTTAGCAGTTTGCGTATTATGCTTATTTGACCCTCTTAATGCACGAATTAGGATCCGATGTCCACATGAAACTTGTAGATATGGATATTAGCTTTAATGAGACATTAGTTTCATCCAATTCGGACACCTACTGCTCAATATACGGTCATCAGACTCTACAAAGGTATGACTGTCAGGAACAACATCACGTCACCAACTTACGAATGCAATTTGACAAAGATAGAGATCGATTTCGCTTTTGACCTCTTCATGAGAGTCGCGGATATTTCTATAATCCTTCCAACGATACCAAAATCGATGCTTTTAAACACCTAAAGCACCAGAAATTGTAAGCAGACGCTTGCATGTTCTGATTGTCACGAAATGTATCACATCTCAAGCTTGAAGAAGGAATTTCACTCAGATGGAGATTGGTTTAGATCTTGACTTCTCAAGGAAACATGTATTTATTTATCATATCTTTCTAAAAAAACCAAGATCACATCATTTCGGCGAGCGTACCTCAAAATACGACGTTTCGGACGCTTGATTGTTGGCAGCAGGCGCTTGACTTCAATCTTCAGTGTTTTTGCTTTTGCAGCTTTTGTACTTTTGTCTTTATTCGTGCTTCTCTTCTCTTTCTTCTAGTAGTGTGGTTGAAGCCTTTGTCTTCTACTATTACAATACTTGATGTTTCCAAACTTTATGGAAAAGGGTACCTCGTTTTCTGGTCAAGCTTGGACTTTGAATATCTTAATACTTCATTCGAAATTACTTCTCCAGCCATCATAATGTTCTGTATTCTGAGTAGACGCTTGATTAGCTTCACCGGAGGATTCTTAAATGAGCTAAGGCGCTTGATTATCCACTGGGCACATTCACAACGCTGTTCAACTCGTTGCATTCTGACCAGTGAGCGTATTATGCTTCTTAGACCCTCTTAAAGGCCAAATTAGGATTCGATGTCTTCATGAAACTTGTAGATATGGATATTAGCTTTAATGAGACATTGGTTTCATCAAATTCGGACACGTAAAGCTTAATATATGGTCATCAGACGCAACAAAGGTATGACTGTCAAGAACAACATCACGTCCCCAACTTATGGATGCAGTATGACATAGATAGAGATCAAATTCGCTCTTGACCTCTTCACGAGAGTTACGGATATTTCTCTAAGCCTTCCAACGATACCAAGATCGATGCTTTTGAACACCTAAAGCTCCAGAAATTATCAGCAGACGCTTGCATGTTCTGATTGTCACGAACAGTACCACATCTCAAGCTTGAAGAAAGAATTTCACTCAGATCGGGATTGGTTCAGATCTCGACTTCTCCAGGAAACTTGTAGGTATTTATTTTATCTTTCTACTAAAATCAAGATCACTTCATTTCGACGAGCATACCTCAAAATACTTTTTGGAGGCTTGATTATCGGCAGCAGGCACTTGACTTCAATCTTCAGTGTTTTTTCTTTGCAGCATTTGTACTTTTGTTTTTATTCACACTTGTCTTCTCTTTATTCTATTACTATTGCTGAAGCTTCTGTGTTCTTCTATTACAATTACTCAAACTTTTGTGTTCTTCTATTACAGAATTTGATGCTTCAGGACTTTATAGAAAATGGTACCTCATTTTCTGGTCAAGCTTGGACTTTGAATATCTTAATACTTCATTCAAAATTACTTCTCCAGCATTCATAAAGTTTGTATTCTGAATAAACGCTTGATTATCTTCACCGGACGCTTCTTAAATTAGCTAAGGCGCTTGGTTATCCACTGGGCACATTCACAAGGCTGTTTAACTCGTAGCATTCTTAGCAGTTAGCGTATTATGCTTATTTGACCCTCTTAATGCACGAATTACAATCCGATGTCTCCATGAAACGTGTAGATATGGATATTAGCTTTAATGAGACACCGGCTTCATCCAATTCGGACATGTACAGCTCTATATATGGTCATGAGATGCTACAAAGGTATGACTGTCAGGAACAACATCACGTCACCAACTCAAAAATGCAATTTGACAAAGATAGAGATCGAATTCGCTCTTGACCTCTTCATGAGAGTTGCAGATATTTCTCTAAGCCTTCCAACGATACCAACATCAATGCTTTTGAACACCTGAACCTCCAGAAATTGTCAGCAGACGCTTGCATGTTCTGATTTTCACGAACAGTACCACATCTCAAGCTTGAAGATGGAATTTCACTCAGATCGGGATTGGTTCAGATCTCGACTTCACCAGGAAACCCATAGGTATTTATCTTATCTTTCTAATAAAACCAAGATCACTTCATTTCGGCGAGCGTACCTCAAAATACGACGTTTCGGAGGCTTGATTATTGGCAGCAGGCACTTGACTTCAATCTTCAGTGATTTCGCTTTTGTAGCATTTGTACTTTTTTTTTTATTCACTCTTGTCTTCTTTTTCTTCTATTACAATTGTTGAGGCTTTTGTGTTCTTCTATTACAGTACTTTATGCTTCAGGACTTTATAGAAAATGGTTCCTTATTTTCTGGTCAAGCTTGGACTTTGAAAATCCTAATACTTCATTCGAAATTACTTCTCCAGCCATCATAATGTTCTGTATTCTAAGTAGACGCTTGATTATCTTCACTGGAGGATTCTTAAATGAGCTAAGGCGCTTGGTTATCCATAGGGCACATTCGCAAGGCTGTTTAACTCGTTACATTCTGACCAGTGAGCGTATTATGCTTCTTAGACCCTCTTAAAGGCCGAATTAGGATTCGATGTGTTCATGAAACGTGTAGATATGGATATTAGCTTTAATGAGACATTGGTTTCATCCAATTCGGACACCAGCACCTCAATAAATGATTATCAGACGCTACAAAGGAATGACTGTCAGGAACAACATCACGTCACCAAGTTACGGATGCAATTTGACAAAGATAAAGATCGATTTCGCTCTTGACCCCTTCACGAGAGTTGCGGATATTTCCCTAAGCCTTGCAACGATATCAAGATCGATGCTTTTGAACACCTCAAGCTCAAGAAATTGCCAGCAGACGCTTGCAAGTTCTGATTGTCATGAACAGTATCGCATCTCAAACTTGAAGAAGGAATTTCACTCAGATCGGGATTGGTTCGGATCTCGACGTCTCCAGGAAACATGTAGATAATTATCTTATCTTTCTAACAAAACCAATATCACTTCATTTCGACGAGCGTACATCAAAATACGACGTTTCAGACCCTTAATTATCGGCAGCAGCCGCTTGACTTCAATCTTCAGTGTTTTTGCTATTGCAGCATGTGTGTTTTTCTTTTTATTCACGCTTCTCTTCACTTTCTTCTATTACAATTGCTGAAGCTTTTGTATTCTTCTATTACAGTACTTGATGCTTTAGGACTTTATAGAAAATGGTGCCTCATTTTCTGGTCAAGCTTGGACTTTGAATATCTTAATACTTCATTCAAAATTACTTCTCCAGCCTTCATAAAGTTTGTATTCTGTATAGACGCCTGATTATCTTCATCGGACGTTTCTTAAATTAGCTAAGGCGCTCGGTTATACACTGGGCATATTCATAAGGCTGTTTAACTCGTAGCATTGTTAGCAGTTTGGGTATTATGCTTATTTGACTCTCTTAATGCACGCATTAGGATCCGATGTTTTCATGAAACATGTAGATATGGATATTAGCTTTAATGAGACACTGGTTACATCCAATTCGGACTACTACAGCTCAATATATGGTCTTCAGACGCTACAAAGGTATGACTGTCAGGAACAACATCACTTCACCAACTTGCGGATGCAATTGGACAAAGATAGAGATCGATTTCGCTCTTGACCTCTTCGTGAGAGTTGCGGATATTTCTATAAGCCTTCCAACGATACCAAAATCGATGCTTTTAAACACCTAAAGCACCAGAAATTGTAAGCAGACGCTTGCAAGTTCTGATTGTCATGAACAGTATCACATCTCAAGCTTGAAGAAGGAATTTCACTCAGATCGAGATTGGTTTATATCTTGACTTCTCCAGGAAACATGTATTTATTTATCTTATATTTCTAACACAAACAAGATCACATCATTTCGATAAAGCAGGTGAGCGTACCTCAAAATACGACGTTTCGGACGCTTGATTATCGACCGCAGGCGCTTGACTTCAATCTTCAGTGTTTTTTCTTTTGCAGCTTTTGTACTTTTGTCTTTATTCGTGCTTCTCTTCTCTTTCTTCTAGTAGTGTGGTTGAAGGCTTTGTCTTCTACTATTACAATACTTGATGTTTCCGAACTTTATGGAAATGGGTACCTCGTTTTCTAGTCAAGCTTGGACTTTGAATATCTTAATACTTCATTCGAAATTACTTCTCCAGCCATCATAATGTTCTGTATTCTGAGTAGACGCTTGATTAGCTTCACCGGAGGATTCTTAAATGAGCTAAGGCGCTTGATTATCCACTGGGCACATTCACAACGCTGTTCAACTTGTTGCATTCTGACCAGTGAGCGTATTATGCTTCTTAGATCCTCTTAAAGGCCGAATTAGGATTCGATGTCTTCATGAAACTTGTAGATATGGATATTAGCTTTAATGAGACACTGGTTTCATCAAATTCGGACACGTAAAGCTCAATATATGGTCATCAGACGCAACAAAGGTATGACTGTCAAGAACAACATCACGTCCCCAACTTATGGATGCAATATGACAAAGATAGAGATCGATTTCGCTCTTGACCTCTTCACGAGAGTTGCGGATATTTCTCAAAGCCTTCCAACGATACCAATATCGATGCTTTTGAACACCTAAAGCTCCAGAAATTATCAGCAGACGCTTGCATGTTCTGATTGTCACGAACAGTACCACATCTCAAGCTTGAAGAAAGAATTTCACTCAGATCGGGATTGGTTCAGATCTCGACTTCTCCAGGAAACTTGTAGGTATTTATTTTATCTTTCTAATAAAACCAAGATCACTTCATTTCGACGACCATACCTCAAAATACTTTTCGGAGGCTTGATTATCGGCAGCAGGCACTTGACTTCAATCTTCAGTGTTTTTGCTTTTGCAGCATTTGTACTTTTGTTTTTATTCACGGTTGTCTTCTCTTTCTTCTATTACTATTGCTGAAGCTTTTATGTTGTTCTATTACAATTACTCAAGCTTTTGTTTTCTTCTATTACAAAATTTGATGCTTCAAGACTTTATAGAAAATGGTACCTCATTTTCTGGTCAAGTTTGGACTTTGAATATCTTAATACTTCATTCAAAATAACTTCTCCAGTATTCATAAAGTTTGTATTCTGAATAAACGCTTGATTATCATCACCGGACGCTTCTTAAATTAGCTAAGGCGCTTGGTTATCCACTGGGCACATTCACAAGGCTGTTTAACTCGTAGCATTCTTAGTAGTTAGTGTATTATGCTTATTTGACCCTCTTAATACACGAATTACTATCCGGTGTCTCATGAAACGTGTAGATATGGATATTAGCATTAATAAGACACCGGTTTCATCCAATTCGGACACCTACAGCTCTATATATGGTCATGAGATGCTACAAAGGTATGACTGTCAGGAACAACATCACATCACCAACTCACGAATGCAATTTGACAAAGATAGAGATCGAATTCGCTCTTAACCTCTTCATGAGAGTTGCAGATATTTCTCTAAGCCTTACAAGGATACCAAGATCGATGCTTTTGAACACCTGAAGCTCCAGAAATTGTCAGCAGACGCTTGCATGTTCTGATTTTCACGAACAGTACCACATCTCAAGCTTGAAGAAGGAATTTCACTCAGATCGGGATTGGTTCAGATCTCGACTTCACCAGGAAACCTGTAGGTATTTATCTTATATTTCTAATAAAACCAAGATCACTTCATTTCGACGAGCGTACCTCAAAATACGACGTTTCGGAGGCTTGATTATTGGCAGCAGGCGCTTGACTTCAATCTTCAGTGTTTTTGCTTTTGCAGCATTTGTACTTTTGTTTTTATTCACTCTTGTCTTCTATTTCTTCTATTGCAATTGCTAAAGCTTTCGTGTTCTTCTATTACAGTACTTGATGCTTCAGGACTTTATAGAAAATGGTACCTTATTTTCTGGTCAAGCTTGGACTTTGAATATCTTAATACTTCATTCGAAATTACTTCTCCAACCATCATAATGTTCTGTATTCCGCGTAGACGCTTGATTAGTTTCACCAGAGGATTCTTAAATGAGCTAAGGCGCTTGGTTATCCACTGGGCACATTCATAAGGCTGTTTAACTCGTTGCATTTTGACCAGTGAGTGTATTACGCTTCTTAGACCTTCTTACACTACAAGAAAACACGCTATTTCCCACGGCTTTTTTCCCACGGGCATATGACCATGTGTAATTTTTGAATTTCCCACGGCTAAAGCCGTGGGAAACCACTGATTTTTTTTCCTCGCAATTTCCCACGGCCTAAACCCTCGCAAAATAAAAAAGCAAATTTTCCCACGTTTAAGCCGTGGGTAAATGATAGTGCAAAGTGGCGCCAATTCTTCCCGCCTTGTTTCCCTCGGTTTTCCCACGGTGTAGCCGTAGGTTATTTCCCACGGCCTTTACCGTGTGTAACTGCCAGTTTAAACCTTCTATTTTCCCATGGCCATGACCGCAGGTAAATGTTTTTAGAATTTCCCACGGGTAAGCCGTGGGTAATGTTAATTATTTCCCACGGCTTGAGCCGTGGGTAAATTTTTTTCCATTTCCCACGGCTTTGACCGTGTGTAATTGTAAAATGTTCCCACGGGTTAAACCGTGGGTAAGTTTTTTTGTATTTTCCACGGCTTATCCGTGGGTAAGGGTTATTATTTTAGCACGTTTTGCCTGTGGGTACGGGTTAATTTTTTTCCCACGGTTAGGCCGTGGGAAACACCGATACTTTTCTACCAACTAAAACCTCTCGTCTCCTCTTCTGTGATGAACGTCTCGTCATTCACTGCTCCGCCGTAGCCCCGACCTCGTTGCAGCCGCAGAAGCACAGACCTCGCCGCAGCACAACTTCATTCACTGCTCAACTTCATTCACTGCTTCCAGATCGCGTCTGATACACAACTGACGCAAGGGAAGCTACTCCTTGTTACTCCCCTGCATTTTCTTCCATCATTTTCACTTTCTGCAAAACTATCAAAAGACACAGTCAGCTACTCCCCTGCCTCTCAAGCCAGCGAGCCACGCACCCAAACAACCCGACTCGGACCTAAGACAACACACCCTGTTACTGCCTCTACCCTTTCCACCCACTTAACTCCAACCACCTGATCCACAAATTGCAAACCAGTGACGTGAACCTGTACCAATAAGGGGAAGGAACAAGGTTCTTCAATTTGTTGGTAACATGCGAATTCTTTTTATCCTTCCATTTTTGCAACCCAATAAAGGCATAATAAGTCTCTAGTTCAGTGAATTAATTTAATTTTTAAGTGAGCAACTGTTCATGATTCTTGTTCATCTGACTTGTGTGAATCACTTTAATTTGTATATAATTTATTTGCTCGATATCTGTTCGATGGAATGTCTGAATCAGAAATCTTATTTTAAACATGGTTTTAGTGGTTGGTTCGATCATGCTACTGTGTAACTTTGAAGTGAAGCGTTTAACTAAGCAATGGGTAAAGCATCATTACAAGCGTTTAAGCTTCTTTTCCACTGTGTGATAACCGTTTCTGGGAAGTTTGATGGCTTCCTTTGAAGTATTTGAGATACGCATTTTTTTTCTCAAGCATGAATTTTGATATTCACTCAATGATTATTTTACACGGTGTCTGATAAATTTGATGGCTTCCTTTTTTTGTTTTTGGGTTTTTTTTTACTTTTTGTTGCTTGATTGTGCTTGTTTGTTTTGGTGCTTAATGCTTCATATAAGGATATGGTTAATTAAGTTGGTTTAGCCTTAACTGAATTTAGAATCACGGAAAATCTTATGCCTTTGATTTCTCTGTTTTTTTTTTTCAAACATTAATTTTTTTGTTTCTTTGGTCATCATTGTTTTGTACTTTGGTTATGACTATATTTTGACTCTTGGTTTAGGGATTTAAAATGTGACATTGTCAATGTGGTTGTGTATAGGAATGAACAGCAACGCATACAGGGGAATGACGAAAACGTAGGGCCGAGGCTTGAAAGACAACGAGGTTGAGGTTCAACGAAAGAAAAGGTTTGAATTGCAGAGTATAGCAAGATCCCAAATAGGTTTCAGTTTTGAGTTTTTAATTCTATTTCATGACTCCCATATGTTGGATGTTATTTTCTGGTTTGCTTGATTCTGAATCTCATTCTGTAATTAACTTTTGCTCAAAATTTTAAGAAGGTGTGAACTCATTCTAACACACTCATTCTGTTTTTAATAATGGGGTTAGTGATTTATATATAATGAAGTTAATCAAATGTTCATATTTTGTTTGGTGCACAACCTTTTGAATCTGTGGTTCCTGCTGATGAGTATGTTGTTTGAGCTTGTATGTTTATGGTTTTAAGCTTGCTGAATAGTGTACTTTAAGTTTGATTTTAAGTTGCGGAGATTATTGAATCAACGAAAATCATTGTGTTTTACACATGTTTTGTTTTTGAAATGAGATGAAGAATAAGCTGTTGATGCATATTGTTTTCCTTTTATGATGCAGCTGTACGACAAAATGCCCAAATGCTTTGCTATCATTGTTGATAAATTGAACTTTCACAAAATGCCCAAATGCTTTGCTACCATTTTTATGTAGGTTCTTTGAGACATGGACAAGTTATCTCAATCTCACAGTTCTGTATGGTTATTGAAGCATTGACATATATGACTTGCCTAGATGTTTCTTAAAGCAACTTGTATTGTGAGTCAAAGTTGATATTTGGACGCCTGGTTCCCAATTGTGTGATGTACAGCTTCAAAGGTCAATATGATATGATTTGTTTTATTTAAAAATTGAAATATCCTATTGAATAATGAGGACATAATTGATACAAGTAATTGTGTTGTAAATTTGTACGGTGTAAATTTGTTGTAAATTTGATCTATGAACATTTACACCATTCCAATTTGCTCGACCATTACTTTTATGATATTTTTGGATTGCGACATGGTTGCCAACTAGTTCTGGTAGTTTAACTCTCCTTTATTAGTACTGAGGATACTGATTTTTGCTTTCTTGTAGTGTTAAAGGCCGAATTAGGATTTTATGACTTCATGGAACGTGCAGATATGGATATTAGCTTTAATGAGACACTGGTTTCATCCAATTCGGACACCTACAGCTCAATATATGATCTTCAGACGCTACAAAGGTATGACGGTCAGGAATAACATCACGTCACCAAGTTACGGATGCAGTTTGACAAAGATAGAGATCGATTTCGCTCTTGACCTCTCCATGGGAGTTGTGGATATTTATCTAAGCCTTCCAACGATGCCAAGATCGATGCTTTTGAACACCTAAAGCTCCAGAAATTGTCAGCAGACGCTTGCATGTTCTGATTGTCATGAATAGTATCGCATCTCAAGCTTGAAGAAGGAATATCACTCAGATCGGAATTGGTTCAAATCTCGACTTCTCTCGGAAACCTGTAGGTATTTATCTTATCTTTCTAAAAAAACCAAGATCACTTCATTTCGACGAGCGTACATCAAAATACGACGTTTCGGACCCTTGATTATCAGCAGCAGGCGCTTGACTTCAATCTTCAGTGTTTTTGCTTTTGCAGCATCTATACTTTTGTTTTTATTCACGCTTCTCTTCTCTTTCTTCTATTAGAATTGCTGAAGCTTTTGTGTTCTTTTATTATAGTACTTGATGCCTTAGGACTTTATAGAAAATGGTACCATATATTCTGGTCAAGCTTGGACTTTGAATATCTTAATACTTCATTCAAAATTACTTCTCCAACCTTGATAAAGTTTTGTATTCTGAATAGACGCTTGATTAGCTTCATTGGACGCCTCTTAAATTAGCTAAGGTACGTGGTTATCTGCTGGGCACATTCACAAGGCTGTCAAACTAGTAGCATTCTTACCAGTTAGCGTATTATGCTTCTTCGATCCTCTTAATGGCCGAATTAGGATTCGATGTCTTAATGAAACTTGTACATATGGATATTAGCTTTAAAAAGACTCCTGTTTCATCCAATTCGGACACCTATAGCTCAATATATGGCCATCATACGCTACAAAGGTATGACTGTCAGGAACAACATCACATCACGAACTTACCGATGCAATTTGACAAAGATAGAGATCGATTTCGCTTTTGACCTCTTCATGAGAGTTGCGGATATTTCTATAAGCTTTCCAACGATACCAAGATCGATGCTTTTGAACATCTAAGGTTCTAGAAATTGTAAGCAGACGCTTGCATGTTCTGATTGTCACGAACAGTATCGCATCTCAAGCTTGAAGAAGGAATTTCACTCAGATCGAGATTGGGTCAGATCTTGACTTCTCCAGGAAACATGTATTTATTTATCTTATCTTTCAAACAAAACCAAGATCACATCATTTCGGCGAGCATACCTCAAAAAACGACGTTTCGGACGCTTGCTTATTGGCAGCCGGCGCTTGACTTCAATCTTTAGTGTTTTTGCTTTTGTAGCATTTGTACTTTTGTCTTTATTCGTGCCTCTCTTCTCTTTGTTCTATTAGAGTTGCTAAAGCCTTTGTCATCTACTATTACAATACTTGATGTCTCCAAACTTTATGGAAAAGGGTACCTCGTTTTCTGGTCAAGCTTGCACTTTGAATATCTTAATACTTCATTCGAAATTACTTCTCCAGCGATCATAATGTTCTGTATTCTTAGTAGACGCTTGATTACCCTCACCGGAGGATTCTTAAATGAGCTAAGGCCCTTCGTTATCAACTGGGCACATTCACAAGGCTGTTTAACTCATTGCATTCTGACCAGTGAGCCTATTATGCTTCTTAGACCCTCTTAAAGGCCGAATTGGGATTCGATGTCTTCATAAAACGTGAAGATATGGATATTAGCTTTAATGATACACTGGTTTCATCAAATTCGGACACCAAAAGCTCAATATATGGTCATCAAATGCTACAATGGTATGAAAGTCAAGAACAACATCAAGTCACCAACTTACGGATGCAATTTGACAAAGATAGAGATCGATTTCGCTCTTGACCTCTTCACGAGTGAGGAGGATATTTCTCTAATCCTTCCAACGATACCAAGATCGATGCTTTTGAACACCTAAAGTTCCAGAAATTATCAGCAGACGCTTGAATGTTCTGATTGTCACGAATAATACCACATCTCCAGTTTGAAGAAGGAATTTCACTCAGATCGGGATTGGTTCAGATCTCGACATCTCCAGGAAACATGTAGGTATTTATCTTATCTTTCTAATAAAACCAAGATCACTTCATTTCGACGAGCATACCTCAAAATACTTTTCGGAGGCTTGATTATCGGCAGCACGCACTTAACTTCAATCTTGAGTGTTTTTGCTTTTGCAGCATTTGTACTTTTGTTTTTTATTCACGCTTGTCTTCTCTTTCTTCTATTAGAATTGCTGAAGCTTTTGTATTCTTCTATTACAGTACTTGATGCTTCAGGAATTTATAGAAAATGGTACCTTATTTTCTGGTCAAGCTTGGACTTTGAATATCTTAATACTTCATTCAAAATTACTTCTCCAACCTTCATAATGTTTTGTATTCTGAATAGACGCTTGATTAGCTTCACTGGATGCCTCTTAAATTAGCTAAGGTACGTGGTTATCCGCTGGGCACATTCACAAGGCTGTCCAACTAGTAGCATTCGTACCAGTTAGCGTATTATGCCTCTTTGATCCTCTTAATGGCCGAATTAGGATTCGATGTCTGAATTAAACTTGTAGATATGGATATTAGCTTTAAAAAGACCCCGGTTTCTTCCAATTCGGACACCTATAGCTCAATATATGGCCATCATACGCTACAAAGGTATGACTGTCAGGAACAACATCACATCACGAACTTACCGATGCAATTTGACAAAGATAGAGATCGATTTCGCTTTTGACCTCTTCATGAGAGTTGCGGATATTTCTATAAGCCTTCCAACAATACCAAGATCGATGCTTTTGAACACCTAAGGTTCCAGAAATTGTAAGCAGACGCTTGCATGTTCTGATTGTCACGAACAGTATCACATCTTAAGCTTGAAGAAGGAATTTCACTCAGATCGAGATTGGTTCAGATCTTGACTTCTCCAGGAAACACGTAGGTATTTATCTTATCTTTCTAACAAAACCAAGATCACATCATTTCGGCGAGCGTACCTCAAAATACGACGTTTCGGACGCTTGCTTATTGGCAGCAGGCGCTTGACTTCAATCTTCAGTGTTTTTGCTTTTGCAGCTTTTGCACTTTGGTTTTTATTCGTGCATCTCTTCTCTTTCTTCTATTAGAGTTGCCGAAGCCTTTATCTTATACTATTACAATACTTGATGTTTCCGAACTTTATGGAAAAGGGTACCTCGTTTTCTGGTCAAGCTTGGACTTTGAATATCTTAATACTTCATTCGAAATTAGTTCTCCAGCGATCATAATGTTCTGTATTCTTAGTAGACGCTTGATTAGCCTCATCGGACGATTCTTAAATGAGCTAAGGCGCTTGGTTATCAACTGGGCACATTCACAAGGCTGTTTAACTTGTTGCATTCTGACCAGTGAGCCTATTATGCTTCTTAGACCCTCTTAAAGGCCGAATTGGGATTCGATGTCTTCATGAAACGTGTAGATATGGATATTAGCTTTAATGAGAAACTGGTTTCATCAAATTCGGACACCTGAAGCTCAATATATAGTCATTAGACGCTACAAAGGTATGACCATCATGAACAACATCATGCCACCAACTTACGGATTCAATTTGACAAAGATAGAGATCGATTTCGTTCTTGACCTCTTCATGAGAGTTGCGGATATTTCTCTAAGCCTTCCAACGATATCAAGATCGATCCTTTTGAACACCTAAAGCTCCAGAAATTGTCAGCAGACGCTTGCATGTCCTGATTGTCATGAACAGTATCGTATCTCAAGCTTGAAGAAGGAATTTCACTCAGATCGGGATTGGTTCAGATCTCGACTTCTCCAGGAAACGTATAGGTATTTATCTTATCTTTCTAACAAAACCAATATCACTTCATTTCGACGAGCGTACATCAAAATACGACGTTTCGGACCCTTGATTATCGGCAGCAGGCGCTTGACTTCAATCTTCAGTGTTTTTGCTTTTGCAGCATCTGTATTTTTCTTTTTATTCATGCTTGTCTTCTTTTTCTACTATTACAATTGCTGAAGCTTTTGTGTTCTTCTATTACAGTACTTGATGCTTCAGGACATTATAGAAAATGGTACCTCATTTTCTGGTCAAGCTTGGACTGTGAATAACTTAATACTTCATTCAAAATTACTTCTCCAGCCTTCATAAAGTTTATATTCTGAATAGACGGTTGATTAGCTTCACCGGTCGCTTCTTAAATTAGCTAAGGCGCTTGGTTATACACTGGGCACATTCACCAGGGTATTTAACTCGTAGCATTCTTAGCAGTTAGCGTATTATGCTTATTTGACCCTCTTAATGCACGAATTAGGACCCGATGTCTTCATGAAACATGTAGATATGGATATTAGCTTTAATGAAACAATAGTTTCATCCAATTCAGACACCTACTGCTCAATATATGGTCATCAGACTCTACAAAGGTATGACTGTCAGGAACAACATCACGTCACCAACTTACAAATGTAATTTGACAAAGATAGAGATCGATTTCGCTTTTGACCTCTTTATGAGTGTTGCGGATATTTCTCTAAGCCTTCCAACGATATCAAGATCGATCCTTTTGAACACCTAAAGCTCCAGAAATTGTCAGCAGACGCTTGCATGTCCTGATTGTCATGAACAGTATCGCATCTCAAGCTTGAAGAAGGAATTTCACTCAGATCGGGATCGGTTCAGATCCCGCTTCTCCAGGAAACGTGTAGGTATTTATCTTATCTTTCTAACAAAACCAATATCACTTTATTTCGACGAGCGTACATCAAAATACGACGTTTCGGACCCTTGATTATCGGCAGCAGGCGCTTGACTTCAATCTTCAGTGTTTTTGCTTTTACAGCATCTGCATTTTTCTTTTTATTCACGCTTGTCTTCTCTTTCTTCTATTACAATTGCTTAAGCTTTTGTGTTCTTCTATTACAGTACTTGATGCTTCAGGACATTATAGAAAATGGTACCTCATTTTCTGGTCAAGCTTGGACTGTGAATAACTTAATACTTCATTCAAAATTACTTCTCCAGCCTTCATAAAGTTTATATTTTGAATAGACGGTTGATTAGCTTCACCGGTCGCTTCTTAAATTAGCTAAGGCGCTTGGTTATACACTGGGCACATTCACCAGGGTATTTAACTCGTAGCATTCTTAGCAGTTAGCGTATTATGCTTATTTGACCCTCTTAATGCACAAATTAGGATCCGATGTCTTCATGAAACATGTAGATATGGATATTAGCTTTAATGAAACAATAGTTTCATCCAATTCGGACACCTACTGCTCAATATATGGTCATCAGACTCTACAAAGGTATGACTGTCAGGAACAACATCACGTCACCAACTTACGAATGTAATTTGACAAAGATAGAGATCGATTTCGCTTTTGACCTCTTTATGAGCGTTGCGGATATTTCTCTAAGCCTTCCAACGATATCAAGATCGATCCTTTTGAACACCTAAAGCTCAAGAAATTGTCAGCAGACGCTTGCAAGTTCTGATTGTCTTGAACAATGTCGCATCTCAAGCTTGAAGAGGGAATTTCACTCAGATCGGGAATGGTTCGGATCTCGACTTCTCCAGGAAACATGTAGGTATTTATCTTATCTTTCTAATAAAATCAAGATGACTTCATTTCGACGAGCGTACATCAAAATACGACGTTTCGGACCATTGATTATCGGCAGCAAGCGCTTGACTTCAATCTTCAGTGTTTTTGCTTTTGCAGCATCTGCATTTTTCTTTTTATTCACGCTTCTCTTCACTTTCTTCTATTACAATTGCTAAAGCTTTTGTGTTCTTCTATTACAGTACTTGATGCTTCTGGACTTTATAGAAAATGGTACCTCATTTTCTGGTCAAGCTTGGACTTTGAATATCTTAAGACTTCATTCAAAATTACTTCTCCAGCCTTCATAAAGTTTGTATTCTGAATAGACGCTTGATTATCTTCATCGGACGCTTCTTAAATTAGCTAAGGCGCTTGGTTATACACTGGGCACATTCACAAGGCTGTTTAACTCGTAGCATTCTTAGCAGTTTGTGTATTATGCTTATTTGACCCTCTTAATGCACGAATTAGGATCCGATGTCTTCATGAAACATGTAGATATGGATATTAGCTTTAATGAGACATTAGTTTCGTCCAATTCGGACACCTACTGCTCAATATATGGTGATCAGACTCTACAAAGGTATGACTGTCAGGAACAACATCACTTCACCAACTTACGAATGCAATTTGACAAGGATAGAGATCGATTTCGCTTTTGACCTCTTCATGAGAGTTGCGGATATTTCTATAAGCCTTCCAACGATACCAAAATCGATGCTTTTAAACACCTAAAGCACCAGATATTGTAAGCAGACGCTTGCATGTTCTGATTGTGACGAACAGTATCACATCTCAAGCTTGAAGAAGGAATTTCACTCAAATTGAGATTGGTTTCGATCTTGACTTCTCCAGGAAACATGTATTTATTTATCATATCTTTCTAAAAAAACCAAGATCACATCATTTCGGCGAGCGTACCTCAAAATACGACGTTTCGGACGCTTGATTATTGGCAGCAGGCGCTTGACTTCAATCTTCAGTGTTTTTACTTTTGCAGCTTTTGTACTTTTGTCTTTATTCGTGCTTCTCTTCTCTTTCTTCTAGTAGTGTGGTTGAAGCCTTTGTCTTCTACTATTACAATACTTGATGTTTCCAAACTTTATGGAAGAGGGTACCTCGTTTTCTGGTCAAGCTTGGACTTTAAATATCTTAATACTTCATTCGAAATAACTTCTCCGGCCATCATAATGTTCTGTATTTTGAGTAGACGCTTGATTAGCTTCACCGGAGGATTCTTAAATGAGCTAAGGCGCTTGATTATCCACTGGGCACATTCACAACGCTGTTCAACTCGTTGCATTCTCACCAGTGAGCGTATTATGCTTCTGAGACCCTCTTAAAGGCCGAATTAGGTTTCGATGTCTTCATGAAACTTGTAGATATGGATATTAGCTTTAATGAGACACTGGTTTCATCAAATTCGGACACGTAAAGCTCAATATATGGTCATTAGACGCAACAAAGGTATGACTGTCAAGAACAACATCACGTCCCCAACTTATAAATGCAATATGACAAAGATAGAGATCGATTTCGCTCTTGACCTCTTCACGAGAGTTGCGGATATTTCTCTAAGCCGTCCAACGATACCAAGATCGATGCTTTTGAACACCGAAACCTCCAGAAATTATCAGCAGACGCTTGCATGATCTGATTGTCACGAATAGTACCACATCTCAAGCTTGAAGAAGGAATTTCACACAGATCGGGAATGGTTCGGATCTCGACTTCTCCAGGAAACATGTAGGTATATATCTTATCTTTCTAACAAAATAAAGATCACTTCATTTCGATGAGCGTACATCAAAATACGACGTTTCGGACCCTTGATTATCGGCAGCAGGCGCTTGACTTCAATCTTCATTGTTTTTGCTTTTGCAGCATCTGCATTTTTCTTTTTATTCACGCTTCTCTTCACTTTCGTCTATTACAATTGCTAAAGCTTTTGTGTTCTTCTATTACAATTACTCAAGCTTTTGTGTTCTTCTATTACAGAATTTGATGCTTCAGGACTTTATAAAAATGGTACCTCATTTTCTGGTCAAGCTTGGACTTTGAATATCTTAATACTTCATTTAAAATTACTTCTCCAGCATTCATAAAGTTTGTATTCTGAATAAACGCTTGATTATCTTCACTGGACGCTTCTTAAATTAGCTAAGGCGCTTGGTTATCCACTGGGCACATTCACAAGGCTGTTTAACTCGTGGCATTCTTAGCAGTTAGCGTATTATGCTTATTTGACCCTCTTAATGCACGAATTACAATCCGATGTCTCCATGAAACGTGTAGATATGGATATTAGCTTTAATGAGACACCGGTTTCATCCAATTCGGACACCTACAGCTCTATATATGGTCATGAGATGCTACAAAGGTATGACTGTCAGGAACAACATCACGTCACCAACTTACGAATGCAAGTTGACAAAGATAGAGATCGAATTCGCTCTTGACCTCTTCATGAGAGTTGCAGATATTTCTCTAAGCCTTCCAACGATACGAAGATCGATGCTTTTGTACACCTAAAGCTCCAGAAATTGTCAGCAGACGCTTGCATGTTCCGATTTTCACGAACAGTACCACATCTCAAGCTTGAAGAAGGAATTTCACTCAGATCGGGATTGGTTCAAATCTCGACTTCACCAGGAAACCTGTAGGTATTTATCTTATCTTTCTAATAAAACCAAGATCACTTCATTTCGACGAGCGTACCTGAAAATACGACGTTTCGGAGGCTTGATTATTGGCAGCAAGCGCTTGACTTCAATCTTCAGTGTTTTCGCTTTTGCAGCATTTGTACTTTTGTTTTTATTCACTCTTGTCTTCTATTTCTTCTATTACAATTGCTGAAGCTTTTGTGTTCTTCTATTACAGTACTTTATGCTTCAGGACTTTATAGAAAATGGTACCTTATTTTCTGGTCAAGCTTGGACTTTGAATATCCTAATACTTCATTCGAAATTACTTCTCCAGCCATCATAATGTTCTGTATTCTAAGTTGACGCTTGATTATCTTCACCGGAGGATTCTTAAATGAGCTAAGGCGCTTGGTTATCCACAGGGCACATTCACAAAGCTGTTTAACTCGTTACATTCTGACCAGTGAGCGTATTATGCTTCTTAGACCCTCTTAAAGGCCGAATTAGGATTCGATGTGTTCAAGAAACGTGTAGATATGGATATTAGCTTTAATGAGACATTGGTTTCATCCAATTCGGACACCAGCATCTCAATAAATGATTATCAGACGCTACAAAGGAATGACTGTCAGGAACAACATCACGTCACCAAGTTACGGATGCATTTTGACAAAGATAGAGATCGATTTCGCTCTTGACCACTTCACGAGAGTTGCGGATATTTCTCTAAGCCTTGCAACGATATCAAGATCAATGCTTTTGAATACCGAAAGCTCAAGAAATTGCCAGCAGACGCTTGCAAGTTCTGATTGTCATGAACAGTATCGTATCTCAAGATTGAAGAAGGAATTTCACTCAGATCGGGATTGGTTCGGATCTCGACTTCTCCAGGAAACATGTATTTATTTATCTTATCTTTCTAACAAAACAAAGATCACTTCATTTCGACGAGCGTACATCAAAATACGACGTTTCGGACCCTTAATTATCGGCAGCAGGCACTTGACTTCAATCTTCAGTGTTTTTGCTTTTGCAGCATCTGTGTTTTTCTTTTTATTCTCGCTTCTCTTCACTTTCTTCTATTACAATTGCTGAAGCTTTTGTGTTCTTATATTACAGTACTTGATGCTTCAGGACTTTATAGAAAATGGTACCTCATTTTCTGGTCAAGCTTGGACTTTGAATAACTTAATACTTCATTCAAAATTACTTCTCCAGCCTTTATAAAGTTTGTATTCTGAATAGACGCCTGATTATCTTCACCGGACGTTTCTTAAATTAGCTAAGGCGCTTGGTTATACACTGGGCACATTCATAAGGCTGTTTAACTCGTAGCATTCTTAGCAGTTTGGGTATTATGCTTATTTGACCCTCTTAATGCACGAATTAGGATCCGATGTCTTCACGAAACATGTAGATATAGATATTAGCTTTAATGAGACACTGGTTACATCCAATTCGGACAACTACAGCTCAATATATGGTTTTCAGATGCTACAAAGGTATGACTGTCAGGAACAACATCACTTCACCAACTTACGGATGCAATTGGACAAAGATAGAGATCGATTTCGCTCTTGACCTCTTCGTGCGAGTTGCGGATATTTCTATAAGCCTTCCAACGATACCAACATCGATGCTTTTAAACACCTAAAGCACCAGAAATTGTAAGCAGACGCTTGCATGTTCTGATTGTCACGAACAGTATCACATCTCAAGCTTGAAGAAGGAATTTCACTCAGATCGAGATTGGTTTAGATCTTGACTTCTCCAGGAAACATGTATTTATTTATCTTATATTTCTAACAAAAACAAGATCACATTATTTCGATAAAGCAAGCGAGCGTACCTCAAAATACGACGTTTCGGACGCTTGATTATTGGCAGCAGGCTCTTGACTTCAATCTTCAGTGTTTTTTCTTTTGCTGCTTTTGTACTTTTGTCTTTATTCGTGCTTCTCTTCTCTTTCTTCTAGTAGTGTAGTTGAAGCCTTTGTCTTCTACTATTACAATACTTGATGTTTCTGAACTTTATGGAAAAGGGTACCTCGTTTTCTGGTCAAGCTTGGACTTTGAATATCTTAATACTTCATTCGAAATTACTTCTCCAGCCATCATAATGTTCTGTATTCTGAGTAGATGCTTGATTAGCTTCACCGGAGGATTCTTAAATAAGCTAAGGCGCTTGATTATCCACTGGGCACATTCACAACGCTGTTCAACTCGTTGCATTCTGACCAGTGAGCGTATTATGCTTCTTAGATCCTCTTAAAGGCCGAATTAGGTTTCGATGTCTTCATGAAACTTGTAGATATGGATATTAGCTTTAATGAGACACTGGTTTCATCAAATTCGGACACGTAAAGCTCAATATATGGTCATCAGACGCAACAAAGGTATGACTGTCAAGAACAACATCACGTCCCCAACTTACGGATGTAGTATGACAAAGATAGAGATCGATTTCGCTCTTGACCTCTTCACGAGAGTTGCGGATATTTCTCTAAGCCTTCCAACGATACCAAGATCGATGCTTTTGAACGCCTAAAGCTCCAAAAATTATCAGCAGATGCTTGCATGTTCTGATTGTCACTAACAGTACCACATCTCAAGCTTGAAGAAAGAATTTCACTCAGATCGGGATTGATTCAGATCTCGACTTCTCCAAGAAACTTGTAGGTATTTATTTTATCTTTCTAATAAAACCAAGATCACTTCATTTCGACGAGCATACCTCAAAATACTTTTCGGAGGCTTGATTATCGGCAGCAGGCACTTGACTTCAATCTTCAGTGTTTTTGCTTTTGCAGCATTTGTACTTTTGTTTTTATTCATGCTTGTCTTCTCTTTCTTCTATTACTATTGCTGAAGCTTTTGTGTTCTTCTATTACAATTACTCAAACTTTTGTGTTCTTCTATTACAGAATTTGATGCTTCAGGACTTTGTAGAAAATCGTAACTCATTTTCTGGTCAAGCTTTGACTTTGAATATCTTAATACTTCATTCAAAATTAATTCTCCAGCATTCATAAAGTTTGCTTTCTGAATAAACGCTTGATTAGCATCACCGGACGCTTCTTAAATTAGCTAAGGCGCTTGGTTATCCACTGGGCACATTCACAAGGCTGTTTAACTCGTAGCATTCTTAGCAGTTAGCGTATTATGCTTATTTGACCCTCTTAATGCACGAATTACAATCCGATGTCTTCATGAAACGTGTAGATATGGATATTAGCTTTAACGAAACACCAGTTTCATCCAATTCGGACACCTACAGCTCAATATATGGTCATAAGATGCTACAAAGGTATGACTGTCAGGAACAACATCACGTCACCAACTCACGAATGCAATTTGACAAAGATAGAGATCAAATTCGCTCTTGACCTCTTCGTGAGGGTTGTAGATATTTCTCTAAGACTTCAATGATACCAAGATCGATGTTTTTGAACACCTGAAGCTCAAGAAATTGTCGGCAGACGCTTGCATGTTCTGATTTTCACGAAGAGTACCACATCTCAAGCTTGAAGAAGGAATTTCACTTAGATCGGGATTTGTTCAGATCTCAACTTCACCAGGAAACCTGTAGCTATTTATCTTATATTTCTAATAAAACCAAGATCACTTCATTTCGACGAGCATACCTCAAAATACGACGTTTCGGAGGCTTGATTATCGGCAGCAGGCGCTTGACTTCAATCTTTAGTGTTTTGGCTTTTGCAGTATTTGTACTTTTGTTTTTGTGTCACGCTTGTCTTCTATTTCTTCTATTACAATTGCTGAAGCTTTTATGTTCTTCTATTACAGTACTTGATGCTTCAGAAGTTTATAAAAGATGGTACCTTATTTTCTGGTCAAGTTTGGACTTTGAATATCCTAATACTTCATTCGAAATTACTTCTCCAGCCATCATAATGTTCTGTATTCTAAGTAGACGCTTGATTATCTTCACCGGAGGATTCTTCAATGAGCTAAGGCGCTTGGTTATCCACTGGGCACATTCATAAGGCTGTTTAACTCGTTACATTCTGACCCGTGAGCGTATTATGCTTCTTAGACCCTCTTAAAGGCCGAATTAGGATTCGATGTCTACATGAAACGTGTAGTTATGGATATTAGCTTTAATGAGACATTGGTTTCATCCAATTCGGACACCTACAGCTCAATAAATGATCATCAGACGCTACAAAGCAATGACTATCAGGAACAACATCACGTCACCAAGTTACGGATGCAATTTGACAAAGATAGAGATCGAATTCGCTCTTGACCTCTTCGTGAGAGTTGCAGATATTTCTCTAAGCCTTCCAACGAATCCAAGATCGATGCTGTTGAACACCTGAAGCTCCAGAAATTATCGGCAGACACTTGCATGTTCTGATTTTCACGAGGAGTACCGCATCTCAAGCTTGAAGAAGGAATTTCACTCAAATCGGGATTTGTTCAGATCTCAACTTCACCAGGAAACCTGTAAGTATTTATCTTATCTTTCTAATAAAACCAAGATCACTTCATTTCGACGAGCGTACCTCAAAATACGACGTTTCGGAGGCTTGATTATCGGCAGCAGGCGCTTGACCTCAATCTTCAGTGTTCTGGCTTTTGCAGCATTTGTACTTTTGTTTTTATTCACGCTTGTCTTCTATTTCTTCTATTACAATTGCCGAAGCTTTTATGTTCTTCTATTACAGTACTTGATGCTTCAGGAGTTTGTAGAAGATGGTACCTTATTTTCTGGTCAAGCTTGGACTTTGAATATCCTAATACTTCATTCGAAATTACTTCTCCAGCCATCGTAATGTTCTGTATTCTAAGTAGACGCTTGATAATCTTCACCGGAGGATTCTTAAATGAGCTCAGGCGCTTGGTTATCCACTGGGCACATTCACAAGGCTATTTAACTCGTTACATTCTGACCAGTGAGCGTATTTTGCTTCTTAGACCCTCTTAAAGGCCGAATTAGGATTCGATGTCTACATGAAACGTGTAGATATGGATATTAGCTTTAATGAGACATTGGTTTCATCCAATTCGGACACCTACAGCTCAATAAATGATCATCAAACGCTACAAAGAAATGACTGTCAGGAACAACATCACGTCACCAAGTTACGGATGCAATTTGACAAAGATAGAGATCGAATTCGCTCTTGACCTCTTCGTGAGAGTTGCAGATATTTCTCTAAGCCTTCCAACGATACCAAGATCGATGCTTTTGAACACCTGAAGCTCCAAAAATTATCGGCAGACGCTTGCATGTTCTGATTTTCACGAAGAGTACCACATCTCAAGCTTGAAGAAGGAATTTCACTCAGATCGGGATTTGTTCAGATCTCAACTTCATTAGGAAACCTATAGGTATTTATCTTATCTTTCTAATAAAACCAAGATCACTTCATTTCGACGAGCGTACCTCAAAATATGACGTTTCGGAGGCTTGATTATCAGCAGTAGGCGCTTGACCTCAATCTTCAGTGTTTTGGCTTTTGCAGCATTTGTACTTTTGTTTTTATTCACGCTTATCTTCTATTTCTTCTATTACAATTGCTGAAGCTTTTATGTTCTTCTATTACAATACTTGATGCTTCAGGACTTTATAGAAAATGGTACCTTATTTTCTGGTCAAGCTTGGACTTTGAATATCCTAATACTTCATTCAAAATTACTTTTCCAGCCATCATAATGTTCTGTATTCTAAGTAGACGCTTGATTATCTTCACTGGAGGATTCTTAAATGAGCTAAGGCGCTTGGTTATCCGCTGGACACATTCACAAGGCTGTTTAACTCGTTACATTCTGACCAGTGAGCATATTATGCTTCTTAGACCCTCTTAAAGGCCGAATTAGGATTCGATGTCTTCATGAAATGTGTAGATATGGATATTAGCTTTAATCTGACTTTGGTTTCATCCAATTCGGACACCTACAGCTCAATAAATGATCATCAGACGCTACAAAGGAATGACTGTCAGGAACAACATCACGTCACCAAGTTACGGATGCAATTTGACAAAGATAGAGATCGATTTCGCTCTTGACCTCTTCATGAGAGTTGCGGATATTTCTCTAAGCCTTCCAACGATATCAAGATCGATGCTTTTGAACACCTAAAGCTCCAGAAATTGTCAGCAGACGCTTGCATGTTCTGATTGTCATGAACAGTATCGCATCTCAAGCTTGAAGAAGGAATTTCACTCAGATCGGGATTAGTTCAGATCTCGACTTCTCCAGGAAACATGTAGGTATTTATCTTATCTTTCTAAAAAAACCAAGATCACTTTATTTCGATGAGCGTACATCAAAATACGACGTTTCGGACCCACGATTATCGACAGCAGGCGCTTGACTTCAATCTTCAGTGTTTTTGCTCTTGCAGCATCTGTATTTTTCTTTTTATTCACGCTTGTATTCTCTTTCTTCTATTAAAATTGCTGAAGCTTTTGTGTTCTTCTATTACAGTACATGATGCTTCAGGACTTTATTGAAAATGGCACCTTATTTTCTGGTCAAGCTTGGACTTTAAATATCTAAATACTTGATTCAAAATTACTTCTCCAACCTTCATAATATTTTGTATTCCGAATAGACGCTTGATTAGATTCACTGGACGCCTCTTAAATTAGCTAAGGTGCATGGTTATCCGCTGGGCACATTCACAAGGCTGTGAAACTAGTAGCATTCTTACCAGTTAGTGTATTATGCTTCTTTGATCCTCTTAATGGCCGAATTAGGATTCGATGTCTCAATGAAACTTGTAGATATGGAGATTAGCTTTAAAACGACACCAGTTTCATCCAATTCGGACACCTGTAGCTCAATATATGGCCACCAGACGCTACAATGGTATGACTGTAAAAAACAACATCACGTCACCAACTTACGGATGCAATTTGACAAAGATAGAGATCGATTTCGCTCTTGATGTAACGCCCCAATTTTCACGTTTTCTATTTCGTTAGTATTTTAATGTCTTTATTTTATTTGAGGTCTTAGGAATAAAAATAAAATATTCCGAGACCATAGTCATGCTCGACGATATCATAGGAAGCTACGATTAAGTTTTGAGTCGAAAATCCAAACGGAGTCCGGTCTGCATTTTTACACTGACAATATGATTTTACTGCTCAGAAGACCTCAGATGGACCCGTGAACAAGACAATAAGTCTTAGAATTCGATTCTCTACGTTTTGGTTAAATTTTGTAAAAATTTCAGAAAAATCACTTCCTGACCGTCGTTCGGGCGGAATCCTCAATCGGGTGACGAACGGAGCCACATATGGATTTACCGGGACTCGCCAACAGATAATCTTGATATCACATCATCCCAGGACACTTGGGAGAGTATGCCAGAGTCGTCATGACGTTCGGAAATATCTGGACGCAAAATGACCAAAATGCCCCTAACCTTAGTCTTTTACACTTTTACCATTATACCCTTTTGGCAAATGCCTTTTTACCCTTAAGAAATCTTCCTTCACTTCAAGGTAAGATCACTTATATGATCTCTTAGCTTCTTGAATCTTTCTTTATTTCAAGATCAATCTTCATTTTCATGAAAAGAATTTCTGAGATCCAAAACTTTGAAAATCCATAGGAAATTGTAGAAAAATCCTTTTGAGGTAAGACCAAGTTCTTTGAACTCACATCATCAATCTCTACCTAAACCTAAGAGCTTATGATTCAACTCTCATCATATCTCACTTTTCGGCCGAACCCTACATGAAGATGATGAATAGTGTTTTCATCAATTTTTGATTTTTAACACTTGATTTCATCCTTAGCTTTCCTAATGCCTTTGAATCCATGAAATGGAAAACCAAAACCAATTCCTAACCTTTTTAACCTAGGGTGGCCGAAATCCTCTTTGTTAGAATAGTTGAGATTGGCTTTGATTGTTGTTTAATGTTGGATAGTTGTGTTGTTGTAGTTGTTGACGATTATCAAGAGGTTCACAAACCGATCAACCAACTTTGATCCGGGAATCTGCTCATCAACAGGTATGGGGAGAAGAACCTCATCACACCAAGATGGTGGTAGTGAGAATGGTTGTTTAAGTTTATGTGTGGGTGAAACCCTTTAGTTTGGGTTCACTTTTATGTGTTAAGTTTTGTTAAGTTCTCTTGGAGAACAAGATTGTCTCGACTTCTCCATGTATGTTGAAAAACCTACTTTGATCACTAGATCAAGTATGGACTTTTATGGTTTGATTATGAGACCATGATGTGTGATGGACTTGGATATTTGATTATGATTTAGTAATGTGTATTGTGGTTTATCATAATTGTGTGAGCTTTTGAGCTACATGTGCTTTGTTGGTGAAACAAAGTCTCCATTTTTCATTGGAGTAGGCTTGTGGCCTTAGTAAGAGGAAAATATAAGAACATACGTTGTTCTTGTTTTGGCAAAGTTTTGATGCAACAAAAACATGATTTCCTAACCTATGTTTTCATAGATAAACAAAAGTGATTTTGATCCAAAGATCAAATGAAGTTTTAACCTTTAAAGTGTGTCATCAAAGTGGGAAAATATCTTTTCTTTAGCCATAGGTCTTTTAATTAAACTAAGTGTTTCAAAAGAAGAAATAATGAAGGAGTTAGGAAAAATGAAAAACAGGGCACCCGCCCAGCGAACCCCGTCTCGCCCTGCGAGACAGAGGGAAGATAAGGCATTCGCCAGGCTAACATTGCCTCGCCTCACGAGACAATGGACTAGCCCGAGCAGCAAAGATATAACTTCTCTGCCTCGCATCGCGATACCATCCTCGCCTCGCGGAGCAGAAAGACTATCTAAGAAGTAAAGATAACTTCTCTGCCTCGCGTCGCGATACAATCCTCGCCTCGCGGAGCAGAAAGACTGTCCAAACGATAAAGATAACTTCTCTGCCTCGCGTCGCGACATAGACATTCGCCTCGCAAGAAATGGTTTGTTTATAAAGAGGGTTTTCAACTCAAACTGTAAAGTTTTACGCTTTAAAAACCTAAGTTAAGTAATTGACTTAGAGTTGAAGACAAAGGATAATTAAGTGTAATATGTGGTGAAACAAGACCATATACTATACCATTGATGACTTAGTACATCAATGACTCCATAAGACATAAAAACAAACATGAAACGTTTTGGGTTTTGAAACAGTAGTTCGATTACGGACCGGTGATTCGAACCCCGATCAGTCGTTCAATTGTTTCAGTCTTGTGTTGACTCGATCCCGAAGGAATCACGAGATTTATCCGGTGGATAAAGGTTTTGTTTTCAAAAGACGCGTATAGTTCCTAAGGAAGAGAACCTTAGTAGACTTCGAGGTTTATCCGAGGGATAGACATTGCTTGATCGCATCTGCTTTGTGTAAGCATTGGCATTTCATTTGCATAGTCGTAAGGCCTTGAGCCTAGGAGTTGAGCTTACACCTTGATGCGGGTGCGAATCTTACGGTGACGATCTTCAATGGTCTTTCTGGAGGTAGCAGGGTTGGAAGGGCTGACATGTGACCAGTTAGTAGCTCTTCTGTGTCGTGGCGAATCCGTTCAATACACTGATATCCTCTACTAGATGCCGTACTTTTCATGTTTGGTCGAGAGTGTTACCGTAAAGCCAGATACGTGCACGTTACGAATGTTGTAGCATCTTGCTCATGGCTGGCAGAAACCGGAACATGTCCTCCCATTCACTCTCTCCGACGTTTTGTTAGCTCCATGGAGTAGGGGTCAGAGTAGCACGCAGTGACATTGACATTGAGTCATATACATTGCATTGCATTGCATGGCTATTGGTGTTTACATTTACTGTTATACATCGTTGTACTGTTTAAGAGTACCTTATTTTATGCTGTTAACTGCTTAACATGATATTATGCTGTCAACTGCTTACTATGTTTGACATTGAGAATTCTTGTAAGCATGTTGGGTACGCTGTTACCCGGTGAGTCGTCCCGTTTTTACTACTGCTATTTTGTTGTGTTGATGAAGGGGAATCTCACCCATATCTGTATGTTTTCTATTGGCACTTGCTGTTGCTGTTTGAACAGATGGACGTGACGATGGTTCAGCCCAGTAGTTTCCTTGAGCCCTGAGGCGGACCTTCTTTTTGTGGTTTAGTTTTGTTGTCGGCCAGACTACGTCAGTTTTGTAGTACCTTTTAGGAGCTACGACTCCTAGTACTTATTGTATTTCTATGTCAGTTATACATTAGACTTATGTCTGTATATAGTATTATTCCTTTTTCTGTTTATGTCCCTGCATTTATTATGCATATTGTTCTAGAAATGCATGGCGAACCTAAGTTCGTTATTAGTATTATTTATCGTTACTAAATCCCATTGCATCTTGTGAAAAGAAGAAAAAAAAACTGTATTTTCCGCATTAATAAATATTTTCGACCTTATAAACGTTCGGGAATGTGACACTCGGGAAAGGGTGTTGCATTATTTGGTATCAGAGCTGGCCGAGTCTTTTTGGGGTTTGTAGGTTATGGTCTGTCTTGTTTGTGTTGTGTTCTCTGTGTGTTTCTCTGTTGTATGCTTTAGTTTTGTTGTGGTTCTTGAGTTTGACAGTTCTGGTTTTGAAGGTAGCAATGGCTGCTCAAAACCTGACTGCTGCTGTGAACGCCATACGGGAAATGGCTGCTGCTATGGTTCAACGTGACGAAAGAGCTGCCGGAGGTCAAGGACTGGATGAATTTCTTCGTAGGAATCCACCTCAATTCAAAGGTGAATTCAATCCTGAGTTAGCTGAACGCTGGATCCAAACGCTGGAAAAGATCTTTGGAGCGATGAGATGTACTGAGAATGACAAGGTTGTCTATGCAACCTATATGCTGGTGGAGGATGTTGAATACTGGTGGGAAGGAGTCCGACAGATGATGATTCACGATCAACAAGCTGCGGATTGGAATGCTTTTAAGGGAAAATTCCTGGAGAAGTATTTTCCTGCGAGCGCAAGACACGAGAAAGAGATGGAGTTCCTCCAGCTGAGACAAGGGGGAATGACCGTAGCTGAATACGGGGCTAAGTTTGAAAGTCTAGCAAAGTTCTCAAATTACTTTCTGGACAACCCAAGAGAGGAGTGGAAGTGTAGAAAATTTGAAGGAGGTCTGAGGATCGACTTGAAAAGAGCTGTTGTTCCTCTAGAAATTTCTGTTTTTTCGAGGTTGGTGGAGAAGTGTCGTCTGATCGAGAGCTTGGAGCCCAAGGACAAGCGGGTACAGAGTTCTAGACCGAGCAAGTTCTAGAGAGGAAGCAGTGGTCGAGACAACCAATCTCGATGGAAGCCGTATGCAAAGCAACAAGATCGACAACAACGTTCTGTTGGAGGAAGCAATGGGAGTTTCAGTCGGTCTAGAAATGCCCCAACCAAGTGCATGAAGTGTGGGAAGAGCAATCACATCACCAGAGATTGTTCGATCAAAGGGATTATCTGCTTCAAGTGTGGGAAGCCGGGACATATCTCATGTGAATGCATGCAACCAAATTGGAACATTCTGTCAACAATGTCCAAACCACAAGGCCTAAGATGAAGGGCAGAGTCTACACTATGGGTGGTGCTGAAGCTTCTCAAAATGAAGACTTGATCCAAGGTCAGTGTGTCATGGGAGGTAAAACCTTAACTGTACTGTTTGATTCAGGCGCAACGCATTCCTTTATTGCCTATGACTGTGTGAATCTGTTGGGATTACCTGTGTCTTCTTTACCTTTTGATTTGGTAAATTCTACGCCTACTACAAAGTCTGTTATAACTGCTAAAGTTTGTTTGAACTGTTATATTTTTGTTAAAGATAGAACATTTTTGATTGATTTGATCTGTTTGCCTCTTTCATAAATGGATGTAATCTTAGGAATGGATTGGTTGTCTTCTAATCATATCCTGTTAGACTGTGCAAATAAAACCTTAGTTTTCCCTAGTTGTGAGAATTCTGGATTTTTGACTGCCAACCAAGTAAATGCTTCTTTGAGAGAACGAGCTCAAGGATACATGTTACTATCTTCTTTGGAGGTCAAGAGCGAGCTAGTCTTAGAGCGCATACCTGTCGTGAATGAGTTTCCGGAAGTCTTTCCTGAAGACGTACCAGGTTTGCTGCCAGTTCGGGACATCGAGTTTGCAATCGATCTTGTGCCAGGAACAGGACCAGTGTCTATGGCACCGTATCGTATGGCACCTGCTGAGTTGAAAACCTTGAAGCAACAGTTGGTAGACTTATTGGGGAAGCAGATTGTTAGACCCAGTGTGTCGTCGTGGGGAGCACCTGTGCTGTTGGTGAAAAAGAAAGATGGAACATCTCGTTTATGCGTGGATTATCGCCAGTTGAATAAGGTTACTATTAAGAACAAGTATCCACTTCCGAGGATAGATGACTTGATGGATCAGTTGAGGGGAGCGACAGTTTTCTCCAAGATTGATTTGCGATCGGGTTATCACCAGATTCGTGTGAAGGCAGAAGATATACCGAAGATAGCGTTTCGAACACGCTATGGGCACTACGAATATCTTGTGATGCAGTTTGGTGTGACGAATGCTCCAGCTATATTCATGGATTATCTGAATAGGATCTTTCGTCCATACCTAGATCAGTTTGTCGTTGTCTTCATAGATGACATACTTATCTATTCGCGAGACAGGAAGAACATGCTGAACATCTTAGTGTGGTTCTTCAAGTTCTGAAGGAGAAACAGCTGAATGCAAAATTGTCCAAGTGTGAGTTTTGGCTCGACGAAGTGCAGTTTTTGGGTCATGTAATTTCAAAGGAAGGAATTGCTGAAGATCCGTCGAAGGTCGAAGCAGTTCTTGAGTGGGAAAGACCAACCACAGTGACTGAGATACGCAGTTTTGTGTGTTTGGCTGGGTATTATCGGAGGTTTATTGAGGGATTTTCTAAGATTGTAGGACCTCTTACCCAATTGACGAGGAAGGATCAAACGTTTGAATGGACTGAAGCCTGTGAGCAAAGTTTTCAGGAGTTGAAGAAGAGGCTGACTACATCACCAGTGTTGATATTGCCAGATCCAAGCGAATCTTTTGAAGTGTACTGTGATGCTTCATACCAAGGTTTAGGTTGTGTTCTGATGCAGAATCGGAAAGTGGTAGCGTATGCCTCGAGACAGTTGAAAGTGCACGAGAAGAATTACCCAACTCATGATCTGGAATTAGCAGCGGTAGTCTTTGCGTTGAAGATTTGGAGGCACTACTTGTATGGTTCGACGTTCAATGTTTTCAGCGATCATAAGAGCTTGAAGTATCTGTTCAATCCGAAAGAGCTCAACATGAGGCAAAGACGGTAGCTGGAATTTTTGAAGGACTATGATTTCCAGTTACAGTATCATCCGGGAAAAGCTAATGTAGTAGCGGATGCCTTGAGTAGAAAAGTGTTACATGTGTCTGCCATGATGGTTAACGAACACGAGCTGTTGGAACAGTTCAGGGATATGCATCTGTCCGTGGTTAGTATGCTAGGAAGACTATGTGTGGGTATGGTTACGGTATCTTGTGATCTGATGGATCAGATTCGGGAGAAACAAGTATACGACCAGTATCTGGAGAAAGAGCGAAGGAATCTAAAGAAAGGGATGACGTCGGAATACAAAGAAGGAGCAGATGGAATCCTAAGACGAGGAGAACGAGTTTGTGTGCCAAATAACCCAGAGATAAGAAGGTTAATTCTGGACGAAGCTCATAGAAGCAAGTTGAGTATGCATCCAGGGTCAACCAAGATGTACCAAGACCTGAAGCGGTTGTTTTGGTGGCAAGGCATGAAAAGACATGTAACTGATTATGTGGCATCTTGCTTAGTGTGTCAGAAAGCAAAGGTTGAACATCAAAGCCCAGCTGGAATGTTACTTCCGTTGGATATCCCAGAGTGGAAATGGGACGACATAGCAATGGATTTCGTGACGTGTTTACCAAGGACACCTAAAGGACACGATTCCATTTGGGTTATAATTGATAGGCTTACGAAATTTGCTCATTTTCTACTGATTAATCTCAAGTATTCTATGGAAAAGCTTACTCAGATTTATATCAGTGAGATTGTGAGACTGCATGGAGTACCTTCAAGCATCATATCGGATAGAGACCCGCGTTTTACTTCGCGATTTTGGAAAAGTTTACTTGAAGCTTTAGGAACAAAGTTACGACTAAGTTCGGCTTACCATCCTCAAACTGATGGACACCTTTAGAGGATCTGTTGAGGGCATGTGTGTTGGAACATGCCGGTAGTTGGGAGAATTTCCTACCGTTGATAGAGTTCACCTACAACAACAGTTATCATTCGAGTATAGGGATGGCACCCTACGAAGCCTTATATGGACGACGTTGCCGAACACCTTTGTGTTGGTACCAAGATGGAGAAAGTGCTTCATTAGGACCTGAACTAGTGCAACAAACAACTGAAAAGGTAAAACTGATTCAAGAAAAGATGAGGATAACTCAGAGCCGACAGAAGAGTTATGCGGATAAAAGACGTAGGCCACTTGAGTTCGAGGAAGGGGATCATGTGTTTTTGAGAGTCACTCCGATGACTGGGGTGGGCAGGGTCCTGAAGTCCAGAAAACTCACTCCAAAATTCATTGGACCTTATCAAATTCTTCGTCGGATAGGTCCAGTAGCTTACCAAATAGCTTTACCGCCTTTTCTATCCAACCTTCATAATGTTTTTCATGTTTTGCAATTGCGAAAGTATATTCCTGATTACAATCACGTCATAGAGTCTGATTCAGTACAGCTAAAGGGTAACCTAACCTATGAGACATTGCCGGTTAAGATCGAGGATAGAAGGATAAAGAAACTGCGAGGGAAGNATCATCCCAGGACACTTGGGAGAGTATGTCAGAGTCGTCATGACGTTTGGAAATATCTGGACGCAAAATGACCAAAATGCCCTAACCTTAGTCTTTTACTTTTTTACCATTATACCCTTTTGGCAAATGACCTTTTTACCCTTAAGTGAGATTTTAAGAGGCTGAACTCAGCCTCCTCACTTCATCATTTTCGCATGCCCCCCTCCCTTTAGAGTTCCATAGTTGTTCTTGAGAGAAAACCCCATTGTTGGTCTTGAAGCTCCTTGAGTTTTTGTTGGAATCACTTGATTCCTTGAGTAATCTTCCTTCATTTCAAGGTAAGTTCACTTCTATGATCTCTTAGCTTCTTGAATCTTTCTTTATTTAAAGATCAATCTTCATTTTCATGAAAAGAATTTCTTAGATCCAAAACTTTGAAAATTCATAGGAAATTATAGAAAAATCCTTTTAAGGTAAGACCAAGTTCTTGAACTCACATCATCAATCTATACCTAAACCTAAGAGCTTATGATTCAATCTCTTCATAGCTCAAAAAGCACTTTTGGCCAAACCTACATGAAGATGTTGTATAGTGTTTCATCAATTTTTGATTTTTAACACTTGATTTCATCCTTAGCTTTCCTAATGCCTTTGAATCATGAAATGGAAAACCAAAACCAATTCCTATCTTTTTAACCTAGGGTGGCCGAAAATCCTCTTTGTGAGAATAGTTGAGATTGACTTTGATTGTTGTTTAATGTTGGATTTGTTGTGTTGTTGTAGTTGTTGACGATTATCAGGAGGTTCACAAACCGATCAACCAACTTTGATCCGGGAATCTGCTCATCAACGGGTATGGGAGAAGAAACCTCATTCACACCAAGATGGTGGTAGTGAGAATGGTTGTTTAAGTTTAATGTGTGGGTGAAACCTTTAGTTTGGGTTCACTTTTATGTGTTAAGTTTTGTTAAGTTCTCTCTATGAGAACAAGATTGTCTTGATGAGTTTATGCTTGAGTATGTTGTAGTGTGCTTTAGCATATGTTGATGAAGAAGAGGCTGACTACATCACCAGTGTTGATATTGCCAGATCCAAGCGAATCTTTTGATGTGTAATGTGATGCTTCATACCAAGGTTTAGGCTGTGTTCTGATGTAGAATCGGAAAGTGGTAGCGTATGCCTCAAGACAGTTGAAAGTGCACGAGAAGAATTACCCAACTCATGATTTGGAATTAGCAGCGGTAGTCTTTGCGTTGAAGATTTGGAGGCACTACTTGTATGGTTCGACGTTCAATGTTTTCAGCGATCATAAGAGCTTGAAGTATCTGTTCGATCAGAAAGAGCTCAACTTGAGGCAAAGAGGTGGTTGGAATTTTTGAAGGACTATGAATTCCAGTTACAGTATCATATCAGGAAAGATAATGTAGTAGCGATGCTTGAGTAGAAAGTGTTACATGTGTCTGCCATGATGGTTAGGAACACGAGCTGTTGGAACAGTTCAGGGATATGCATCTGTCCGTGGTTAGCATGCCAGGAAGACTATGTGTGGGTATGGTTACGGTATCTTGTGATCTGATGGATCAGATTCGGGAGAAACAAGTATACGACCAGTATCTAGAGAAAGAGCGAAGGAATCTAAAGAAAGGATGACGTCAGAATACAAAGAAGGAGCAGATGGAATCCTAAGACGAGGAGAACGAGTTTGTGTGCCAAAAAACCTAGAGATAAGAAGGTTAATTCTGACGAAGCTCATAGAAGCAAGTTGAGTATGCATCCAGGGTCAAACAATGATATCCAAGACCTGAAGCGGTGTGTTTTGGTGGCAATGCATGAAAAGAGATGTAGCTGATTATGTGGCATCTCGCTTAGTGTGTCAGAAGCAAAGGTTGAACATCATAGGCCAGCTGGAATGTTACTTCGTGGATATCACAGAGTGGAATTGGGGACGGACATAGCAATGGATTTCGTGACGTGTTTACAAAGGACACCTAAAGGACACGATTCCATTTGGGTTATAATTGATAGGCTTACGAAATCAGCTCATTTTCTATCGAATCTATGGAAAAGCTTTCTCAGATTTATTTCAGTGAGATTGTGAGACTGCATGGAGTACCTTCAAGCATCATATCGGATAGAGACCCGCGTTTTACTTCGCAATTTTTGGCAAGTAGTTTACATGAAGCTTTAGGAACAAAGTTACGACTAAGTTCGGCTTACCATCCTCAAACTGATGGACAATCGGAAAGGACGATTCAGTCTTTAGAGGATCTGTTGAGGGCGTGTGTGTTGGAACATGCCGGTAGTGGGAGATTTCCTACCGTTGATAGAGTTCACCTACAACAACAGTTATCATTCGAGTATAGGGATGGCACCCTACGAAGCTTATATGGATGACGTTGCAGAACACCTTTGTGTTGGTACCAAGATGGAAAAAGTGCTTCATTAGGACCTGAACTAGTGCAACAAACAACTGAGAAGGTAACACTGATTCAAGAAAAGATGAGGATACTCAGAGCCGACAGAAGAGTTTGCGGATAAAAGACGTAGGCCACTTGAGTTCGAGGAAGGGGATCATGTGTTTTTGAGAGTCACTCCGATGACTGGGGTGGGCAAGGTCCTGAAGTCTAGAAAACTCACTCCAAAATTCATTGGACCTTATCAAATTCTTCGTCGGATAGGTCCAGTAGCTTACCAAATAGCTTTACCGCCTTCTATCCAACCTTCATAATGTTTTTCATGTTTCGCATTGCAAAAGTATATTCCTGATTCCAATCACGTCATAGAGTCTGATTCAGTACAGCTAAAGGATAACCTAACCTATGAGATATTGCCGGTTAAGATCGAGGATAGAAGGATAAAGAAACTGCGAGGGAAGGAGATAGCTTTGGTTAAAGTTATCTGGAACGAGACTACAGGTGATGCTACCTGGGAAAGACAGGAGGACATGCAACAACAGTATCCGATTTTGTTTTAAAAGGTACGTATAATTTCGAGGACGAAATTCTTTTAAGAGGGGTAGGAATGTAACGCCCCGATTTTCACGTTTTCTAGTTCTTTAGTATTTTAATGTATTTATTTTATTTGAGGTCTTAGGAATAAAAATAAAATATTCCGAGACCATAGTCATGCTCGATGATATTGTAGGAAGCTACGATTAAGTTTTGAGTCGAAAACTCAAACGGAGTCGGTCTGCGTTTTTACACTGACAGTATGATTTTACTGCTCAGAAGACCTCAGATGGACCCGTGAACAAGACAATAAGTCTTAGAATTCGATTCTCTACGTTTTGGTTAATTTTGTAAAAATTTCAGAAAAATCACTTCCTGACCTTCGTTCGGGCGGAATCCTCAATCGGGTGACGAACGGAGCCACATATGGATTTACCGGGGACTCGCCAACAGATAATCTTGATATCACATCATCCCAGGACACTTGGGAGAGTATGCCAGAGTCGTCATGACGTTCGAAAATATCTGGACGCAAAATGACCAAAATGCCCCTAACCTTAGTCTTTTACACTTTTACCATTATACCCTTTTGGCAAATGACCTTTTTACCCTTAAGTGAGATTTTAAGAGGCTGAACTCAGCCCCTCACTTCATCATTTTCGAACAGCCCCCTCCCTTTAGAGTTCCATAGTTGTTCTTGAGAGAAAACCCCATTGTTGGTCTTTAAGCTCCTTGAGTTTTTGTTGGAATCACTTGATTCCTTGAGCAATCTTCCTTCATTTCAAGGTAAGATCACTTCTATGATCTCTTAGCTTCTTGAATCTTTCTTTATTTCAATATCAATCTTCATTTTCATGAAAAGAATTTCTTAGATCCAAAACTTTGAAAATCCATAGGAAATTGTAGAAAAATCCTTTTGAGGTAAGACCAAGTTCTTTGAACTCACATCATCAATCTCTACCTAAACCTAAGAGCTTATGATTCAACTCTCATCATAGCTCAAAAATCACTTTTTGGCCGAACCCTACATGAAGATGATGAATAGTGTTTTCATCAATTTTTGATTTTTAACACTTGATTTCATCCTTAGCTTTCCTAATGCCTTTGAATCCAGGAAATGGAAAACCAAAACCAATTCCTGAACTTTTTAACCTAGGGTGGCCGAAATCCTCTTTGTTAGAATAGTTGAGATTGGCTTTGATTGTTGTTTAATGTTGGATTGTTGTGTTGTTGTAGTTGTTGACGATTATCAGGAGGTTCACAAACCGATCAACCAACTTTGGTCCGGGAATCTGCTCATCGACAGGTATGGGGAGAAGAACCTCATCACACCAAGATGGTGGTAGTGAGAATGGTTGTTTATGTTTATGTGTGGGTGAAACCCTTTAGTTTGGGTTCACTTTTATATGTTAAGTTTTGTTAAGTTCTCTTGGAGAACAAGATTGTCATGATGAGTTTATGCTTGAGTATGTTGTAGTGTGCTTTAGCATATGTTGATGAAGATATGATTGAATGAAAATTATTTCCATGTATGTTGAAAAACCTACTTTGATCACTAGACCAAGTATGGACTTTTATGTTTTGATTATGAGACCATGATGTGTGATGGACTTGGATGTTTGATTATGATGTAGTAATGTGTATTATGGTTTATCATAATTGTGTGAGCTTTTGAGCTACATGTGCTTTGTTGGTGAAGCAAAGTCTCCATTTTTCATTGGAGTAGGCTTGTGGCCTTAGTAAGAGGAAAATATAAGAACATATGTTGTTCTTGTTTTGGTAAAGTTTTGATGCACCAAAAACATGATTTCCTAACCTATGTTTTCAAAGAGAAACAAAAGTGATTTTGATCCAAAGATCAAATGAAGTTTTAACCTTTAAAGTGTGTCATCAAAGTGGGGAAATGTCTTTTCTTTAGCCATAGGTCTTTTAATCAAACTAAGTGTTTCAAAAGAAGAAATAATGAAGGAGTTAGGAAAAATGAAAAACAGGACACTCGCCTAGCGAACCCCGTCTCGCCCCGCGAGACAGAGGGAAGATAAGGCATTCGCCAGGCTAACATTGCCTCGCCTCGTGAGACAGTGGACTAGCCCGAGCAGCAAATATATAACTTCTCTGCCTCGCGTCGCGATACCATCCTCGCCTCGCGGAGCAGAAAGACTGTCTAAGAAGTAAAGATAACTAGTTTCTCTGCCTCGCGTCGCGATACAATCCTCGCCTAGCGGAGCAGAAAGACTGTCCAAACGATAAATATAACTTCTTAGCCTCGCGTCGCGACATAGACCTTCGCCTCGCGAGAAATGATTTGTTTATAAAGAGGGTTTTTCAACTCAAACTGTAAAGTTTTATGCTTTAAAAACCTAAGTTAAGTAATTGACTTAGAGTTGAAGACAAGAGATAATTAAGTGTAATATGTGGTGAAACAAGACCATATACTATACCATTGATGACTTAGTACATCAATGACTCCATAAGACATAAACACAAACATGAAACATTTTGGGTTTTGAAACAGTAGTTCGATGACGGACCGGTGATTCGGACCCCGATCAGTCGTTCAATTGTTTCAGTCTTGTGATGACTCGATCCCGAAGGAATCACGAGATTTATCTGGTGGTTAAAGGTTTTGTTTTCAAAAGACGCGTATAGTTCCTAAGGGAGAGAACCTTAGTAGACTTCGAGGTTTATCCGGGGGATAGACACTGCTTGATCGCATCTGCTTTGTGTAAGCATTGGCATTTCATTTGCATAGTCGTAAGGCCTTGAGCCTAGGAGTTGAGCTTACACCTTGATGCGGGTGCGAATCTTACGGTGACGATCTTCAATGGTCTTTCTGGAGGTATCTGGGTTGGAAGGGCTGACATGTGACCAGTTGGTAGCTCTTCTGTGTCGTGGCGAATCCATGCAATACACTGATATCCTCTACTAGATGCCGTACTTTTCATGTTTGGTCGAGAGTGTTACCGTAAAGCCAGATACGTGCACGTTACGAATGTTGTAGCATCTTGCTCATGGCCGGCAGAAACCGGAACATGTCCTCCCATTCACTCTCTCCGACGTTTTGTTAGCTCCATGGAGTAGGGGTCAGAGTAGTACCCAGTGACATTGACATTGAGTCATATACATTGCATTGCATTGCATGGCTATTGGTGTTTACATTTACTGTTATACATCGTTGTACTGTTTAAGAGTACCTTATTTTATGCTGTTAACTGCTTAACATGATATTAAGTTGTCAACTGCTTAGTATGTTTGACATTGAGAATTCTTGTAAGCATGTTGGGTACGCTGTTACCCAGTGAGTCGTCCCGTTTTTACTACTGCTGTTTTGTTGTGTTGATGAATGGGAATCTCACCCATATTTGTATGTTTTCTGTTGGTACTTGCTGTTGTTGTATGAACAGATGGACGTGACGATGGTTCAGCCCAGTAGTTTCCTTGAGCCCTGAGGCAGACCTTCTTTTTGTGGTTTAGTTTTGTTGTCGGCCAGACTACGTCAGTTTTCTAGTACCTTTTGGGAGCTACGACTCCTAGTACTTATTGTATTTCTATGTCAGTTATACAATAGATTTATGTCTGTATATAGTATTATTCCTTTTTCAGTTTATGTCCCTGTATTTATTATGCATATTGTTCTACAAATGCATGGCGAACCTAAGTTCGTTATTAGTATTATTTATCGTTACTAAATCCCATTGCATCCCGTGAAAAGAAAAAAAAAAAACCGTATTTTCCGCATTAATAAATATTTCCGACCTTATAAACGTTCGGGAATGTGACACTCGGGAAAGGATGTTGCACTTGACCTCTTCACAAGAGTAGCAGATATTTCACTAAGCCTTCCAACGATACCATGACCGATGCTTTTGAACAGCTAAAGCTCCAGAAATTATCAGCAGACTCTTGCATGTTCTGATTGTCACGAACAGTACCACATCTCAAGCTTGCAGAAGGAATTTCACTCAGATCGGGACTGGTTTAGATCTCGACTTATCCAGTAAACCTGTAGGTATTTATCTTATCTTTCTAATAAAACCAAGATCACTTCATTTCGCCGAGCATACCTCACAATACTTTTCGGAGGCTTGATTATCGGCAGCAGGCACTTGACTTCAATCTTCAGTGTTTTTGCTTATGCAACATTTGTACTTTTGTTTTTATTCATGCTTGTCTTCTCTTTCTTCTATTACAATTGCTGAAGCTTTTGTGCTCTTCTATTACAGTACTTGATGCTTCAGGACTTTATAGAAAATGGTACCTTATTTTCTGGTAAGCTTGGGCTTTGAATATCTTAATACTTCATTCAAAATTACTTCTCTAACCTTCATAATGTTTTGTATTCTGAATAGACGCTTGATTAGCTTCACTGGACGCCTCTTAAATTAGCTAAGGTGCGTGGTTATCCGCTGGGCACATTCATAAGGCTGTCAAACTAGTCGCATTCTGACCAGTTAGCGTATTATGCTTCTTTGATCCTCTTAATGGCCGAATTTGGATTCGATGTCTGAATAAAATTTGTAGATATGGATATTAGCTTTAAAAAGACACCGGTTTCATCCAATTCGAACACATGTAGCTCAATATATGGCCACCAGACGCTACAGAGGTATGGCTGTCAGGAACAACATCACGTCACCAAATTACGGATGCAATTTGACAAAGATAGAGATCGATATTGCTCTTGATCTCTTCACGAGAGTTGCGGATATTTCTCTAAGCCTTCTAACGATACCAAGATCAATGCTTTTGAACAGCTAAAGGTCCAGAAATTATCAGCAGACGCTTGCATGTTCTGATTGTCACGAACAGTACCACATCTCAAGCTTGAAGAAGGAATTTAACTCAGATCGGGATTGGTTTAGATCTTGACTTCTCCAGTAAACCTGTAGGTATTTATCTTATCTTTCTAATAAAACCAAGATCACTTCATTTCGCCGAGCAAGCCTCAAAATACTTTTCGGAGGCTTGATTATCGGCAGCAGGCACATTACTTCAATCTTCAGTGTTTTTGCTTTTGCAGCATTTGTACTTTTGTTTTTATTCATGCTTGTCTTCTCTTTCTTCTATTACAATTGCTGAAGCTTTTGTGCTCTTCTATTACAGTACTTGATGCTTCAGGACTTTATAGAAAATGGTACCTTATTTTCTGGTAAGTTTGGACTTTGAATATCTTAATACTTGATTCAAAATTACTTCTCCAACCTTCATAATGTTTTGTATTCTGAATAGACGCTTGTTTAGCTTCACTGGACGCCTCTTAAATTAGCTAAGGTGCGTGGTTATCCGCTGGGCACATTCACAAGGCTGTCAAACTAGTAGCATTCTGACCAGTTAGTGTATTATGCTTCTTTGATCCTCTTAATGGCCGAATTTGGATTCGATGTCTGAATAAAATTTGTAGATATGGATATTAGATTTAAAAGGACACCGGTTTCATCCAATTCGAACACCTGTAGCTCAATATATGGCCACCAGACGCTACAAAGGTATGGCTGTCAGGAACAACATCACGTCACCAAATTACGGATGCAATTTGACAAAGATAGAGATCGATTTCGCTCTTGATCTCTTCACGAGAGTTGCGGATATTTCTCTAAGCCTTCCAACGATACCAAGATCAATGCTTTTGAACAGCTAAAGCTCCAAAAATTATCAGCAGACGCTTGCATGTTTTGATTGTCACGAACAATACCACATCTCAAGCTTGAAGAAGGAATTTCACTCAGATCGGGATTGGTTTAGATCTCGACTTCTTTAGTAAACCTCTAGGTATTTATCTTATCTTTCTAATAAAACCAAGATCACTTCATTTCGCCGAGCATACCTCACAATACTTTTCGGACCCTTGATTATCGACAGTAGGCGGTTGACTTCAATCTTCAGTGTTTTTGCTTTCGCAACATCTGTATTTTTGTTTTTATTCACGCTTGTCTTCTCTTTCTTCTATTAGAATTGATGAAGCTTTTGTGTTCTTTTATTACCGTACTTGATGCTTCAGGAATTTATAGAAAATGGTACCTTATTTTCTGGTCAAGCTTGGACTTTGAATATCTTAATACTTCATTCAAAATTACTTCTCCAGCCTTCATAATGTTTTATATTCTGAATAGACGCTTGATTAGCTTCACAGGATGCCTGTTAAATTAGCTAAGGTGCGTGGTTATCCGCTGGGCCCGAAATAGGCTTATTTGACCCTCTTAATGCACGAATTAGGATCCGATGTCTTCATGAAACGTGTATATATGGATATTAGCTTTAATAAGACACTGGTTTCATCCAATTCGGACACCTACTGCTCAATATTTGGTCGTCAGATGCTACAAAGGTATGATTGTCACGAACAACATCACGTCACCAACTTACGAATGCAATTTGACAAAGATAGAGATCGATTTCGCTCTTGACCTCTTCATGAGAGTTGCAGATATTTCTCTAAGCCTTCCAACGATACCAAGATCGATACTTTTGAACACCTGAAGCTACAAAAATTGTCGGCAGAGGCTTGCATGTTCTGATTGTCACGGCAGTACCACATCGCTAAGTAGATGCTTCAGGACTTTATAGAAAATGGCACCTTACTTTTTGGTCAAGCTTGGACTTTGAATATCTTAATACTTCATTCGAAATTACTTCTCCAGCCATCATAATGTTCTGTTTTCTAAGTAGACGCTTGATTATTTTCACCGGAGGATTCTTAAATGAGCTAAGGCGCTTGGTTATCCACCGGTCACATTCACATGGCTGTTTAACTCGTTACATTCTGACCAGTGAGCGTATTATGCTTCTTAGACCCTCTTACAGGCCGAATTAGGATTCGATGTCTTCATGAAACATGTATATATGGATATTAGCTTTAATGAGACACAGGTTTCATCCAATTCGGACACCTACAGCTCAATAAATGATCATCAGACGCTACAAAGGTATGACTGTCAGGAAAAACATCACGTCACCAACATACGGATGCAATTTCACAAAGATAGAGATCGATTTCACTCTTGACTTCTTCACGAGAGTTGCGGATATTTTTATAAGCCTTCAAACGATATCAAGATCGGTGCTGTTGAACACCTAAAGCTCTAGAAATTGTCAGCAGACGCTTGCATGTTCTGATTGTCATGAACAGTATCGTATCTCAAGCTTGAAGAAGGAATTCCACTCAGATTGGGATTGGTTCAGATCTCGACTTCTCCAGGAAACATATGGGTATTTCTCTTATCTTTCTAAAAAAACCTAAATCACTTCATCTTGACAAGCGTACATCAAAATACGACGTTTCGGACCCTTGATTATCGGCAGCTAGCGCTTGATTTCAATCTTCAGTGTTTTTGCTTTTGCAGCATCTGTATTTTTCTTTTTATTCACGCTTGTCTTCTCTTTCTTCTATTATAATTGCTGAAGCTTTTGTGTTCTTCTATTACAATACTTGATGCTTCAGGACTTCATAGAAAATGGTACCTTATTTTCTGGTCAAGCTTGGACTTTGAATATCTTAATACTTGATTCAAAATTACTTCTCCAACCTTCATAATGTTTTGTATTCTGAATAGACGCTTGATTAGCTTTGTTGGACGCCTCTTAAATTAGCTAAGGTGCGTGGTTATCCGCTGGGCTCATTCACAAGGATGTCAAACTAGTAGCATTCTTACCAGTTAGCGTATTATGCTTCATTGATCCTCTTAATGGCCGAATTGGGATTCGATGTCTGAATGAAACTTGTAGATATGGATATTAGCTTTAAAAAGACACCGGTTTCATCCAATTCGGACACCTATAGCTCAATATATGGGCACCAGACACTACAAAGGTATGACTGTCAGGAACAACATCACGTCACCAACTTACGGATGCAAAGCCTTCCAACGATACCAAGATCGATGCTTTTGAACACCTAAAGCTCCAAAAATTGTCGGCAAACGCTTGCATATTCTGATTGTCACGAACAGTACCACACCTCAAGCTTGAAGTAGGAATTTTACTCAGATCGGGATTGGTTCAGATCTTGACTTCACCAGGAAACCTGTAGGTATTTATCTTATCTATCTAATAAAACCAAGACCACTTCTTTTCGACGAGCGTACCTCAAAATACGACGTTTCGGACCCTTGATTATCGGCAGCAGGTGCTTGACTTCAATCTTCAATGTTTTTGCTTTTCAAGCATCTGTATTTTTCTTTTTATTCACGCTTGTCTTATCTTTCTTCTATTACAATTTCTGAAGCTTTTGTGTTCTTCTATTACAGTACTTGATGCATCAGGACTTTATAGAAAATGGTACCTTATTTTCTGGTCATGCTTGGACTTTGAATATCTTAATACTTGATTCAAAATTACTTCTCCAACCTTCATAATGTTTTGTATTCTGAATAGACGCTTGATTAGCTTCACTGGACGCCTCTTAAATTAGGGAAAGTGTGTGGTTATCCGTTGGGCACATTCACATGGCTGTCAAACCAGTAGCATTATGACCAGATAGAGTATTATGCTTCTTAGATCCTCTTAATTGTCGAATTAGGATTCGATGTCTTAATGAAACTTGTAGATATGGATATTAGTTTTAAAAAGACACCGGTTTCATCCAATTCGAAGACCTGTAGCTCAATATATGGCCACCAGACGCTACAAAGGTATGACTGTCAGGAACAACATCACGTCACCAACTTACGGATGCAATTTGACAAAGATAGAGATCGATTTCGCTCTTGACCTCTTCACGAGAGTTGCGGATATTTCTCTAAGCCTTCCAACAATACCAAGATCGATGCTTTTGAATGCATAGAGCTCCAGAAATTTTCAGCAGACTCTTGCATGTTCTGATTGTCACGAACAGTACCACATCTCAAGCTTGAAGAAGGAATTTCACCCAGATCGGGATCGGTTCAGATCTCGACTTCTCCAGGAAACATGTAGGTATTTATCTTATATTTCTAATAAAACTAAGATCACTTCATATCGACGAGCATACCTTTAAATACTTTTCGGAGGCTTGATTATCGACAGCAGGCCCTTGACTTTAATCTTCAGTGTTTTTTCTTTTGCAGCATTTGTACTTTTGTTTTAATTCCCGCTTGTCTTGTCTTTCTTCTATTTCTATTGCTAAAGCTTTTGTGTTCTTCTATTACAGTACTTGATGCTTCAGGACTTTATAGAAAATGGTACCTTATTTTCTGGTCAAGCTTGGACTTTGAATATCTTAATACTTCATTCGAAATTACTTCTCCAGCCATCACAATGTTCTGTATTCTAAGTAGACGCTTGATTATCTTCCACGGAGGATTCTTAAATGAGCTAAGGCGCTTGGTTATCTACTGGGCACATTCACAAGGCTGTTTAACTCGTTGTATTCTGACCAGTGAGCATATTATGCTTCTTAGACCCTCTTAAAGGACGAATTAGGATTCGATGTCTTCATGAAACGTGTAGATATGGATATTACCTTTAATGAGACACTGTTTTCATCCAATTCGGACACCTACAGCTCAATATATGATCATCAGAGGCTACGAAGGTATGACTGTCTGGAACAACATCACGTCACCAACTTACGGATGCAATTTGACAAAGATAGAGATCGATTTCACTCTTGACCTCTTCATGAGAGTTGCGGGTATTTCTCTATGCCTTCCAACGATATCAAGATCGATGCTTTTGAACACCTAAAGCTCCAAAAATTGTCAGCAGACGCTTGCATGTTCTGATTGTCATGAACAGTATCGCATCTCAAGCTTGAAGAAGGAATTTCACTCTGATCGGGATTGGTTCAGATCTCGACTTCTGCAGGAAACATGTAGGTATTTATCTTATCTTTCTAACAAAACCAAGATCACTCATTTCGACGAGCGTACATCAAAATACGACGTTTCGGACCCTTGATTATCGGCAGCAGGCGCTTGACTTCAATCTTCAATGTTTTTGCTTTTGCAGCATCTGTATTTTTCTTTTTATTCACGCTTGTCTTCTCTTTCTTCTACTACAATTTCTGAAGCTTTTGTGTTCTTCTATTACAGTAATTGATGCTTCAGGACTTTATAGAAAATGGTACCTTATTTTCTGGTCAAGCATGGACTTTGAATATCTTAATGCTTGATTCAAAATTACTTCTCCAACCTTCATAATGTGTTGTATTCAGAATAGATGCTTGATTAGCTTCACTGGACGCCTCTTAAATTAGCTAAGGTGCATGGTTATCCGCTCGGCACATTCACAAGGCTGTCAAACTAGTAGCATTCTGACCAGGTAGCGTATTTTGCTTCTTTGATCCTATTAATGGCCGAATTAGGATTCGATGTCTTCATGAAACGTGTAGATAAGGATGTTAGCTTTAATGAGACACTGGTTTCATCCAGTTGGGACACCTAAAGCTGAATATATGGTCATCAGACGCTACAAAGGTATGACTGTCAGGAACAGCATCACTTCACCAACTTACGGATGCAATTTGACAAAGATAGAAATAGATTTCGCTTTTTTCCTCTTCATTGGAGTTGCGGATATTTCTATAAGCCTTCCAACGATACCAAGATCGATGATTTTGGACACCCAATGCTCCAGAAATTTTAAGCAGACGCTTGCATGTTCTAATTGTCACGAACAGTATCACATATCAAGCTTGAAGATGGAATTTCACTCAGATCGAGATTGGTTCAGGTCTTGACTTCTGTCTTTATTCATGCTTCTCTTCTCTTTCTTCTATTAGAGTTGCTGAAGCCTTTGTCTTCTACTATTACAATACTTGATGTTTCCGAACTTTATAGAAAATGGGACCTTATTTTCTGGTCAAGCTTGGACTTTTAATATCTTAATACTTCATTCAAAATTACTTCTCCAGCCTTCATAAAGTTTGTATTCTGAATAGACGCTTGATTAGCTTCACTGGACGTCTCTTAAATTCGCTACGGTACGTAGTTATCCGCTGGGCAAATTCACAAGGCTGTCAAACTAGTAGCATTCAAACCCGTTAGCGTATTATGCTTCTTTGATCCTCTTAATGGCCGAATTAGGATTCGATGTCTTAATGAAACTTGTAGATATGGATATTAGATTTAAAAAGACACCAGTTTCATCCAATTCGGACACCTATAGCTCAATATATGGCCATCAGACGCTACAAAGGTATGACTGTCAGGAACAACATCGTGTCACAAATTTACGGATGCAATTTGACAAAGATAGAGATCGATTTCGCTTTTGACCTCTTCATGAGAGTTGCAGATATTTCTATAAGCCTTCCAACGATACTAAGATCGATGATTTTGGACACCCAATGCTCCAAAAATTTTAAGCAAACGCTTGCATGTTCTAATTGTCACGAACAGTAACACATCTCAAGCTTGAAGAAGGAATTTCACTCAGAACGAGATTGGTTCAGATCTTGACTTCTGCAGGAAACATGTATTTAATTATCCTGTCTTTATAAGAAAACACAGATCACTTCATTTCGGCAAGCATACCTCAAAATACGACGTTTCGGACGCTTGATTATCGGCAGTAGGCGCTTGACTTCAATCTTCAGTGTTTTTGCTTTTGCAGCTTTTGTACTTTTGTCTTTATTCGTGCTTCTCTTCTTTTTCTTTTATTAGAGTTGCTGAAGCCTTTGTCTTCTACTATAACAATACTTGATGTTTCCGAACTTTATGGAAAAGGGTACCTCATTTTCTGGTCAAGCTTGGACTTTGAATATCTTAATACTTCATTCGAAATTACTTCTCCAGCAATCATAATGTTCTGTATTCTGAGTAGACGCTTGATTAGCTTCACCGGAGGATTCTTAAATGAGGTAAGGCGCTTGGTTATCCACTGGGCACATTCACAAGGCTGTTTAACTCGTTGCATTCTGACCAGTGAGCGTATTATGCTTCTTAGACCCTCTTAAAGGCCGAATTAGGATTCAATGTCTTCATGAAACGTGTAGATATGGATATTAGCTTTGATCAGACACTGCTTTCATCCAATTCGGACACCTAAAGCTGAATATATGGTCATCAGATGCTACAAAGGTATGACTGTCAGGAACAACATCACGTCACCAACTTACGGATGCAATTTGACAAAGATAGAGATTGATTTCGCTCTTGACCTCTTCATAAGAGTTGCGGATATTTCTCTAAGCCTTCCAACGATACCAAGATCGATGCTTTTCAACACCTAAAACTCCAGAAATTGTCAGCAGACGCTTGCATGTTTTGATTGTCATGAACATTATCGCAACTCAAGCTTGAAGAAGGAATTTCACTCAGATCGGGATTGGTTCAGATCTCAGCTTCTGCTGGAAACATGTAGGTATTTATCTTATCTTTCAAACATAACCAAGATCATTTCATTTCGAAGAGCGTACATCAAAGTACGACGTTTCAGAACCTTGATTATCGGCAGCAGGCGCTTGACTTCAATCTTCAATGTTTTTGCTTTTGCAGCATCTGTATTTTTCTTTTTATTCACGGTTGTCTTCTCTTTCTTCTATTACAATTTTTGAAGCTTTTGTGTTCTTCTATTACAGTACTTGATGCTGCAGGACTTTTATAGAAAATGGTACCTTATTTTATGGTCAAGCTTGGACTTTGAATATCTTAATGCTTGATTCAAAATTACTTCTTCAACCTTCATAATGTGTTGTATTCTGAATAGACGCTTGATTAGCTTCACTGGACGCCTCTTAAATTAGCTAAGGTGCGTGGTTATCCACTCGGCACATTCACAAGGCTGTCAAACTAGTAGCATTCTGACCAGTTAGCGTATTTTGCTTCTTTGATCCTGTTAATGGCCGAATTAGGATTCGATGTCTTCATGAAACGTGTAGATATGGATATTAGCTGTAATAAGACACTAGTTTCATCCAATGCGGACACCTACAACTCAATATATGATCATCAGACGCTACAAAGGTATGACTGTCAGGAACAACATCACTTCACCAACTTACAGATGCAATTTGACAAAGATAGAGATCGATTTCGCTCTTGACCTCTTCGTGAGAGTTGCGGATATTTCTCTAAGCCTTCCAACGATACCAAGATCGATGCTTTTGAACACCTAAAACTCCAGAAATTATTAGTAGACGCTTGCCTGTTCTGATTGCCATGAACATTATCGCATCTGAAGCTTGTAGAAGGAATTTTACTCAGATTGGGATTGGTTCAGATCTCGGCTTCTCCAGGAAATATGTAGGTATTTATCTTATCTTTCAAACAAAACCAAGATCACTTCATTTCGAAGAGCGTACATCAAAATACGACATTTCGGACCCTTGATTATCGGCAGCAGGCACTTGACTTCAATCTTCAGTGTTTTTGCTTTTGCAGCATCTGTATTTTTTGTTTTATTCACGCTTGTCTTCTCTTTCTTCTATTACAATTGCTGAAGCGAGGTTGAGAAGTTATCTTTACTGTTTAGACAGTCTTTCTGCTTTGCGAGGCGAGGATTGTATCGTGACGCGAGGCAGAGAAGCTGCATCTTCACTACTTAGACGGTTCGCGAGGCGAGAATTGCTTCGCTATGCGAGGCCGAGAAGTTGCATCTTTGGTGCTTAGGCGGTTCGCGAGGCGATAACGACTTCGCGACGCGAGGCCGAGAAGCTGCATCTTTGCTGCTCGGGCTAGTCCACTGTCTCGCGAGGCGAGGCAATGTTAGCCGTTGATGGGTTTTACTTGTTTTCTAGGTATCTATTCATACTCATTTTTTATTCTAATTAGAATATATATAATACCTGTTTTGACTGTATCGCACTATGTATCATTTGAGAATCAATGAATCCCTGATCCTTTGACCAAATTGAATTTCAAAAATGGAGGAATATCAAGTAGATTTAGAACTAGATATATCTCGCCAACAGGACTTCCTATACCCACTTATTTTTCGTGAGTATATTTATGGACTTGCTTATGGTCATGATTTTAATAGATCCATTTTTGCGGAAAATGTAGATTATGACAATAAATCTAGTTTACTGATTGTAAAACGTTTAATTCCTCGAATGTATCAACAGAATCATTTGATTATTTCTGCTAATGATTCTAAAAAAAATCAATTTTGGGGTTATAACAAGAATTTGTATTCTCAAATAATATCAGAAGGTTTTGCCATCGTCGTGGAAATTCCATTTTCCCTACAATTAATAAGCTCCTCCTTAGAGGGGGCAGAAATCATAAAATATTATAATAATTTGCGATCGATTCATTCCATTTTTCCGTTTTTCGAGGATAAATTTCCATATTTAAATTATGTGTCAGATGTACGAATACCCTATCCTACTCATCTGGAAATCTTGGTTCAAACCTTTCGATACTGGGTGAAAGATGCCCCTTTCTTTCATTTATTAAGGTTGTTTCTTTATGAGTATTGTAATTGGAATAGTCTTATTACTCCAAAAAAATCGATTTCTACTTTTTCAAAAAGTAATCCAAGATTTTTCTTGTTCCTATATAATTTTTATGTATGTGAATACGAATCTATCTTCCTTTTTCTACGTAACAAATCCTCTCATTTACGATTAACATCTTTTAGCGTTTTTTTTGAGCGAATCTATTTCTGTGCAAAAATAGAAGATTTTGTAGAAGTCTTTGCTAATGATTTTTCGTCTACCTTATCATTCTTCACGGATCCTTTCATTCATTATGTTAGATATCAAGGAAAAT
>CM077349.1:46734626-46747126 GCA_039655645.1 Ammopiptanthus mongolicus
AAGGAAACAGCTGAGACCAAAACGTCGTCCCAAAACAACATTTCTGCTTTTCGAAAACGTTTTCCGTAAATCTTTTCGAAAATAAAACATCGTTTAAAAACATCCTCAGTTGAAAAACTTGACTTTTTCCTCTTAATGTTATTTTTTTCTCACAAAGATTAATTTACTCACAAAAACTAACTTTTCCCACTAACTTCATAAATTACTTTTGGATCCACTTTTTCTTCAGAAAAACAGCGTTGTTGAAAATACTCAACGTCTACCCAAATAAATCTTTATTATTTAATACAAAGCTTTTTAAAGCTTTTATCCCCATTAATTAATTGAGCACTGACCACTGTCAGGCTTCGCAATCAACAATCAACATCATAATATGTTTATAGCAGATAATACAGTTAAAACACATATTCAACACATATAAATCAACAATTATCAACAAATCAAATAATTGCCGAAAGTAAATAAATTAATCACCACACAGCTTAATTACATATATACAGATCAAATATGATGACATGTAGTCATCGGGAGAATCCCTCAGGCATTTCCCCCCTTACCTCTTGAAGTTCCCGGTAAGTACAAAGTTGTCCGATTGGTCCATGAACTCTCCCGGTTCCTTGTCCGATTACTCGTCGGCAACTACACACAATTAATCAATCAATACAATAACTTTAAAACACAAAAATTCTCTCCTAATCCCCCCTCCTAGCTTCGGCCATGGGTAAGAAAATATGGCTAGGGAGTTCCAAAAATTGTCATCTCTTGGATTCCATCCTTATTAGGTGTGGTAAGACTAAATCAAAGTCTATTACACCAAAACTTGAACCAAAACTCCCTCCACTCATCAATGGAGGTTTCGGCCCCTTTTTCTCAATTGAGCCAGAGAGCTCTTTTGGTTTCCAACTCTTGGATCATGGTAGACAATCATGAACTAGGATCAAAGAAATTGATTTCACCTAAACATGAGTTTTCTATGATTTTCTAAAGATTTTTGAATTTAGAACTTTAGAAGTTTTAAACAAGAACTAAGTGAAGAACAATGAAAATTATGGATCAAATAGAGTAAGTATTAGAGATTTTACCTCTTGAAGCTTGAAGATAAGTGAAGAAGAAAGCTTGCACTTGAAGACACCGATGGAGGTTTGAAGAAAATGATTAAGGAGAGATGTGAAGGAATGTGTAGAAAATAAAGGGAGGGTGGTGGGGTATTTATAGGCTAGGTAGCCGCCCCCTTGGTGGGCTTTTTGGCCCAAGGCCCAAAATTTTTTTTTAGATATTTTGTGGCAAAAGAGTAATTTCATAGGGACAAAATTGTCATTTCAACAAAAGATCTCATAAATATCTAGATATTTCCAGAAAATATCTAGATATTTTCAGAAACGTAATGATGACAGTGATGAGTCACCGGCACGCCATCCAAGGCGATGTGACTTCATGTTTATCCGTTTTTAGTCCCGTTACTTTCACAATTTAGTATTTCGCCCCAAGAAAGTCGTGAAAACTTATTTATTTTAAAATTATTCAAAATCACCAATAACGTTCGCAATTTTATTTAAAGCCTAATAGTTTCGTTCACGAGTCAAAATTAGGTCATCTGAACAGTAAAATAATACTGTCAGTGTAAAACGCAGACCGGGATCCGTCTGGGTTTTCGACCAAAATTTAACCATAGCTTCCTACGATAACGTAGAGCGTGACTATGGTCTCGGATTATTTTATTTCACTTTCTAAACCCTCCAATAAAATGCAAACGAATAAATACTGTTTAATTAAAACAGAAACCTCGAAAGCTTGAAAAATCAGGGTGTTACATTACTACCCCACTAAAAAAAAATTTCGTCCTCGAAATTACGTAACTCAAAACTAGACAGAATTCTCTACATCCTTAGATTTCACATCATACTCCCCATATGAATTTTCCCCTAGGCGACACTTGTAATCTGACAGCAATTTCATACTTATTCTTCGTTGAATTCACCTTACTCTCTTACACGTGAGAGGCATTATTAAACTTAATCATTTTTCTTTTCACACTAATCCATTTAGTAAGACTCTTTTCTACATTTTTTTTTTTAACTCTCGCTGTTGATACCAACATTTAAACCAAGACACACATTCCTTTTATAATTCTTATGTTGGTTCCTATCCAAGATATCCAATCGTAAACTTAGCTTCCTTCGAAGCATGGCATACTTCTCCAATTTACATTATGATCATGCCTCTTAACTTTAAAGAACTTGATTGCACCTCCTAACGCAGCTACAACCAAACGTATTTGAATCAGCTAGAAGTCCTCAATACAATAAATCTTTAACTTTTCTAACCACTTAGCTCCCATTCAAGACCTCTTCACTCAGTTTAGACAAAACTACTAAGGACACTCTCCTATAACTCTTCAAACTTTTACTACCAATCTGAACTACAGATGTTGATCAGCATCTTAGATTCTCCGACGACTATTCTGCCTCTAACAATACTTGACTGACAATAGTTGCCTCACTCATTGAGAACTCACTGAGATTAAAGTTACAGATTCACATCGTATCAGTCGTAATCTATACCTCAATAAAATTCCCGCCACTTCTAGTCTATCCTGCTAAAAGAATTCTCGTAATTAGGTATTACACTTAATACTAACCGACCTTCACAAGATCCATTCATCTTTCTTGGTCGTCCACTTGAGTTGCGGGTGATCCGTTGAACTCAGTCACTACTCGGTCCTTGAAGGCTAAGGAAAGAAATTTTTCACGAAAGAAATTTCCAACAGAAGAAATATTCTTGTTCTCAATGACACAGGAAAGTATATATAAGGGTTTTATCGTTCCTAACAGAATGTAGGAATATTCAGTATGTAAAAAGATTCTTCAGTAGGTTCGTGGGTGTAAAAATGCATAGCTAATACATGTTTACAACCATGACTCTAATAAAGTCCCCTTTTCCATAAGAACCTTCCAACAGATCAGGAAATCAAAAGATCAACAGTATGGCCAAAAATTAGACTGGATCACATTTACCAAAGGTAAAAGTGATCAGACTAGTTTTCATCAAGAACTTTCAATCAAGAAATGTGAAGATGTCCAGACAATTGGATGTTGTCCAAATAATCTACTCAGATGTCGAATACACTGAGGATTATGTAGGAATGTGAGCACAAATACTCGTTGGGATCGCATGCCCTAAGAATTCCACTTCCCTCGAGTCCAAACTCACACTTAAAGAACTTCACGACCGCCTTTCTCCCGTGGGGTCCACAACACTTGCCACAAAGTCTCTTCACGTTCCTCGTGACTCTCCGAGTAAATGAGAACATTGCCGATGACAACAAATGGATGAAGAAACGGACGAAAATTCCATTTCACATAGCCTAACCTGGTTAGCTTTGTGGGTGAGATTCTACCCAAAGCGATGAAGATTTGACTGAATCTAGGGACTAGATCAATCAAAAACTCAACATCCTTAGTAAACGCAACTTGGAAAATTCTCAGGAAAACTCTCCAGAGAAATCCTCCACGACAGGCATCTCATTCCAATATCTGACACAATCCCCAAAGGGTAAATGATGCGTCAACATGAACATGAGCATCCTTTACTAGACATGAGTTCTCACAAGGTCTCAACGTGATTAGAACTCAACCAAATACACATCCTTGTGTGTCAACACACATTGTTTCGTTAAGGAAACCATTTCAACAGGGTCCTACACTTATGGAGAAACAAAACTAACTCTTGAAACTTATCATTCGTCTTTTGCTTATCCATCAATGATCGGGAAAGTCATTCCTTACTACCAACCTTTGCAAAGACTTACCTTAAGGATCGATTACTTAAATCAACTTCCATTATCATGTCAAATGCGTAAACCAGTTCCCACCTCGTTACTACTCGTCTTAATCTCATCAACATGCTCTCATGCACTTTAAATCTTACTAGACTCACTTAAGAATCCTATTATCTAAGCGAATATCCAAACATAATATCAAACTTAGTCCAAGTCCTCAAAATTCGAAAGCATCGAAACAAAGAGACAACAATATCCTCAGATAATGGTCGCAACGAGTCTAACCTAATCCATCTTACGTTATATCAACGAGATAATATTCCTATCCATATAGGATTCGTTGTAATTCTTTCCCCTAATAATACCATTCCTAAGGTACTCATCCTATGGCCAAAATCCGTTCTTCCATTCGTATTCACTCAGTCTCTGATCATTCGAAACCCTCGGAAATTATCCCTGGGTATTATACGAATTCTTCCCCATCATCAGCATGGACCACGAATATACCCATGAGGTGTAACCTTTTATCTGTCCTAATGGAGACAAAAATCATGTCCATCAAATCCATAAACAACGGAGGCTCCAATCACTTCTTAAAAATAACACCAGAAGGAACTTCACACTATTACCACCCTTCGAGAGACATCATTGCTGAAATATTATCAGGCTTCTAACTTTCCTCTTTTTCAACATTATAGGGTTGTCCATCCTTTCAAACAAGGACTCTCATCAAAGGCATAAGCGAACTTAAAATATTATGATTAAACCTACATTGAATCGTCATAACACAGTTATAAAAATTTCCATCTTATTCAAATCATCAAGCCTTAGTCCTTACTACACTTCCATTACTCCACCTGGACTCCTTTCCAGTCTCTCAAAGTTCTTAGCAAACTTACCATTATCTTGCCATTCCATTGGTCGCTTACTAGCCACCTATGCATCTACTCCAAAACTTTTTTGGTATCCTTTTGCTTGCCTAAGGCATGGTGGTTCCTTCGGCAAACTTCCCAACATTCAAACTTCCTTTACGTACCAAGGAGTCTTCACTCACTTGATAACTAAGAGTCTAACATCCTTGACTCATAAAGTAAAGGTCATATTCAAGCCTATCTGCTAGAACTGACTCAGGAGCTGTCTCAAAGCTTACCTTAGATTTCACCTCTTAATAACTCGGATAACTTTCCTCATAAAAGTCCTAACGCATCTCAAACATCGGATCCAACCAATCCAATTGGTCGTATTCCAAAAGAAACAAGTCATCACAGACTGTTCTTACTCTTACCATTCCCTATCAAAACAAAACACAGAGTAAACACAGCAAAAACATCATGAATCCATAACCTAGTTCCCAAAAGACATTGACCAGCTCTGATACCACTAATGTGACACCCCCTTCTGGGACATCACATGGTAACCCATTACGGAAACTAAAAACTTTTTTGTTTTGAAAAACACTCACTCGAGTGGTTATAGAAATCTGATACCAAAAACAAAACAGAACAATCATATAAAACAAATTGCCATTCATCCTTTGTAATAATAACTCAACCTCTGCATAAGGCGTACATCATTTTCCCAATCTTTTCATACGCCATACGTACATCAAAAATCCTAAGAGCTGGTCTAATACAAGAACATCTAAAGATGGTAAAGTATACTACCTAGTATACTTCATAACCTTGAAACTAAGCCTCGTTGTTGCCAGTCCACACATCCTTGCCGTCGACGTAAAGTGACTCCAGCTTCGGGGTCCCAAAGTGGCTCAGGGATCCACTGAAATGTATCTGTACATGTATCCAAAAACACAACAGGGTGTCCAACATGTACAGGCAAGGGTGAGATACCAATATATGGATTCAAACACGATAACTACATGCATTACAGATCAACAACACATGGACATATACAATCATTACGTATAAAATTCTACTGGATAAACAAGTAGTATATCATAGGGTCTCATACCCGACAGTCATCGTCATTTTCAAAAGAAATGCATGACACTTCAATATTCATCGTCTAATTCCTTACCTAATCTCCGGAGATACCAACACCGTTATATAGAAATTGAGTTGATCAAGCTCGATTGCCAAAAAGGCACACCGTTGTTAAAACCATTGCGCACTGTCCAACACAAGGCGCAGGCGATCACCGTTTATGGTTTTTCATTGTCCATCAAGGCACAATGATATATACACCGTTTGAATATCCTGACCACCAAGATATCCAGAATAACACCGTTGGCACGTCTGCCGAGTTTTAATGCATGGAAAACGTTTCAAGTTTTGTCACTTTTCTTTGTGTTCGTTCTTTCGTTGTCGTAGCTCAAGGCTCTCGACTATTCATCGTTTTACACCGTTTTAAAACCTTTCACCGTTAACACAGGACGAAATGTCCGAGTGCTCAATCGCGGATCCCTAGACCGATGCACCAGCCCAAGGTCCGTGGTAATAGAAAACATCATTCACCTTTAATCACGTTTCCTCATAATAAGAGGAGGACAATTAGTCCATAGGACACGCAGTCCATAACACCGTTGCACGGCTTCTCGTGCTACTTTTACAGAACACTAGCATCCCGACGTCTCGTATGCTAGGTTCACGTTTTCATCGTTTATACATCGTTTTTCGTTCTGTGAAACACAAATCCAAAACGAAACTCCGCAACTCATCCAAGTTGTCGGTTTTTACACCGTTGGGAAAACTCGTTTGACAGAAAACTTTTCTGTTTGAAAACGGTTTGAAAACCATCGAATTATGGTAAAACTTAACTTTTATCGAAAGTCCCTTTCCCAAAAAGAAATTTTTGAAAGGAAACAGCTGAGACCAAAACGTCGTCCCAAAACAACATTTCTGCTTTTCGAAAACGTTTTCCGTAAATCTTTTCGAAAATAAAACATCGTTTAAAAACATCCTCAGTTGAAAAACTTGACTTTTTCCTCTTAATGTTATTTTTTTCTCACAAAGATTAATTTACTCATAAAAACTAACTTTTCCCACTAACTTCATAAATTACTTTTGGATCCACTTTTTCTTCAGAAAAACAGCGTTGTTGAAAATACTCAACGTCTACCCAAATAAATCTTTATTATTTAATACAAAGCTTTTTAAAGCTTTTATCCCCATTAATTAGTTGAGCACTGACCACTGTCAGGCTTCGCAATCAACAATCAACATCATAATATGTTTATAGCAGATAATACAGTTAAAACACATATTCAACACATATAAATCAACAATTATCAACAAATCAAATAATTGCCGAAAGTAAATAAATTAATCACCACACAACTTAATTACATATATACAGATCAAATATGATGACATGTAGTCATCGGGAGAATCCCTCAGGCATTTCCCCCCTTACCTCTTGAAGTTCCCGGTAAGTACAAAGTTGTCCGATTGGTCCATGAACTCTCCCGGTTCCTTGTCCGATTACTCGTCGGCAACTACACACAATTAATCAATCAATACAATAACTTTAAAACACAAAAATTCTCTCCTAATCCCCCCTCCTAGCTTCGGCCATGGCTAAGAAAATATGGCTAGGGAGTTCCAAAAATTGTCATCTCTTGGATTCCATCCTTATTAGGTGTGGTAAGACTAGATCAAAGTCTATTACACCAAAACTTGAACCAAAACTCCCTCCACTCATCAATGGAGGTTTCGGCCCCTTTTTCTCAATTGAGCCAGAGAGCTCTTTTGGTTTCCAACTCTTGGATCATGGTAGACAATCATGAACTAGGATCAAAGAAATTGATTTCACCTAAACATGAGTTTTCTATGATTTTCTAAAGATTTTTGAATTTAGAACTTTAGAAGTTTTAAACAAGAACTAAGTGAAGAACAATGAAAATTATGGATCAAATAGAGTAAGTATTAGAGATTTTACCTCTTGAAGCTTGAAGAAAAGTGAAGAAGAAAGCTTGCACTTGAAGACACCGATGGAGGTTTGAAGAAAATGATTAAGGAGAGATGTGAAGGAATGTGTAGAAAATAAAGGGAGGGTGGTGGGGTATTTATAGGCTAGGTAGCCGCCCCCTTGGTGGGCTTTTTGGCCCAAGGCCCAAAATTTTTTTTTAGATATTTTGTGGCAAAAGAGTAATTTCATAGGGACAAAATTGTCATTTCAACAAAAGATCTCATAAATATCTAGATATTTCCAGAAAATATCTAGATATTTTCAGAAACGTAATGATGACAGTGATGAGTCACCGGCACGCCATCCAAGGCGATGTGACTTCATGTTTATCCGTTTTTAGTCCCGTTACTTTCACAATTTAGTATTTCACCCCAAGAAAGTCGTGAAAACTTATTTATTTTAAAATTATTCAAAATCACCCATAACGTTCGCAATTTTATTTAAAGCCTAATAGTTTCGTTCACGAGTCAAAATTAGGTCATCTGAACAGTAAAATAATATTGTCAGTGTAAAACGCAGACCGGGATCCGTCTGGGTTTTCGACCAAAATTTAACCATAGCTTCCTACGACAACGTAGAGCGTGACTATGGTCTCGGATTATTTTATTTCACTTTCTAAACCCTCCAATAAAATGCAAACGAATAAATACTGTTTAATTAAAACAGAAACCTCGAAAGCTTGAAAAATCAGGGTGTTACATCATGAACTATGTAACGTGTACATCAACATCAATTATATGGCCGCTAAAAATAAAAAGTAACATATTAAAGAAAAAATACAAAGAAAAGGGTCGGATTCTATTTGTAATGTATTTGAGATGCATTTTGACTGTTCCCACCCCTAAACTTCCCTAGATAGACTAGACTTTTTGGTCTTTCAATCAACTAAATTAACCATTCGAATATTATTGAAGTATTAACATTCTTTGTTTTTTTTTTGGGGGGGGTAGAAATATAAAAAAGGAAACAAAATAAAAAAGAATTATTCGATTTTGTTTCCACCCCCCATTTCATCATTTCATTAAGTAAAAATGAAAATATAGAATCAAGACAGATTCTTTTTGCATACTCATACTCTTATTTCCATTTGATCTAATCCTTACCGCCTCCCGATTCGTTCTCTAAAACAATCGCAAGACAGCCTAGTAAATTCTTTGACTAGAGGTTGCCGAATAGAATAATTATTTAACTAAAAAAAGAAGAAAGCCAATTAGTTTTCAATCTAACTAATATTAAATAAATGCGGGAGCGATCATATACATGAGATATACTTTCATGAGTCTGTATACAAGGTTTCTTCCGCCCCTTCCCCAACTAAAAATGGGATTAGATTAGAATTTCCCTCCTGTCCGACCTATCCCTCTATCCAATCTAATTCAAGACCGGGTCAATAAACGGACACTGAATCAGCTGCGCGGGCTGCAATAAGAGCTCGGTGTCATTATGTTAGTAAAAAATGGCTTGGCAGTATGTTAACAAATTGGTATACTACAGAAACGAGACTTCACAAGTTAAGAGACTTGAGAACGGAACAAAAAACGGGGAGACTCAACTGTCTTCCAAAAAGAGATGCCGCTATGTTGAAGAGACAATTATCTCATTTGGAAACATATCTGGGCGGTATTAAATATATGACAGGGTTACCCGATATTGTAATAATCGTTGATCAGCAAAAAGAATATACGGCTCTTCAAGAATGTATCACTTTGGGAATTCCAACGATTTGCTTAATCGATACAAATTGTGACCCGGATCTCGCAGATATTTCGATTCCAGCTAATGATGATGCTATAGCTTCAATCTGATTAATTCTTAACAAATTAGTATTTGCAATTTGTGAGGGTCGTTCTAGCTATATAATACGAATCTAGCTATATCCGAAATTATTGATTAATAATAAGATAAAATAATAAGATAAATAAAATATTGGGTTGGGGTAATTCAGAATTCATAAGATTTTTGGAATCAGTTACTATAGTATTACTAAAGCGTGCAAAAAATAAAAAGATAAAAATAACCGGAAATATTATGTGATTAGTTGGTATTCAAAAAAGAAAATTTAAGTAGACAAGTCAAAAAAAAAGGAGATAGTTGAATCAAAATAATTCCTTTTCAAGTTTTCCTTTTGGATTTCCTTCTTGATCAATGACGACCTCAGCATTATCATTATAGTGTATTATCATACCGTTGCTACGTTTGAGTTCTTTACAAGTACGTACAATTACAGCTCTAATCACTTCTGATCTTTCTAAAGGCGTATTTGGTACAGCTTCCTTTATTACAGCAACAACAATGTCACCAATATAAGCATATCGTCGATTACTAGCTCCTATGATTCGAATACACATCAATTCGCGGGCTCCGCTGTTATCGGCTACATTCAAATGGGTTTGAGGTTGAATCATATCATTTATTTTATCTGTTCTTTCAGTCCAAAGGTTGAAGTAAAAAAAAAATATTCTGTGTTACAAACAAAAAAGAAATCTACAATTGCCATTTTTTTTGCCTCATAAGACCTCTTTCCTTTGCTTTGGTTCTCATTTTTATCCTGAAATAATGAATTGAGTTCGTATAGGCATTTTTGATGCTGCTATTGAAATAGCCTTTCGGGCTATATTTTCTGCGACTCCGCCCATTTCATAAAGTATTCTACCTGGTTTAACGACAGCTACCCAATATTCGGGAGATCCTTTTCCCGAACCCATACGTGTTTCGGTAGGTCTTATTGTAATCGGTTTGTCTGGAAATATGTGAACCCATATTTGTCCACCCCGGCGGACATTTCGTGACATTGCTCGCCACCCCGCTTCTATTTGTCTAGATGTGATCCAAGCAGGCTCAAGTGCCTGAAGAGCATATCTTCCGAAGCAAATATTATTACCTCGATAGGATATTCCTTTCATTCTTCCTCTATGTTGTTTACGGAATCTGGTTCTTTGGGGGTTATAGTTGATGGTTGTTTTTCAATTCCATCGCTATTACAGAACCGTACATGAGATTTTCACCTCATACGGCTCCTCGCGAATGAAGCGATTCAAAAATAAAAAGAAAATAAATAGATTTAACCGAGAAAATAATATAAAAAAATATACATATGTTTAATAAAGAATATGATAGAATCACGGGATTTTTCAAGATTTCATAGAATCTATTGGTCTATTGGAAATTTGTATATCTTGTTTTGATATATAACTAGATAATGTTGTTTTGTTATGTTAGAAGGTTCTAACGAATTTCTAAAATTCAATAAAAAAAAAAAAAAAAATTTGCGGGCGAAAATTGACTCTTTCATTATCAATTTCAGATGAAATGTAGGGTTATAGGCCATGACTCCTCAAAAAAAAAAAAAAAACGGATTGGTCCTTGTGGTTCGTTTCGCCATCCCACCCAATGAATCATTAAGATTTGTTTTTAATAAAATCTTCAGTATTCACAGGTTTCGTCGTTCCCATCGCTTCTTGATTAATGGTTAGGTCTGAATTCTACAACGGAGCCTATCTAATAACTAATAAGATTTTAAATAAGATTATCTTTTTTCTTGAATCAACCTTCTTAGTTTTTATTGACTCGTGGCTCTTGATTTGTTTGTTCTAGGAATATATTCTTCTATAATATGATAGGGATTAATTAATATTGATGCTTTATTACACTACTTTTTATGAGATGACCCATCGACCTTTACATATTAGAATTCTATTATCATTGATATTCTTTTTCTCTCTTTCTTTCAACCCTTCATTTATCCGTATATTCTTATTGCTTTACAACTCATAATCAGATTCGTTTTTCTTCCTTTTTTTTTTATATGCAATATTTCAATTGTTATAATTATACCCCCCAATTCTATCTTTTATTTCGATTTTTTATTTATTTTGATTAGTTTTTTATAGATCCAGATAATGCGAAGCGATGAGTTGGTTATTAGTTCTTTATTAATTAATTCATACTAAGAGTCGGTTTATTTTTTTTTTCTGGAATTATAACTACTCTAAAAAAAAAACCAACGAGTCGCACACTAAGCATAGCAATTCTATCAATATCAAAATCAAATGATTAATCGAATTTATTCAATCTTATAAAAATTTCTCATTTTTTTTTAATAAGAAAATCGGAATTTGTAATTTTTTGTTTTATCGAAACATGGAACCTTAAAGATAAGGAAAAGTTTATTATTCTTTGTTTACAAATATCCAAACTTTGATCCCTAATACCCCATAAATAGTTCGAACTGGATAGGAACAATAATCAATTTTAGCTCGAATGGTTTGTAGAGGAACCCTACCTTCTCTGATCCATTCGACACGTGCAATTTCTTTTCCGTCGATACGCCCCGCAATTTGTACTTGAACTCCTTTTGTACCTGCCTGTTCCGTTAATTCAATAGCTTTTTTAATTGCTTTACGAAACGAAACTCTATTCTTTAATTGTCCGGCTATAAATTCTGCAAGAATATTAGGGTGTCTATAAGCGTTTGCAATTCTTGTAATAGCAATGTTAAGTTTTCGGTGCACACAATTCAGTTTTTTTTGCACATTTGTTTGTAATTCTTCGATTCTTCGAGGCTTACCCTCTATTAATAACTTTGGAAATCCCATATAAATTATGACTTGAATCAGATCGATTCTTTTTTGAATCTTTATCCGTGCAATCCCTTCGACACCAGAAGATATTTTTATATTTTTTTGTATATAATTCGTGATACAATCTCATATTTTTTTATCTTCTTGTAGATTCTCGGAATAATTTGTTGGTTGTGCAAACCAAAGAGAATCATGACTTTGAGTTGTACCAAGTCTGA
>CM077349.1:46750126-46782626 GCA_039655645.1 Ammopiptanthus mongolicus
AAAAGAAGAAATGGGGGAGGAAGAAGGAAAGGCGGGTGGGAGAAGAAGAAGAAAAAAAAATTTTAGGGTTTTGGGTGATAAAACATGCAGAGGCCGAATAATGGCCGTAAAAATAATTACGCCCTGGCCGTAATCCCCTCTGTCTCTCCCATTTTTTTCTTCTTTAAAAGCGCTGCCCGAATTACGGCCGTAATGTACATTACGCCCGGGCCGTAATTAAGGGTCTGCTCAATTTTTTCATATTTTCTTTCTCTGGGAGTATTATGGCCGTAACACTAGTTACAGGGGGGCCGTAATTCATGCTGTGAGATTTCTAGGCCACACGGTTTGGCCAAATTATGGCCATAATGAAGAACACTGCCAGGCCATATTTTCCACAGATTTTCCTTTTTAACTACCAGACTCCAAATTCTTCCACCCCCAACACCTATCTACAAAGAAAATTAAAAGAAACAAAAGAAATAAACTAGAAACTTGGTTGCCTCCCAAGAAGCGCTTGTTTATGGTCATTAGCTCGACCCCTTTTTTTTGTTTTTTTTTCAATGTGGTGCTTGAAGGGCGAAGCTCATTCCCTTCTCTATGGGATCTCCAGCTGCATAATGCTTCAACCTCTGTCCATTTACTTAAAAGCACCTGTGGCTCCACTCCAAACTTCCACAGCTCCAAATGGAAAGACTTTACGAACTTGGAATGGCTCGGACCACCTAGACCGAAGTTTGCCTGGAAAGAGCTTGAGTCTAGAATTGAAAAGCAACACAAGGTCACCTTCCTTGAACTCTCTTCTAATGATATGCTTATCATGCCATCTCTTGGTTCTCCTCCTTATAGATTCTTGCATTCAAATAAGCATCCAATCTCAATTCTTCAAGCTAACTAAGTTGGAGCTTTCTTCTTTCACCAGCAGCCTTCAAATCAAAATTTAGAGTCTTGATTGCCCAATAGGCTTTATGCTCAAGCTCCACCGGAAGATGACAGGACTTCCCATAGATCAATTTAAAATGAGTCATTCCGATGGGAGTCTTGTAGGCTGTACGATATGCCCAAAGCGCATCATCTAGCTTCAATGCCCAATCTTTTCTTGACGTTGAAACCGTCTTTTCTAGAATGACTTTGATTTCTCGGTTGGACACCTCCACTTGACCGCTTGTTTGAGGGTGATATGGTAAGGCAATCTTGTGTGTTCTTGTGTGTCACCCCAAACTTCTTCAACAAAGCTTCAAACTGCTTGGCAATGAAATGAGATCCTCCGTCACTAATCACAACTCTTGGCACTCCAAACCGAGGGAAGATGGTTCTTTTGAAAAGCTTGATAACTATCCTGGCATCATTTGTTGGGGCAGCTACAGCTTTAACCCATTTAGACACATAATCGACGACCACAAGGATATATTTGTTACCAAGAGATGATGGGAAAGGTCCCATGAAATCTACTCCCCATACATCAAAAATTTCCACCTCAAGTATGCTGTTCAGAGGCATCTCATTCCTTCTTGAAATATTGCCAGTGCGTTGGCATCGATCACACTGAAGCACAAATTGCTGCACATCCTTGAAGAGATAAGGCCAATAAAAGCCTGCTTGAAGTATTTTTGCAGCAGTCTTGGATGAGCCAGCATGCCCTCCATATGCAGAAGAATGACAATGGAATATGATACTTTCAACCTCATTTTCTGGGATACACCGCCTGAAAATGCCATCTGCACCTCTTCTAAAGAGTAAGGGCTCATCCCAATAATAATACTTGAGATCAGAAAAGAACTTTTTCTTTTGTTGGTAGTTCAATTCTGGGGGTAGGATGCCACATGCAAGGTAATTCACATAGTCTGCATACCATGGTACCTCCTCCTTTGAAATTGCAAACAGCTGGTCATCTGGAAAAGAATCATCAAAGGGCAGCTCGTCTCCACTCTTCTCATTAGCTTCTTGCCTCAACCTTGAAAGGTGATCAGCCACAACATTCTCAGTCCCCTTTTTGTCCCGTATTTCAATGTCAAACTCTTGAAGCAAGAGTATCCAACGAATCAATCTTGGTTTAGCTTTCTTGCTCAAGAGGTACTTGATGGCTGCATGATCTGAATAGACAATTATTTTTTATCCCACCAAGTATGGCCTGAATTTGTCAATGGCAAACACAACTGCCAACAACTCTTTTTCTGTTGTGGCGTAATTAATTTGAGCCTCATCCAAGGTTCTGCTTGCATAGTAGATGGCATGAATCTTTTTGTCTTTTCTTTGCCCCAACACTGCACCAACAGCAAAATCGCTTGCATCACACATTACTTCAAATGGAAGACTCCAATCAGGTGGTTGCATAATTGGGGTTGAAATCAAAGCTTCTTTTAACCTGTAAAATGCCTCATGACAAAGATCATCAAATGCAAAAGGTACATCCTTAAGAAGCAAATTAGTCAAAGGCTTTGAGATCTTAGAAAAATCTTTTATAAAACGATGGTAAAAAACCGGCATGTCCCAAGAAACTCCGCACTCCTTTAACAGAAGTAGAAGGAGGCATTTTTTCTATAATCTCAATTTTAGCCTTATCTACCTCAATACCACGTTCAGACACCAAATGCCCAAAGACTATTCCTTCTCTCACCATGAAGTGGCATTTCTCCCAATTAAGGACAAGATTGACCTGTTCACATCTTTTAAGCACTTTGACAAGATTATTCAAACAATCATCAAAAGTTGAACCATATACAGAGAAATCATCCATGAATACTTCCATAATATTTTCAGTGAAATCAGAGAATATAGACATCATACAACGTTGAAAGGTAGCAGGAGCATTGCACAAGCCAAAAGGCATTCTCCTATAGGCAAAAGTGCCATAAGGACAAGTAAAAGTAGTTTTCTCCTGGTCACTAGGATGAATAGGAATTTGAAAAATCCGGAATAACCATCCAAGTAACAAAAGTGCGAATGCTTTGCTAACCTTTCTAACATTTGATCTATAAAGGGAAGGGGAAAATGATCCTTTCGGGTTGCCTTATTCAACTTCCTATAATCAATACACATCCTCCAACCCGTGACTGTCCTAGTAGCTATTTGCTCATCCTTCTCATTCCTAACAACAGTCAAACCCCCCTTTTTAGGAACAACTTGAACCGGACTAACCCACTTGCTATCTGAAATAGGGTAAATTACCCCTGCATCTAATAACTTAAGCACCTTTTTTTTCACAACTTCTTTCATATTAGGATTTAACCTTCTTTGATGTTCAATGGAGGGCTTATAGTCATCTTCCAATAGAATTCGATGCATACAAATAGATGGATTAATCCCCTTAATGTCATCTATAGTGTATCCAATTGCTTTTTGATGCTTTCTAAGAATGTCAAGCAACTTTTCAGTTTCCTTATCATTCAAATTAGCATTCACAATGGCCGGAAATGTAGAATCGGGCCCAAGAAATTCATACCTGAGATTTGAAGGAAGGGGCTTGGGTTCAACCTTGAGTTCTTCAACCTTGAATTTTGAAGAAAAAGGGTTGGCATCCAGAAAATTTACATATACAACAACCTCTTGATTTTCATCCCCTTGACCATTACTCCCTACTACACAGTCCTCCAATGCATCATTGGAAAAATTTCTGAGAGGACTTTCCTTAACACAATGGTCAATCAAATCTATCCTGCAACAAGAATTCTCAAGAGAAGGACATTTCATAGCATTGGGTAAATTGAATTCTACCTTCTCATCTCCCACATTCAAAGAGAGTTTCCCATTTTTAACATCAATAACAGCTCCTGCTGTAGCAAGGAATGGTCTCCCAAGAATGAGGGGGATTTTAGCATCCTCTTCCATTTCCAAAATAACAAAATCAGCTGGAATGAAAAACTCACTTACCTTGATAGGTACATCCTCCAATATTCCAATTGGGTATTTGACCGACCGGTCAGCTAATTGGAAAGAAAGTTTTGTGGGTTTCAAGTCACCCATCTCAAGCCTTTTGCAAATTGACAAAGGCATGAGGCTAACACTAGCCCCAAGATCACATAAAGCATGGTCAAAACTCATATCACCAATAACACATGGAATAGTAAAACTACCTAGATCCTTGAGCTTTTGAGGCAATTTGTTTTGAATTATAGCACTACATTCTTCAGTTAAAGCTACTGTCTCATTGTCATCAAGCTTTCTTTTATTTGACAAAATTTCTTTCAAAAACTTAGCATATGATGGCATCTGAGACAAAGCTTCAGTGAAGGGGACATTTATGTACAACTTATTCAAAACATCCAGAAACTTCCTAAATTGCTTCTCATTTTTAGCCTTAACCAATCTTTGGGAAAGGGTATAGGTGCCTTATATGGTGTTGGAGCAACATAGGGTGTTTCTTTTTCGTCATCCCCTTTCATTTCATCCTCCTTGGGTAATGGCTGGTCCTCTTCTTCCCTCTCACTCTCATTTTTTTTCTTTTCTCCTTCCTTAGGTTCCTCTAGTTGTTTCCCACTTCTCAAAATGACAGCACTCACATTTGCCTTAGGATTAGGTTCTGGTTGTCCTGGAAATGTACCGGGTGGCCTAGAGGAAGAGCCAACATGTTGGGCTATTTGGGTGATTTGGGTCTCTAGCATCTTATTATGGGTGGTCAAAGAATCTACCTTAGATGCTAACTCCTTAGTGGCCTCACCCACCACTTGGTTTTGTGTTTTAAACTCCTCATTTTGCTTACTTTGAGTCAAAACAAAATTTTCCAGCAAATTTTCCAAATTGGATTTTTGAGGAGGATTAAAACCTCTTTGTCCTTGAAAACCAGTGGGCTTAGAAGTAGCTTGGAGAACGAGATTTAGTGGAGGATTTTTATAGGAAAAATTGGGATGATTCCTCCACCCTTGATTGTAAGTACTAGAAAATGGATCCCCTTTTTGATTAAAATTGTTAACAAAGTTAGCTTGCTCATTATTAGACCCCCCACTAGATGAATTCCCAAGTTGACATTCAACAACAGTATGACCAACAACACCACAAATTTCACAAGTTGCAACATTAGGAGTAACAGCATTCACACTCATTTTATCAAATTTTTGAAACAAAGCATCAACTTTAACAGCTAAATGGTCTATAGCATCAACATCATACCTGCCGCCTTTCTTTTGAGGAGCATGATCGCTTGACCATTGGTAGTGATTCTGTGCCATATCCTCGATGAGAGAATAAGCTTTTGTGGTGTTTGTATTCATCAAAGCACCTCCTGCTGCTGCATCCACTGTCATCCTGGTGTTGTAATTGAGCCCATTGTAGAAGGTATGCACTATTAACCATTTTTCCAGCCCATGATGAGGACAAAGCCTCAACAATTCCTTGAAACGTTCCCATGCCTCATAGAGAGACTCTCCATCCTTTTGAGCAAAAGTTGTTATTTGATTTCTGAGTTGTGCAGTTTTACTCGGAGGAAAGTACTTGGAAAGGAACACTTGAGATGATTGATCCCATGTAGTTATGGAACCGTTTGGAAGTGAGTGTAGCCAAGCTCTTGCTCTATCCCTCAAGGAAAAAAGGAAAAGCCTCAATTTTACGGCATCCGCAGTGACACCATTCATCTTTAGAGTGTCACAAAACTCCAAGAACATAGACAAATGGAGATTTGGATCATCCGTTGGAGCACCTCCAAATTGATTTTGCTGCACCATGGAAAGTAGAGAGGGCTTCAACTCGAAGTTGTTTGCTTCCACTGTCGGGCAAGTGATGCTAGATTGCAACCCCGTGGTATTAGGGGAAGCAAACTCCTTCAAAGACCTTGTATCTTCAGCCATGCTGGACTCTCCTGTTTCAGTCCTCGCCTTGCGTTGTTCTCTTCTTCTCCTATGGAAGAACCTTTCTATCTCAGGCACTGGTTCAACAAGATCACCAACACTTCGGACTCCTCGCATTCACTGAAAAATCAGCAGAAAACAAAGAAGATGATAACAGAAACAAAAAACATAGAAAAATAAAATTTAGTCTAACCGTTATAGAAAGAAAAATCAATATCAATGACTTAAGTCCCTGGCAACGGCGCCAAAAGCTTGATAAGCGCGCAAGTGCATGGTTTTATCGCGTAGTAAAATATCGTTCCCACAAGGACTTAGAATTGAGTACCAATTTCTCTCACTAAGATGATTAGCAAAAGGAATTTAGAAAGATATTGTTTGTTGCTGGAAATTATAAAATAGTTTTAAAGCAGAAAAAGAAGTCTCTTGGGATTGTTATCCTTCCCAATGAAAATTATCACTAAGACAATTTCTTTACACTTTCCTTAATTTATGAGCATTGAATTTCTTAAAGGCCAAATAATATAATGTAAATATTGTCTCCTTTCAAAGTACAATAATATGTTTTAAGCCATAAAATCAACCTATTTTCATGGTAAAAAGAATAGCAAAACTCATTTAGAACAAATATTAATCAAGGCCTCAAAGAATCCAAATCTATTTTCATGATTTGTTTCCTTTGTCCAATCTTGTGGTTCTAATATCAAATTTCACTTTTCAGTACATGATTTGATATAAAAGATTCTTACAACCATATTACTTATGATTGCAGACAAGATGAAAAGCAAGTTTTAATTAAGATAAACAATACTCATGATAATTTGGAAAGGAAATTGATCTTAACAATAATCCATCATTGGGATATCAACAATCCCAAGATGAAAGAACTACTCACACATGGTTTGAATGTAAACAAAACATAACTTAAACAATAAGAACATAAAGATGTAAAAGATGAAGATTAGAAAGCAATAGAAACTGAAATTCATTCAAAACTTAGAGCCATAGAAAAGTTGTTGAACATACATGAAGAAAAACTACAAAAGAACATAAGTTTTGCTCAAGAAAAATGGAGAAGAAGGAGAGCCATTTCGTGGTCTGAAAGCCTCCATTTATAGCCTAGTTCTACCCCAATCAAGTGCCATTACATTCCCTTTAAGACCCACTAAGAAAGAGTAACATATTCAGCCATTATGAGGAGCTGTTACAGAATTCTGCCATAAACATGGCCATAATGCACACCACTGGGGGGCCGTAATCCATTCTGTTTACATCACAATCATCAACTCTTCAACTCCTTTTCCTACAAATTAAGATATAAACCAAAAGGTAATAAAAATAAAACAAAAATAAAAATAAACCACTAATAAAACCTATTTAAAACAAGTTAAAAACTAGATAAATTCTAACTTATCAAACAACATCACGTCACCAACTTGCGGATGCAATTTGACAAAGATAGAGATCGATTTCGCTCTTGACCTCTTCATGAGAGTTGCGGATATTTCTCTAAGCCTTCCAACGATACCAAGATCGATGCTTTTGAGCACCTAAAGCTCCTGAAATTGTTAGCAGACGCTTGCATATTCTGATTGTCACGAATAGTACTACATCTCAAACATGAAGAAGGAATTTCACTCAGATTGGGTTTGGTTCAGATCTCGACTTCTCCAGGAAACATGTAGGTATTTATCTTATCTTTATAATAAAATCAAGATCACTTCATTTCGGCGAGCGTACCTCAAAATACGTTTCTGAGGCTTGATTATCGGCAATAGGCACTTGACTTCAATCTTCAGTGTTTTTGCTTTTGCAGCATTTGTATATTTGTTTTTATTCACGCTTGTCTTCTCTTTATTCTATTACAATTGCTGAAGCTTTTGTGTTCTTCTATTACAGTACTTGATGCTTCAGGACTTTATAGAAAATGGTACCTCATTTTCTGGTCAAGTTTCGACTTTGAATATCTTGATACTTCATTCCAAATTACTTCTTCAGCCTTCATAATGTTTGTATTCTGAAAAGACAATTGATTACCTTCACCGGACGCTTCTTAAATTTTCTAAGGCGCTTGGTTATCCACTAGTCACATTCACAAGGCTGTTTAACTTGTAGCATTGTTAGCAGTTAGCGTGTTATGCTTATTTGACCCTCTTAATGCACGAATTAGGATTCGATGTCATCATGAAACGTGTAGATATGGATATTAGCTTTAATGAGACATTGGTTTCATCCAAATCCGACGACTATAGCTCAAAATATGGCCATCAGACACTACAAAGATATGACTGTCAGGAACAACATCACGTCACCAACTTACAGATGCAATTTGACAATGATAGAGATCGATTTCTCTCTTGTCCTCTTCAAGAGAGTTGCGGATATTTCTATAAGCCTTCCAACGATACCAAGATCGTTGCTTTTGAACACCTAAAGCTCCTGAAATTGTCAGCAGACGCTTGCATGTTCTGATTAACACGAATAGTACCACATCTCAAGCTTGAAGAAGGAGTTTCACTCAGATCGGGATTGGTTCAGATCTCGACTTCTCCAGGAAACATGTAGGTATTTATCTTATCTTTCTAATAAAACCAAGATCACTTCATTTCAGCGAGCGTACCTCAAAATACGTTTCTGAGGCATGATTATCGGCAGCAGGCACTTGACTTCAATCTTCAGTGTTTTTGCTTTTGCAGCATTTGTACATTTCTTTTTATTCATGCTTGTCTTCTCTTTCTTCTATTACAATTGCTGAAGCTTTTGCGATCTTCTATTACAGTACTTGATGCTTCAGGACTTTATAAAAAATGGCACCTCATTTTCTGGTCAAGGTTGGACTTTGAATATCTTAATACTTCATTCGAAATTACTTCTCCAGCCATCATAATGTTCTATATTCTGAGAAGACGCTTGATTTGCTTCACCGGAGGATTCTTAAATGAGCTAAGGGGCTTGGTTATCCACTGGGCGCATTCACAAGGCTGTTTAACTCGTTGCATTCTGTCCAGTTAGCGTATTATGCTTATTTGACCCTCTTAATGCACGAGTTAGGATTCGATGTCTTCATGAAACGTGTAGAAATGGATATTAGCTTTAACGAGACAATGGTTTCATCCAATTCCGACACCTACAGCTCAATATATGGCCATCAGACGCTACAAAGGTATGACTGTCAGGAACAACATCACGTCACCAACTTACAGATGCAATTTGATAAAGATAGAGATCGATTTCTCTCTTGACCTCTTGAAGAGAGTTCCGGATATTTCTCTAAGCCTTCTAACTATACCAAAATCGATGCTTTTGAACACCTAAAGCTCCTGAAATTGTCAGCAGACGCTTGCATGTTCTGATTGTCACGAACAGTACCACATCTCAAGCTTGAAGAAGGAATTTCACTAAGACTGGGATTGGTTCAGATCTCGACTTCTCCAGGAAACCTGTTGGTATTTATCTTATCTTTCTAATAAAACCAAGATCACTTCATTTCGACCTCCGTGCCTCAAAATATGACGTTTCGGAGGCATGTTTATCGGCAGCAGGCGCTTGACTTCAATCTTCAGTGTTTTTGCTTTTGCAGCATTTGTACTTTTGTTTTTATTCACGCTTGTCTTCTCTTTCTTCTATTACAATTGCCGATGCTTTTGTGTTCTTCTATTACAGTACTTGATGCTTCAGGACTTTATAGAAAATGGTACCTCATTTTCTGGTCAAGGTTGGACTTTGAATATCTTAATACTTCATTCGAAATTACTTCTCCAGCCATCATAATGTTCTATATTCTGAGAAGACGCTTAATTTTCTTCACCGGAGGATTCTTAAATGAGCTAAGGTTGGTTATCGACTGGGCGCATTCACAAGGCTGTTTAACTCGTTGCATTCTGTCAAGTGAGCGTATTATGCTTCTGAGACCCTCTTAAAGAACGAATTAGGATTCGATGTCTTCATGAAACGTGTAGATATGGATATTAGCTTTAATGAGACACTGGTTTCATCCAATCCGGATACCTGCAGCGCAATATATGGTCGTCAGACCCTACAACGGTATCACTATCATGAACAACATCACGTCACCAACTTACGGATGCAATTTGACAAAGATAGAGATCGAATTCGCTCTTGACCTCTTCATGAGAGTTGCAGATATTTCTCTAAGCCTTCCAACGATACCAAGATCGATGCTTTTGAACACCTAAAGCTCCAGAAATTTTCAGCAGATGCTTGCATGTTCTAATTGTCACGAACAGTACCACATCTGAAGCTTGAAGAAGGAATTTCACTCAGATGGTAATTGGTTCAGATCTCGACTTCTCCAGGAAACCTGTAGGTATTTATCTTATCTTTCTAATAAAACCAAGATCACTTCATTTCAGCGAGCGTACCTCAAAATACGTTTCTGAGGCTTGATTATCTACTACAAGAAAAACAGAGATTAGCGTCGGCCAAAAGCCCACGCTACAAGCAAAAAGCCGACGCTAATCGCCACTTTAGCGTCGGCTTTGCGACGGTGTCGTGGCCTACGCTTTTTCGTTCGTCGATACGTTTAGCGAAGGGCCTTAACGGCCGACGCTAGTTTAGCGTCGGCTAAACCGACGCAAATTGGCAGCTAGAACACACAGGAAATTGCCAAGACCCACGCTAAACCAACGCTATGGCATAACTGGTTAGCGAAGGCCTGGCCGACGCTAAAATTAGCGAAGGCCTGGCCGACGCTAAACTTAGCGAAGGCGTGGCCGACGCTAAACGTAGCGAAGGCCAAGCTAGGCCAACGCTAAACGTAGCGAAGGCTAGGCCGACGCTAACTTATTATTTTTTTTTTTACAGATTTAGTAAATTGGTAGCTGTTGAATTACAAAACCTGGAAATGTAACATAAAAATAAATCTCAACAAAGACATTAAATACCAAATCAACACATGTTCATACATAACCCCCACTATTGGAGATATGCCAAGTCCAACAATGATGTTTTAAAGTCAGTGAGATCTCTTCCATCCATTTAAAATTACAGATCTAACAGAAATCTCATTCTACAGGGATTTCAACTTAATAACTTACCTCATCAAAATTAACAAAAATGTGTGAAAATTCTGACATGAACCAAATGTGCTAAGAAAAAAGACAATCAAATAAACAATGTTGTTACCCCTAAAAGTGTTTGCAATAATAATAAAAAAATGCATCACAACTATTAAATTTTACAAGAAAATTGACATTGGAAAGCAATGAGTCCTAAATGAACTGAAACATACTGCATCACAAGCACAAAGGAAATCAAATGGATCACTAAGAGCATCTACATATTCAAAGATGTAATACTGACATAAAATTGAAGAAACCTGGAGAGCAAACATTGCAACATCGAAAATCAAAAGCAGCCAGACTAGCCGAATTTGTGATTCAATCATTCAAATAAAAAAATGACACATTACATAAACATAGCTAAATAAAAAAAAACACATTACACACCCCAATTCATATAACACATTATATAAACATAGCTAAATAAAAAAAAAAAAACTTTGCATACACACCTCAAACTCCTAATGTAAGCTGCAAGTGTCACGAACGGTCCTGCCAAAGTAAACCATTGCACATAAGTTAACTATATGTTTGACATCTTCTTCTACCCATAACGACATTATCAATTTAGCATTATCAACTTGTCACATAAACTTCAATGTTGCAACACAAAATAATGTAACAGAAAAATAAAGAAAGGGAATGGTGTTTACCTGGTGGAGGGAGACGGGATGGAGAACAAGCACTTCAAGATTTTAGGAATTGAGAGTCAGAGTGAAATCTGAAATCAGTTTGAGCAACTAAGAGTGACACAAGGTTACAAAGAAACACCTGTTAATCTATTACTTACATTTCTCTAAAACAACCCAAGACTAATAACTTCCACTACTACAAACTTGAATGAGTTGAGCATTACATGAGCAAATAAACATATATATTCTTTCATTTATATAAATACAGAAGCATAAAATAAGAAGACCCTAGTAGTCTTGACTCTTTGAGGCCTCACTCCGTTTGCAAATTAAGAGTAAACTTTTTGTTTAGTTATATGATTAGCTAATCCCTATGCCCTCATAATTGGTCACTGCCAATTCTCATTTTTAAAACAAAATTAATCATTTTCAAATTATATAATGAAGAATGGTATTATTTCAAAACTATCATTTTTCTAATTCAATTCTAATCACAATAATTTGTTTATTTCTCCTAAATGACTTCTTTCTACATAACTCTTGTTTTATAACCTCTTGAAGTTTGTTTTAAAGTCATGCTTTCATACAGTCCCTAAAGAAAGAGCAACATTTATGTTACAGCAACCTATCCCACTAAAAGAAAAATCCAAAACCACACATGGTTAAAAAGAACATTATATAAGAGGGCATAGCAACCACATTACAGTAGCTGCACACCAACACAAAAGACATATATAGCAGCTGAACACCAACATAGTCTAAAAAACCAGAAAATGACACACACACTAGCAGCAAGTAAGGTGCTCACTCTATCTCCCTAGCTTTATCGTAAGGTGCTTACTCTATCTCCCTAGCTTTATCTAATTGATATTATCTTCTTTCCTCCATTATGATTAGTCCTTGCTAAGTTTATTTTGTGCATCATTTCCACATATAGTTTATTTAATACTACCACCAAATTATAGTTTCCATTCACCATATGTTCCTCTGTAGCTCCAAATCCCATGCATATATACCATATATGTTAATGGCAAGATCTGATTTGTTCAGAATGTAACTTATTTGCAGAGGAAGGTGATACAATAACTCTCTCACACAAACTTACCCATAAACACCGTGGCCAACCATGGCCACATGGCCATTCCATCAAAAACATCACTAAGCTTTGTCATTTTGCAACACAATCTCAATAACTCAAGAACAAGTGAATTAACATCAACTGCTGAAGAAAATAAAACATACAAATAGCCACGAATTTCTCTATTCCAAAAATCCAAGAATGATAACCAAGGATAGAGGAAGTATTAGGATTAAGAAAATCTTTCAAGTTAAAATAATGACACCCCCAGAAATCAAAGAGACCGAAGCCAAACAACTCTAGTAATTATGTATGTTACAAACAAAATGTATCAAAGCTAAACAAGAAGAGAAATATTAAGAAGTTTAGGACTTTGCAACATAACAGAGGAAAGCAACTCTTAGAAAACTTAGTTGAACTGATTTCAGTTTATACCGATGAACCAAATCATATCCTAACAAACAACACACTAAAACTTTCTCAGCAACCCATTATTTAAAATAAAAATAGAAACCCACATCCATAACCAATTCCCCAAGTCAGAACACCCTAAATCACCTTAAATCAAACCAATTTTGTTTAATCAAATTTTATATACATATTAACAACCTTTAACAAAACAAAGCAAACCCATCCCCAAAACCCCCAAATTCAAGTGTTCATGACAAGCATCCCTGCTAATCCCCAAATTCAAGAGCATAACCCAACTCTTCAAGTGCATAATCAAGGTTCATGACTAAATAAAATCAATGGAAACATACCTGAATGTAAAATCCGGTGGAGGTGATGGCAGTATCCTCCAATACTGATGATGACGAGCACAGGGAACCGAGAAGATGAAGCGGCGCGGTGGCAACACAATGGTGATGCGGCGGTGACCGTACGGTGGTGCGACGGTGTTAATATGGTGGTGCAGCGGCAGCAATCACGTCGCACAGGTAGAGAGGCTGGGAGCTTGATTTTGGAGCTTAATCTGCCATAGACAAAAGAAAGAGAAGGGTCTGGCATGTTATATGCCTGAAAATTTTAGCGTCGGCCTCGCCGACGCAACATTCAAATAAAAGCTCTGCGTGTTTAAAATAGCGTCGGCTGGCATTTGAAAATAAACTTAGCGTCGGCCTTAGCGTCGGCCTGGCCGACGCAACCTTCAAATAAAAGCTTTGTGTGTTTAAAATAGTGTCGGCTGGCCGACGCTACATATGAAAATAAACTTAGCGTCGGCCTTTAGCGTCGGCATAGCCGACGCAAACTCAATAAAAAAATTATTTGTGTTCTAGCGACGGCTAGCGACCAAATGGCCGACGCTAATTCCCGAAAATAGCGTCGAGGTCGTGGCCGACGCTAAAAGTTTGCAGCTACATGACCAGTTTCTTGTAGTGATCGGCAGCAGGCACTTGACTTCAATCTTCAGTGTTTTTGCTTTTGCAGCATTTGTACATTTCTTTTTATTGACGCTTGTCTTCTCTTTCTTCTATTACAATTGCTGAAGCTTTTGCGATCTTCTATTACAGTACTTGATGCTTCAGGACTTTATAAAAAATGGTACCTCATTTTCTGATCAAGGTTGGACTTTGAATATCTTAATACTTCATTCGAAATTACTTCTCCAGCAATCATTATGTTCTATATTCTGAGAAGACGCTTGATTTGCTTCACCGGAGGATTCTTAAATGAGCTAAGGGGCTTGGTTATCCACTGGGCGCATTCACAAGGCTGTTTAACTCGTTGCATTCTGTCCAGTTAGCGTATTATGCTTATTTGACCCTCTTAATGCACGAATTATGATTCGATGTCTTCATGAAACGTGTAGATATTGATATTAGCTTTAATGAGACATTGGTTTCATCCAATTCCGACACCTACAGCTCAATATATGGCTATCTGACGCTACAAAGGTATGACTGTTAGGAACAACATCACGTCACCAACTTATAGATGCAATTTGACAAAGATAGAGATCGATTTCTCTCTTGACCTCTTCAAGAGAGTTGTGTATATTTCTCTAAGCCTTCCAACTCTACCAAAATCGATGCTTTTGAACACCTAAAGCTCCTGAAATTGTCAGCAGACGCTTGCATGTTCTGATTGTCACGAACAGTACCACATCTCAAGCTTGAAGAAGGAATTTCACTCAGACTGGGATTGGTTCAGATCTCGACTTCTCCAGGAAACCTGTAGGTATTTATCTTATCTTTCTAATAAAACCAAGATCACTTCATTTCGACGAGCATGCCTCAAAATATGACGTTTCGGAGGCATGATTATCGGCAGCAGGCTCTTGACTTCAATCTTCAGTGTTTTTGCTTTTGCAGCATTTGTACTTTTGTTTTTATTCACGCTTGTCTTCTCTTTCTTCTATTACAATTGCTGAAGCTTTTGTGTTCTTCTATTACAGTACTTGATGCTTTAGGACTTTATAGAGAATGGTACCTCATTTTCTGGTCAAGGTTAGACTTTGAATATCTTAATACTTCATTCGAAATTACTTCTCCAGCCATCATAATGTTCTATATTCTGAGAAGACGCTCAATTTGCTTCACCAGAGGATTCTTAACTAAGCTAAGGGGCTTGGTTATCCACTGGGCGCATTCACAAGGCTGTTTAACTCGTTGCATTCTGTACAGTGAGCGTATTATGCTTCTGAGACCCTCTTAAACACCGAATTAGGATTCGATGTCTTCATGAAACGTGTAGATATGGATATTAGCTTTAATGAGACACTGGTTTCATCCAATCCGGATACCTGAAGCTCAATATATGGTCGTCAGACGCTACAACGGTATCACTATCAGGAACAACATCACGTCACCAACTTACGGATGCAATTTGACAAAGATAGAGATCTAATTCGCTCTTGACCTCTTCATGAGAGTTGCAGATATTTCTCTAAGCCTTCCAACGATACCAAGATAGATGCTTTTGAACACCTAAAGATCCAGAAATTGTCACCAGATGCTTGCATGTTCTGATTGTCACGAACAGTACCACATCTGAAGCTTGAAGAAGGAATTTCACTCAGATCGTAATTGGTTCAGATCTTGACTTCTCCAGGAAACCTGTAGGTATTTATCTTCTCTTTCTAATAAAACCAAGATCACTTCATTTCAACGAGCGTACCTCAAAATACGACGTTTCGGAGGCTTGATTATCGGCAGCAGGCGCTTGACTTCAATCTTCAGTGTTTTTGCATTTGCAGCATTTGTACTTTTGTTTTTATTCACGCTTGCCTTCTCTTTCTTCTATTACAATTGCTGAAGCTTTTGTGTTCTTCTATTACAGTACTTGATGCTTCTGGACTTTATAGAAAATGGTACCTTATTTTCTGGTCAAGCTTGGAATTTGAATATCTTATTACTTCATTCGAAATTACTTCTCCAGCCATTATAATGTTTTGTATTCTGAGTAGACGCTTGATTAGATTCATCGGAGGATTCTTAAATAAGCTAAGGCGCTTGGTTATCCACTGGGCACATTCACAAGGCTGTTTAACTCGTAGCATTCTTAGTAGTTAGTGTATTATGCATATTTGACCCTCTTAACTCATGAATTAGGATTCGATGTCTTCATGAAACGTGTAGATATGGATATTAGCTTTAATGAGACACTGGTTTCATCCAATTCCGACACCTACAGCTCAATATATGGTCATCCAACGCTACAAAGGTATGACTGTCAGGAACAACATCACGTCACCAACTTACAGATTCAATTTGACAAAGATAGAGATCGATTTCTCTCTTGACCTCTTCAAGAGAGTTGCGGATATTTCTCTAAGCCTTCCAATGATACCAAGATCGATGCTTTTGTACGCCTAAAGCTCCTGAAATTGTCCGCAGATACTTGCATGTTCTGATTGTCACGAACAGTATCACATCTCAAGCTTGAAGAAGGAATTTCACTCAGATCGGGATTGGTTCAGATCTCGACTTCTCCAGGAAATCTGTAGGTATTTATCTTATCTTTCTAATAAAACCAAGATCACTTCATTACGATGAGCGTACCACTAAATATGACGTTTTGGTGGCTTGATTATCGGCAGCAGGCCCTTGACTTCAATCTTCAGTGTTTTTGATTTTGCAGCATTTGTACTTTTGTTTTTATTCACGCTTGTCTTCTCTTTCTTCTATTACAATTGCTGAAGCTTTTGTGTTTTTCTTTTACAGTACTTGATGTTCAGGACTTTATAGAAATGGTACCTTATTTTCTGGTCGAGCTTGGACTTTGAATATCTTAATACTTCATTCGAAATTACTTCTCCAGCCAACGTAATGTTCTATATTCTGAGTAGATGCTTGATTTGCTTCACCGGAGGATTCTTAAATGAGATAAGGCGCTTGGTTATCCACTGGGCACATTCACAAGGCTGTTTAACTCGTTGCATTCTGACCAGTGGCGTATTATGCGTCTTAGACCCTCTTAAAGGCCGAATTAGGATTCGATGTCTTCATGAAACGTGTAGATATGGATATTGCTTTAATGAGACACTGATTTCATCCAATTTGGACACCTACAGGTCAATATATGATCATCAGACGTTACAAAGGTATGACAGTCAGGAACAACATCACATCACTAACTTACGGATGCAATTTGACAAAGATAGAGATCGATTTCGCTCTTGACCTCTTCATGAGAGTTGCAGATATTTCTCTAAGCCTTCCAACGATGCCAAAATCGATGCTTTTGAACACCTAAAGCTCCTAAAATTGTTAGCAGACGCTTGCATGTTCTGATTGTCACGAACAGTACCACATCTCAAGCATGAAAAAGGAATTTCAATCAGATCGGGATTGGTTCAGATCTCGACTTCTCCTGGAAACATGTAGGTATTTATCTTATCTTTCTAATAAAACCAAGATCACTTCATTTCGACGAGCGTACCTCAAAATACGTTTCTGAGGCTTGATTATCGGCAGCAGGCACTTGACTTCAATCTTCAGTGTTTTTGCTTTTGCAGCATTTGTACATTTGTTTTTATTCACGCTTGTCTTCTCTTTCTTCTATTACAGTTGTTGAAGCTCTTGTGTTTTCTATTACAGTACTTGATGCTTCAGGACTTTATAGAAAATGGTACCTCATTTTTTGGTCAAGCTTGGACTTTGAATATCTTAATACTTCATTCCAAATTACTTCTCCAGCCTTCATTATGTTTGTATTCTGAATAGACACTTTATTTGCTTCACCGGACGCTTCTTAAATTTACTAAGGCGCTTGGTTATCCATTGGTCACATTCACAAGGCTGTTGAACTCGTTGCATTCTTACAGTTAGCGTATTATGCTTATTTGACCCTCTTAATACACGAATTAGGATTCGATGTCTTCATGAAACATGTAGATATGGATATTAGCTTTAATGAGACACTGGTTGCATCCAATTCCGATACCTAAGCTCAATATATGGTCATCAGACGCTACAAAGGTATCACTATCAGGAACAACATCACGTCACCAACTTACAGATGCAATTTGACAAAGATAGAGATTGATTTCGCTCTTGACCTCTTCATGAGAGTTGCAGATATTTCTCTAAGCCTTCCAACGATACCAAGATCGATGCTTTTGAACACCTAAAGATCAAGAAATTGTCAGCAGGCGCTTGCATGTTCTGATTGTCACGATACAGTACCACATCTGAAGCTTGAAGAAGGAATTTCACTCAGATCGGGATTGGTTCAGATCTCGACTTCTCCAGGAAACCTGTAGGTATTTATCTTCTCTTTCTAATAAAACCAAGATCACTTCATTTCAACGAGCGTACCTCAAAATACGACGTTTCGGAGGCTTGATTATCGGCAGCAGGCGCTTGACTTCAATCTTCAGTGTTTTTGCATTTGCAGCATTTGTACTTTTGTTTTTATTCACGCTTGCCTTCTCTTTCTTCTATTACAATTGCTGAAGCTTTTGTGTTCTTCTATTACAGTACTTGATGCTTCTGGACTTTATAGAAAATGGTACCTTATTTTCTGGTCAAGCTTGGAATTTGAATATCTTATTACTTCATTCGAAATTACTTCTCCAGCCATTATAATGTTTTGTATTCTGAGTAGACGCTTGATTAGATTCACCGGAGGATTCTTAAATAAGCTAAGGCGCTTGGTTATCCACTGGGCACATTCACAAGGCTGTTTAACTCGTAGCATTCTTAGTAGTTAGTGTATTATGCATATTTGACCCTCTTAACTCATGAATTAGGATTCGATGTCTTCATGAAACGTGTAGATATGGATATTAGCTTTAATGAGACACTGGTTTCATCCAATTCCGACACCTACAGCTCAATATATGGTCATCCAACGCTACAAAGGTATGACTGTCAGGAACAACATCACGTCACCAACTTACAGATTCAATTTGACAAAGATAGAGATCGATTTCTCTCTTGACCTCTTCAAGAGAGTTGCGGATATTTCTCTAAGCCTTCCAATGATACCAAGATCGATGCTTTTGTACGCCTAAAGCTCCTGAAATTGTCCGCAGATACTTGCATGTTCTGATTGTCACGAACAGTATCACATCTCAAGCTTGAAGAAGGAATTTCACTCAGATCGGGATTGGTTCAGATCTCGACTTCTCCAGGAAATCTGTAGGTATTTATCTTATCTTTCTAATAAAACCAAGATCACTTCATTACGATGAGCGTACCACTAAATATGACGTTTTGGTGGCTTGATTATCGGCAGCAGGCCCTTGACTTCAATCTTCAGTGTTTTTGATTTTGCAGCATTTGTACTTTTGTTTTTATTCACGCTTGTCTTCTCTTTCTTCTATTACAATTGCTGAAGCTTTTGTGTTTTTCTTTTACAGTACTTGATGTTCCAGGACTTTATAGAAATGGTACCTTATTTTCTGGTCGAGCTTGGACTTTGAATATCTTAATACTTCATTCGAAATTACTTCTCCAGCCAACGTAATGTTCTATATTCTGAGTAGATGCTTGATTAGCTTCACCGGAGGATTCTTAAATGAGATAAGGCGCTTGGTTATCCACTGGGCACATTCACAAGGCTGTTTAACTCGTTGCATTCTGACCAGTGGGCGTATTATGCGTCTTAGACCCTCTTAAAGGCCGAATTAGGATTCGATGTCTTCATGAAACGTGTAGATATGGATATTGCTTTAATGAGACACTGATTTCATCCAATTTGGACACCTACAGGTCAATATATGATCATCAGACGTTACAAAGGTATGACAGTCAGGAACAACATCACATCACTAACTTACGGATGCAATTTGACAAAGATAGAGATCGATTTCGCTCTTGACCTCTTCATGAGAGTTGCAGATATTTCTCTAAGCCTTCCAACGATGCCAAAATCGATGCTTTTGAACACCTAAAGCTCCTAAAATTGTTAGCAGACGCTTGCATGTTCTGATTGTCACGAACAGTACCACATCTCAAGCATGAAAAAGGAATTTCAATCAGATCGGGATTGGTTCAGATCTCGACTTCTCCTGGAAACATGTAGGTATTTATCTTATCTTTCTAATAAAACCAAGATCACTTCATTTCGGCGAGCGTACCTCAAAATACGTTTCTGAGGCTTGATTATCGGCAGCAGGCACTTGACTTCAATCTTCAGTGTTTTTGCTTTTGCAGCATTTGTACATTTGTTTTTATTCACGCTTGTCTTCTCTTTCTTCTATTACAGTTGTTGAAGCTCTTGTGTTTTTCTATTACAGTACTTGATGCTTCAGGACTTTATAGAAAATGGTACCTCATTTTTTGGTCAAGCTTGGACTTTGAATATCTTAATACTTCATTCCAAATTACTTCTCCAGCCTTCATTATGTTTGTATTCTGAATAGACACTTTATTAGCTTCACCGGACGCTTCTTAAATTTGCTAAGGCGCTTGGTTATCCATTGGTCACATTCACAAGGCTGTTGAACTCGTAGCGTTCTTAGCAGTTAGCGTATTATGCTTATTTGACCCTCTTAATACACGAATTAGGATTTGATGTCTTCATGAAACGTGTAGATATGGATATTAGCTTTAATGAGACACTGGTTGCATCCAATTCCGACACCTACAGCTCAATATATGGCCATCAGACGCTACAAAGGTATGACTGTCAGGAACAACATCACGTCACCAACTTACAGATGCAATTTGACAAAGATAGAGATTGATTTCGCTCTTGACCTCTTCATGAGAGTTGCAGATATTTCTCTAAGCCTTCCAAAGATACCAAGATCGTTGCTTTTGAACACCTAAAGCTCAAGAAATTGTAAGCAGGCGCTTGCATGTTCTGACTGTCACATACAGTACCGCATCTCAAGCATGAAGAAGGAATTTCACTCAGATCGGGATTGGTTCAGATCTCGACTTCTCCTGGAAATATGTAGGTATTTATCTTATCTTTCTAATAAAACCAAGATCACATCATTTCGGCGAGTGTACCTCAAAATACGTTTCTGAGGCTTGATTATCGGCAGCAGGCACTTGACTTCAATCTTCAGTGGTTTTGCTTTTGCAGCATTTGTACTTTTGTTTTTATTCACGCTTGTCTTCTCTTTCTTCTATTACAATTGCTGAAGCTCTTGTGTTCTTCTATTACAGTACTTGATGCTTCAGGAATTTATAGAAAATGGTACCTTATTTTCTGGTCAAGCTTGGACTTTGAATATCTTAATACTTCATTCCAAATTACTTCTCCAGCCTTATTAAGGTTTGTATTCTGAATAGACACTTGATTAGCTTCACAGGACGCTTCTTAAATTTGCTAAGGCGCTTGGTTATCCACTGGTCACATTCACAAGGCTGTTTAACTCGTAGCATTCTTAGCAGTTAACGTATTATGCTTATTTGACCCTTTTAATGCACGAATTAGGATTCGATGTCTTCATGAAATATGTAGATATGGATATTAGCTTTAATGAGACACTTGTTTCATCCAGTTACGACACCTACAGCTCAAGATATGGCCATCAGACGATACAAAGGTATGACTGTCAGGAACAACATCACGTCACCAACTTACAGATGCAATTTGACAAAGATAGAGATCGATTTCTCTCTTGACCTCTTCAAGAGAGTTGCGGATATTTCTCTAAGCCTTCCAACGATACCAAGATCGATGCTTTTGAACACCTAAAGCTCCTGAAATTGTCATCAGACACTTCCATGTTCTGATTGTCACGGACAGTATCACATCTCAAGCTTGAAGAAGGAATTTCACTCAGATCGGGATTGGTTCAGATCTCGACTTCTCCAGGAAACCTGTAGGTATTTATCTTATCTTTCTAAAAAAAACCAAGATCACTTCATTAAGTAGAGCGTACCTCAAAATACGACGTTTTGGTGGCTTGATTATCGGCAGCAAGCGCTTGACTTCAATCTTCAGTGTTTTTGCATTTGCAGCATTTGTACTTTTGTTTTTATTCACGCTTGTCTTCTCTTTCTTCTATTACAATTGTTGAAGCTTTTGTATTTTTCTTGTACAGTACTTGATGTTTCAGGACTTTATAGAAATGGTACCTTATTTTCTGGTCAAGCTTGGACTTTGAATATCTTAATACTTCATTCGAAATTACTTCTCCAGCCATCATAATGTTCTCTATTCTGAGTAGATGCTTGATTAGCTTCATCGGAGGATTCTTAAATTTGCTAAGGCGCTTGGTTATCCACTGGGCATGCAACACCCTTTCCCGAGTGTCACATTCCCGAACGTTTATAAGGCCGAAAATATTTCTTAATGCCGAAAATACGGATTTCTTTTTTCTTTTCTTTTCACAAGATGTAAATGGGATTTAGTTAAGGTAAATAATACTAATAAACGAACTTAGGTTTGCCATGCATTTCTAGAACATAATGCATAATAAATACAGGGACAAAAAACAGAAACAGAAAAACCAACATTACTATATACAGACATAGGTCTAATGTATAACTGACATAAAAAGATACAATAAGTACTATAGGAGTCGTAGCTCCCCAAAGGTACTACAAAAACTGACATAGTCTGGCCGACAACAAAACTAAACCACAAAAAGAAGGTCCGCCTCAGGGCTCAAGGAAACTACTGGACTGAACCATCGTCACGTCCATCTGTTCAAACAGCAACAGCAAGTACCAACAGAAAACATACAGATATAGGTGAGATTCCCGTTCATCAACACAACAAAACAGCAGTAGTAAAAACGGGACGACTCACCAGGTAACAGCATAACCAACATGCTTACAAGAATTCTCAATGTCAAACATATTAAGCAGTTAACAGCATAATATCATGTTAAGCAGTTAACAGCATAAAATAAGGTACTCTTAAACAGTACAACGATGTATAACAGTGAATGTAAACATCAATAGCCATGCAATGCAATGCGATGTATATGACTCAATGTCAATGTCACTGGGTACTACTCTGACCCCTACTCCATAGAGCTAACAAAACATCGGAGGGAGTGAATGGGAGGACATGTTCCGGTTTCTGCCAGCCATGAGCAAGATGCTACAACATTCGTAACGTGCACGTATCTGGCTTTACGGAAACACTCTCGACCAAACATGAAAAGTACGGCATCTAGTAGAGGATATCAGTGTATTGCACGGATTCGCCACGACACAAAAGAGCTACCAACTGGTCACATGTAAGCCCTTCCAACCCTAATACCTCCAAAAAGACCATTGAAGATTGTCACCGTAAGATTCGCACCCGCATCAAGGTGTAAGCTCAATTCCTAGGCTCAAGGCCTTACGACTATGTAAATGAAATGCCAATGCTTACACAAAGCAGATGCGATCAAGCAAAGTCTATCCCCCGGATAAACCTCGAAGTCTACTAAGGTTCTCTTCCTTAAGAACTATACGCGTCTTTTGAAAACAAAACCTTTATCCACCGGATAAATTTCGTGATCCCTCTGGGATCGAGTCATCACAAGACTGAAACAATTGAACGACTGATCGGGATCCGAATCACCGGTCCGTCATCGAACTACTGTTTCAAAACCCAAAACGTTTCATGTTTGTGTTTATGTCTTATGAAGTCATTGATGTACTAAGTCATCAATGGTATAGTATATGGTCTTGTTTCACCACATATTACACTTAATTATCCCTTGTCTTCAACTCTAAGTCAATTACTTAACTTAGGTTTTTAATGCGTAAAACTTTACAGTTTGAGTTGAAAAACACTCTTTATAAACAAACCGTTTCTCGCGAGGCGAAGGTCTATGTCGCGACGCGAGGTTGAGAAGTTATCTTCACTGTTTGGACAATCTTTCTGCTTCGCGCGGCGAGGATTGTATCGCGACGCGAGGCAGAGAAGCTGCATCTTCACTACTTAGGCGGTTCGCGAGGCGAGAACTGCTTCGCTACGTGAGGCCGAGAAGCTGCATCTTTGCTGCTCGGGCTAGTCCACTGTCTCGCGAGGCGAGGCAATGTTAGCCTGGCGAATGCCTTATCTCCCCTCTGTCTCGCGAGGCGAGACGGGGTTCGCTGGGCGAGTGCCCTGTTTTTCATTTTCCCTAACTCCTTCATTATTTCTTCTTTTGGAACACTTAGTTTGATTAAAAGACCTATGGCTAAAGAAAAGACATTTTCCCACATTGGTGACACACTTTAAAGGTTAAAACTTCATTTGATCTTTGGATCAAAATCACTTTTGTTTCTCTTTGAAAACATAGGTTAGGAAATCATGTTTTTGTTGCATCAAAACTTTGCCAAAACAAGAACAACATATGTTCTTATATTTTCCTTTTACTAAGGCCACAAGCCTACTCCAATGAAAAATGGAGACTTTGCTTCACTAACAAAGCAAATGTAGCTCAAAAGTTCACACAATTAGGATAAACCACAATACACATTACTACATCATAATCAAACATATAAGTTCATCACACATCATGGTCTCATAATCAAACAATAAAAGTCCATACTTGATCTAGTGATCAAAGTAGGTTTTTCAACATACATGGAAATGATTTTCATTCAATCATATCATCATCAACATATGCTACAGCACACTACAACATACTAAATCATAAACTCATCATGACAATCTTGTTCTCCAAGAGAACTTAACAAAACTTAACACATAAAAGTGAATCAAAACTAAAGGGTTTCACCCACACATAAACTTAAACAACCATCTTCACTACCACCATCTTCGTGTGATGAGGTTCTTCTCCCCATACCTGTTGATGAGCAGATTTCCGGATCAAAGTCAGTTGATCGGTTTGTGAACCTCCTGGCAATCGTCAACAACTACAACAACACAACAGTCAAGCATTAAACAAAAATTAAAGCCAATCTCAACTATTATAACAAAGAGGATTTCGGCCACCCTAGGTTAAAAAGGTTAGGAATTGGTTTTGGTTTTCCATTTCATGGATTCAAAGGCATTAGGAAAGCTAAGGATGAAATCAAGTGTTAAAAATCAAAAATTGATGAAAACACTATTCATCATCATCAGATAGGGTTCGGCCAAAAAGTGATTTTTGAGCTATGATGAGAGTTGAATCATAAGCTCTTGGGTTTAGGTAGAGAATGATGATGTGAGTTCAAAGAACTTGGTCTTACCTCAAAAGGATTTTTCTACAATTTCCTATGGATTTTCAAAGTTTTGGATCTAAGAAATTCTTTTCATGAAAATGAAGATTGATCTTGAAATAAAGAAATATTCAAGAAGCTAAGAGATCATAGAAGTGATCTTACCTTGAAATGAAGGAAGATTGCTCAAGGAATCAAGTGATTCCAACAAAAACTCAAGGAGCTTCAAGACCAACAATGGGGTTTTCTCTCAAGAACAACTATGGAGCTCTAAAGGGAGGGGGCTGTGCGAAAATGATGAAGTGAGGGGCTGAGTTCAGCCTCTTAAAAGCTCACTTAGGGGTAAAAAGGTCATTTGCCAACAGGGTATAATGGTAAAAGTGTAAAAGACTAAGGTTAGGGGCATTTTGGTCATTTTGCGTCCAGATATTTCCGAACGTCATGACGACTCTGGCATACTCTCCCAAGTGTCCTAGGATGATGTGATATCAAGAATATCCGTTAGCGAGTCCCGGTAATCCATATGTGGCTCCGTTCGTCACCCGATTGAGGATTTCGCCCGAACGAAGGTCAGGAAGTGATTTTTCTGAAATTTTTACGAAATTTAACCAAAATGTAGATAATCGAATTCTAAGACTTATTGTCTCGTTCACGGGTCCATTTGAGGTCTTCTGAGCAGTAAAATCATACTATCAGTGTAAAAACGATGACCGGACTCCGTTTGAGTTTTCGACTCAAAACTTAATCGTAGCTTCCTACGATATCGTCGAGCATGACTGTGGTCTCGGAATATTTTATTTTCATTCCTAAGACCTCGAATAAAATAAAGACATTAAAATACTGAAGAAATAGAAAACGTGAAAATCGGGGCGTCACATTCCTACCCCTCTTAAAAGAATTTCATTCTCGAAATTATACGTACCTCTTAAAACAAACTCGGATACTGTTGTTGCATGTCCCCCTCTCTTTCCCAGGTAGCATCACCTGTAGTCTCGTTCCAGATAACTTTAACCAAAGCTATCTCCTTCCCTTGCAGTTTCTTTATCCTTCTATCCTCGATCTTAACCGGCAATATCTCATAGGTTAGGTTATCCTTTAGCTGTACTGAATCAGACTCTATGACGTGACTGGGATCAGGAATATACTTTCGCAATTGCGAAACATGAAAAACATTATGAAGGTTGGATAGAAAAGGCGGTAAAGCTATTTGGTAAGCTACTGGACCTATCCGACGAAAAATTTGATAAGGTCCAATGAATTTTGGAGTGAGTTTTCTGGACTTCAGAACCCTGCCCACCCCAGTCATCGGAGTGACTCTCAAAAACACATGATCCCCTTCCTCGAACTCAAGTGGCCTACGTCTTTTATCCGCATAACTCTTCTGTCGGCTCTGAGTTATCCTCATCTTTTCTTGAATCAGTTTCACCTTCTCAGTGGTTTGTTGCACTAGTTCAGGTCCTGATGAAGCACTTTCTCCATCTTGGTACCAACACAAAGGTGTTCTGCAACGTCGTCTGTATAAAGCTTCGTAGGGTGCCATCCCTATACTCGAATGATAACTGTTGTTGTAGGTGAACTCTATCAACGGTAGGAAATTCTCCCAACTACCGGCATGTTCCAACACACACACCCTTAACAGATCCTCTAAAGACTGAATCGTTCTTTCTGATTGTCCATCAGTTTGAGGATGGTAAGCCGAACTTAGTCGTAACTTTGTTCCTAAAGCTTCATGTAAACTTTGCCAAAAACATGAAGTAAAACGCTGGTCTCTATCCGATATGATACTTGAAGGTACTCCATGCAGTCTCACAATCTCACTGATATAAATCTGAGTAAGCTTTTCCATAGAAAACTTGAGATTAATCGGTAGAAAATGAGCTGATTTCGTAAGCCTATCAATTATAATCCAAATGGAATCGTATCCTTTTGGTGTCCTTGGCAAACACATCACGAAATCTATCGTTATGCCGTCCCATTTCCACTCTGGGATATCCAACGGAAGTAACATTCCAGCTGGCCTTTGATGTTCAACCTTTGCTTTCTGACACACTAAGCAAGATGCCACATAATCGGCTACATCTCTTTTCATGCCTTGCCACCAAAACAACCGCTTCAGGTCTTGGTACATCTTGGTTGATCCTGGATGCATACTTAACTTGCTTCTATGAGCTTCGTCCAGAATTAACCTTCTTATCTCTGGGTTGTTTGGCACACAAACTCGTTCTCCTCGTCTTAGGATTCCATCTGTTCCTTCTTTGTATTCCAATGTCATCCCTTTCTTTAGATTCCTCCACTCCTTCTCCAGATACTGGTTGTATACTTGTTTCTCCTAAATCCGATCCATCAGATCACAAGATATTGTAACCATACCCACACATAGTCTTCCTGGCATACTAACCACGGACAGATGCATATCCCTGAACCGTTCCAACAGCTCGTGTTCCTTAACCATCATGGCAGACACATGTAACACTTTTCTACTCAGGGCATCCGCCACCACATTAGCTTTTCCCGGATGATACTGTAATTGGAAATCATAGTCCTTCAAAAATTCCAGCCACCGTCTTTGCCTCATGTTGAGCTCTTTCTGATCGAACAGGTACCTCAAGCTCTTATGATCGTTGAAGACATTGAATGTCGAACCATACAAGTACTGTCTCCAAATCTTCAGCGCAAAGACTACCGCTGCTAACTCCAGATCATGAGTTGGGTAATTCTTCTCGTGCACTTTCAACTGTCTCGAGGCATACGCTACCACTTTCCGATTCTGCATCAGAACATAGCCTAAACCTTGGTATGAAGCATCACAGTACACTTCAAAAGGTTCGCTTGGATCTGGCAATATCAACACTGGTGATGTAGTCAGCCTCTTCTTCAACTCCTGAAAACTTTGCTCACAGGCTTCAGTCCATTCAAACGCTTTGTCCTTCCTCGTCAATTGGGTAAGAGGTCCTACAATCTTAGAAAATCCCTTAATAAACCTCCGATAATACCCAGCCAAACCCACAAAACTGCATATCTCAGTCACTGTGGTTGGTTTTTCCCACTCAAGAACTGCTTCGACTTTCGACGGATTGACAACAATTCCTTCCTTTGAAATTACATGACCCAAAAACTGCACTTCGTCGAGCCAAAACTCACACTTGGACAACTTTGCATACAGCTGTTTCTCTTTCAGAACTTGAAGAATCACACTAAGATGTTCAGCATGTTCTTCCTGGTCTCTCGAATAGATAAGTATGTCATCTATGAAGACAACGACAAACTGATCTAGGTATGGACGAAAGATCCTATTCATATAATCCATGAATATAGCTGGAGCATTCGTCACACCAAACGGCATCACAAGATACTCATAGTGCCCATAGCGTGTTCGAAACGCTGTCTTCGGTATATCTTCTGCCTTCACACGAATCTGGTGATAACCCGATCACAAATCAATCTTGGAGAAGACTGCCGCTCCCCTCAACTGATCCATCAAGTCATCTATCCTCGGAAGTGGATACCTGTTCTTAATAGTAACTTTATTCAACTGGCGATAATCCACGCATAGGCGAGATGTTCCATCTTTCTTTTTCACCAATAGCATAGGTGCTCCCCATGGCGACACACTGGGTCTAACAAACTGCTTCCCCAATAAGTCTACCAACTGTTCCTTCAAAGTTTCCAACTCAGCAGGTGCCATACGATACGGTGCCATAGACACTGGTCATGTTCCTGGCACAAGATCGATCGCAAACTCGATGTCCCGAACTGGCAGCAAACCTGGTACGTCTTCAGGAAAGACTTCCGGAAACTCATTCACGACAGGTATGCGCTCTAAGACTAGCTCGCTCTTGACCTCCAAAGAAGATAGTAACATGTATCCTTGAGCTCCTTCTCTCAAAGAAGCATTTACTTGGTTGGCAGTTAAAAATCCAGAATTCTCACAACTAGGGAAAACTAAGGTTTTATTTGCACAGTCTAACAGGATATGATTAGAAGACAACCAATCCATTCCTAAGATTACATCCATTTGCGAAAGAGGCAAACAGATCAAATCAATCAAAAATGTTCTATCTTTAACAGATATAGAGCAGTTCAAACAAACTTTAGCAGTTATAACAGGCTTTGCAGTAGGCGTAGAAATTACCAAATCAAAAAGTAAAGAAGACACAGGTAATCCCAACAAATTCACACAGCCATAGGCAATAAAGGAATGCGTTGCGCCTGAATCAAACAGTACAGTTAAGGTTTTACCTCCCATGACACACTGACCTTGGATCAAGTCTTCATTTTGAGAAGCTTCAGCACCACCCATAGTGTAGACTCTGCCCTTCATCTTAGGCCTTGCAGCTTGGACATTGTTGACAGAATGTTCCAATTTCGGTTGCATGCATTCACGTGAGATGTGTCTCGGCTTCCCACACTTGAAGCAGATAATCCCTTTGATCGAACAATCTCTGGTGATGTGGTTGCTCTTCCCACACTTCATGCACTTGGTTGGGGCATTTCCAGACTGACTGAAACTCCCACTGCTTCCTCCGACGGAACGTTGTTGTCGATCTTGTTGCTTTGCATACGGCTTCCATCGAGATTTGTTGTCTCGACCACCGCTTCCTCTCTGGAACTTGCTCGGTCCAGAACTCTGTACCCGCTTGTCCTTGGGCTCCAAACTCTCAATCAGACGACACTTCTCCATTAGCCTTGGAAAAACAGAAATTTCCAAAGGAACAACAGCTCTTTTCAAGTCGATCCTCAGACCTCCTTCAAATTTTCTACACTTCCACTCTTCTCTTGGGTTGTCCAGAAAGTAATTTGAGAACTTTGCTAGACTTTCAAACTTGGCCCCATATTCAGCTACAGTCATTCCCCCTTGTCTCAGCTGGAGGAACTCCATCTCTTTCTCGTGTCTTGCGCTCGCAGGAAAATACTTCTCCAGGAATTTTCCCTTAAAAGCATTCCAATCCACAGCTTGTTGATCGTGAAGCAGCATCTGACAGGCTCCTTCCCACCAGTATTCAGCATCCTCCACCAGCATATAGGTTGCATAGACAACCTTGTCATTCTCAGTACATCTCATCGCTCCAAAGATCTTTTCCAGCGTTTGGATCCAGCGTTCAGCTAACTCAGGATTGAATTCACCTTTGAATTGAGGTGGATTCCGACGAAGAAATTCATCCAGTCCTCTACCTCCGGCAGTTCTTTCGTCACGTTGAACCATAGCAGCAGCCATTTCCCGTATGGCGTTCACAGCAGCAGTCAGGTTTTGAGCAGCCATTGCTACCTTCAAAACCAGAACTATCAAACTCAAGAACCCACAACAAAACTAAAGCAAACAACAAAGAAACACACAGAGAACACAACACAAACAAGATAGACCATAACCTACAAACCCCAAAAAGACTCGGCCAGCTCTGATACCAAATAATGCAACACCCTTTCCCGAGTGTCACATTCCCGAACGTTTATAAGGTCAAAAATATTTATTAATGCGGAAAATACAGTTTTCTCTTTTTTTCTTTTCACAAGATGCAATGGGATTTAGTAACGATAAATAATACTAATAATGAACTTAGGTTCGCCATGCATTTCTAGAACAATATGCATAATAAGCACAGAACAGAAACAGAAATAGAAACGTCAACATTACTATATATAGACATAGGTCTAATGTATAACTGATATAAGAAATACAATAAGTACTAGGAGTCGTAGCTCCCAAAAGGTACTACAAAACTGACATAGTCAGGCCGACAACAAAACTAAACCACAAAGAAGGTCCGCCTCAGGGCTCAAGGAAACTACTGGACTGAACCATCGTCACGTCCATCTGTTCAAACAGCAACAGCAAGTACCAACAGAAATCATACAGATATGGGTGAGATTCCCGTTCATCAACACAACAAAACAGCAGTAGTAAAAACGGGACGACACCGGGTAACAGCGTACCCAACATGCTTACAAGAATTCTCAATGTCAAATATATTAAGCAGTTGACAGCATAATATCATGTTAAGCAGTTAACAGCATAAAATAAGGTACTTTTAAACAGTACAACGATGTATAACAGTAAATGTAAACATCAATAGTCATGCAATGCAATGTAATGTATATGACTCAATGTCAATGTCACTGGGTACTACTCTGACCCCTACTCCATGGAGCTAACAAAACATTCGGAGAGAGTGAATGGGAGGACATGTTCCGGTTTCTGCCAGCCATGAGCAAGATGCTACAACATTCGTAACGTGCATGTATCTGGCTTTACGGAAACACTCTCGACCAAACATGAAAAGTACGGCATCTAGTAGAGGATATCAGTGTATTGCATGGATTCGCCACGACACAGAAGAATCACCAACTGGTCACATGTCAGCCCTTGCAACCCTGATACCTCTAAAAAGACCATTGAAGATCGTCACCGTAAGATTCGCACCCACATCAAGGTGTAAGCCCAACTCCTAGGCTCAAGGCCTTACGACTATGTAAATGAAATGCTAATGCTTACACAAAGCAGATGCGATCAAGCAAGGTCTATCTCCCGGATAAACCTCGAAGTCTACTAAGGTTCTCTTCCTTAGGAACTATACGTGTCTTTGAAAAACAAAATCTTTATCCACAGGATAAATCTCGTGATCCCTCCGGGATCGAGTCATCACAAGACTGAAACAATTGAACGACTGATCGGGGTCCGAATCACCGGTCCGTCATCGAACTACTGGTTCAAAACCCAAAACGTTTCATGTTTGTGTTTATGTCTTATGGAGTCATTGATGTATTAAGTCATCAATGGTATAGTATATGGTCTTGTTTCACCACATATTACACTTAATTATCCCTTGTCTTCAACTCTAAGTCAATTACTTAACTTAGGTTTTTAATGCGTAAAACTTTACAGTTTGAGTTGAAAAACACTCTTTATAAACAAACCATTTCTCGCGAGGCGAAGGTCTATGTCGCGACGCGAGGTTGAGAAGTTATCTTTACTGTTTAGACAGTCTTTCTGCTTTGCGAGGCGAGGATTGTATCGCGACGCGAGGCAGAGAAGCTGCATCTTCACTACTTAGACGGTTCGCGAGGCGAGAATTGCTTCGCTACGCGAGGCCGAGAAGTTGCATCTTTGGTGCTTAGGCGGTTCGCGAGGCGATAACGACTTCGCGACGCGAGGCCGAGAAGCTGCATCTTTGCTGCTCGGGCTAGTCCACTGTCTCGCGAGGCGAGGCAATGTTAGCCGTTGATGGGTTTTACTTGTTTTCTAGGTATCTATTCATACTCATTTTTTATTCTAATTAGAATATATATAATACCTGTTTTGACTGTATCGCACTATGTATCATTTGAGAATCAATGAATCCCTGATCCTTTGACCAAATTGAATTTCAAAAATGGAGGAATATCAAGTAGATTTAGAACTAGATATATCTCGCCAACAGGACTTCCTATACCCACTTATTTTTCGTGAGTATATTTATGGACT
>CM077349.1:46807626-46810126 GCA_039655645.1 Ammopiptanthus mongolicus
GCAATAAGAATATACGGATAAATGAAGGGTTGAAAGAAAGAGAGAAAAAGAATATCAATGATAATAGAATTCTAATATGTAAAGGTCGATGGGTCATCTCATAAAAAGTAGTGTAATAAAGCATCAATATTAATTAATCCCTATCATATTATAGAAGAATATATTCCTAGAACAAACAAATCAAGAGCCACGAGTCAATAAAAACTAAGAAGGTTGATTCAAGAAAAAAGATAATCTTATTTAAAATCTTATTAGTTATTAGATAGGCTCCGTTGTAGAATTCAGACCTAACCATTAATCAAGAAGCGATGGGAACGACGGAACCTGTGAATACTGAAGATTTTATTAAAAACAAATCTTAATGATTCATTGGGTGGGATGGCGAAACGAACCACAAGAACCAATCCGTTTTTTTTTTTTTTGAGGAGTCATGGCCTATAACCCTACATTTCATCTGAAATTGATAATGAAAGAGTCAATTTTCGCCCGCGAAATTTTTTTTTTTTATTTTATTGAATTTTAGAAATTCGTTAGAACCTTCTAACATAACAAAACAACATTATCTAGTTATATATCAAAACAAGATATACAAATTTCCAATAGACCAATAGATTCTATGAAATCTTGAAAAATCCCGTGATTCTATCATATTCTTTATTAAACATATGTATATTTTTTTATATTATTTTCTCGGTTAAATCTATTTATTTTCTTTTTATTTTTGAATCGCTTCATTCGCGAGGAGCCATATGAGGTGAAAATCTCATGTACGGTTCTGTAATAGCGATGGAATTGAAAAACAACCATCAACTATAACCCCCAAAGAACCAGATTCCGTAAACAACATAGAGGAAGAATGAAAGGAATATCCTATCGAGGTAATCATATTTGCTTCGGAAGATATGCTCTTCAGGCACTTGAGCCCGCTTGGATCACATCTAGACAAATAGAAGCGGGGTGGCGAGCAATGTCACGAAATGTCCGCCGGGGTGGACAAATATGGGTTCGCATATTTCCAGACAAACCGATTACAATAAGACCTACCGAAACACGTATGGGTTCGGGAAAAGGATCTCCCGAATATTGGGTAGCTGTCGTTAAACCAGGTAGAATACTTTATGAAATGGGCGGAGTCGCAGAAAATATAGCCCGAAAGGCTATTTCAATAGCAGCATCAAAAATGCCTATACGAACTCAATTCATTATTTCAGGATAAAAATGAGAACCAAAGCAAAGGAAAGAGGTCTTATGAGGCAAAAAAAATGGCAATTGTAGATTTCTTTTTTGTTTGTAACACAGAATATTTTTTTTTTTACTTCAACCTTTGGACTGAAAGAACAGATAAAATAAATGATATGATTCAACCTCAAACCCATTTGAATGTAGCCGATAACAGCGGAGCCCACGAATTGATGTGTATTCGAATCATAGGAGCTAGTAATCGACGATATGCTTATATTGGTGACATTGTTGTTGCTGTAATAAAGGAAGCTGTACCAAATACGCCTTTAGAAAGATCAGAAGTGATTAGAGCTGTAATTGTACGTACTTGTAAAGAACTCAAACGTAGCAACGGTATGATAATACACTATAATGATAATGCTGCGATCGTCATTGATCAAGAAGGAAATCCAAAAGGAAAACTTGAAAAGGAATTATTTTGATTCAACTATCTCCTTTTTTTTTGACTTGTCTACTTAAATTTTCTTTTTTGAATACCAACTAATCACATAATATTTCCGGTTATTTTTATCTTTTTATTTTTTGCACGCTTTAGTAATACTATAGTAACCGATTCCAAAAATCTTATGAATTCTGAATTACCCCAACCCAATATTTTATTTATCTTATTATTTTATCTTATTATTAATCAATAATTTCGGATATAGCTAGATTCGTATTATATAGCTAGAACGACCCTCACAAATTGCAAATACTAATTTGTTAAGAATTAATCGGATTGAAGCTATAGCATCATCATTAGCTGGAATCGAAATATCTGCGAGATCCGGGTCACAATTTGTATCGATTAAGCAAATCGTTGGAATTCCCAAAGTGATACATTCTTGAAGAGCCGTATATTCTTTTTGCTGATCAACGATTATTACAATATCGGGTAACCCTGTCATATATTTAATACCGCCCAGATATGTTTCCAAATGAGATAATTGTCTCTTCAACATAGCGGCATCTCTTTTTGGAAGACAGTTGAGTCTCCCCGTTTTTTGTTCCGTTCTCAAGTCTCTTAACTTGTGAAGTCTCGTTTCTGTAGTATACCAATTTGTTAACATACTGCCAAGCCATTTTTTACTAACATAATGACACCGAGCTCTTATTGCAGCTCGCGCAGCTGATTCAGTGTCCGTTTATTGACCCGGTCTTGAATTAGATTGGATAGAGGGATAGGTCGGACAGGAGGGAAATTCTAATCTAATCCCATTTTTAGTTGGGGAAGGGGCGGAAGAAACCTTGTATACAGACTCATGAAAGTATATCTCAT
>CM077349.1:46901593-46904093 GCA_039655645.1 Ammopiptanthus mongolicus
GAGAGAAATTCCTTCTTCAAGCTTGAGATGTGGTACTGTTTTTGACAATCAGAACATGCAAGCGTCTGCTGACAATTTTTGGAGCTTTAGGTGTTCAAAAGCATCAATCTTGGTATCGTTTGAAGGCTTAGAGAAATATCTGCAACTCCCATGATGAGGTCAAGAGCGAAATTGATCTCTATCTTTGTCAAATTGCATCCGTAAGTTAGTGACGTGATGTTGTTCCTGACAGTCATACCTTTATAGCGTCTGATGATCATATATTGAGTTGTAGATGTCCGAATTGGATGAAACCAGTGTCTCATTAAAGCTAATGTCCATATCTACACGTTTCATGAAGACATCGGATCGTAATTCGTGCATTAAGAGGGTCAAATAAGCATAATACGCTAACTGCTAAGAATGCTACGAGTTAAACAGCCTTGTGAATGTGCCCAGAGGATAACCAAGCGCCTTAGCTAATTGAAGAAGCGTCCGGTGAAGCTAATCAGGCGTCTATTCAGAATACAAACTTTATGAAGGCTGGAGAACTAATTTTGAATGAAGTATTATGATATTCAAAGTCCAAGCTTGACCAGAAAATGAGGTTACATTTTCTATAAAGTCCTGAAGCATCAAGTACTGTAATAGAGGAACACAAAAGCTTCAGCAATAGTAATAGAAGAAAGACAAGACAAGCACGAATTAAAACAAAAGTACAAATGCTGCAAAAGCAAAAACACTGAAGATTGAAGTCTGCTGCCGATAATCAAGCCTCCGAAATGTATTTTGAGGTACGCTCGTCGAAAGAAGTGATCTTGGTTTTATTAGAAAGATAACATAAATACCTACATGTTTCCTGGAGAAATCGAGATCTGAACCAATCCCGATCTGAGTGAAATTCCTTTTTCATGCTTGAGATGTGGTACTGTTCGGGACAATCAGAACATGCAAGCGTCTGCTGACAATTTCTGGAGCTTTAGGTGTTCAAAAGCATCGAACTTGGTATCGTTGGAAGGCTTAGAGAAACATCCCTACTCTCGTGAAGAGGTCAAGAGCGAAATCGATCTCTATCTTTGTCAAATTGCATCTGTAAGTTGGTGACGTGATGTTGTTCCTGACAGTAATACCTTTGTAGCGTCTGATGACCATATATTGAGCTTTCGGTGTCCAAATTGGATGAAACCAGTGTCTCATTAAAGCTAATATCCATATCTACACGTTTCATGAAGACCTCGAATACTAATTCGTCCTTTAAGAGGGTCTAAGAAGCATAATACGCTCACTGGTCAGAATGTAACGAGTTAAACAGCCTTGTGAATGTGCCCAGTGGATAACCAAGCGCCTTAGCTCATTTAAGAATCCTCCGGTGAGGCTAATCAAGCGTCTACTCAGAATACAGAACATTATGTTGGCTGGAGAAGTAATTTCGAATGAAGTATTAAGATATTCAAAGTCCAAGCTTCACCTGAAAACGAGGTACCCTTTTCCATAAAGTTCGGAAACATCGAGTATTGTAATAGAAGAATACAAAGTCTTCAGAAACTCTAATAGAAGAAAGAGAAGCGAAGCACGAATAAAGACAAAAGTACAAAAGCTGCAAAAGCAAAAACACTGAAGATTGAAGTCAAGCGCCTGCTGCCAATAATCAAGCGCCCGAAACGTCGTATTTTGAGGTCTCGCCGAAACGATGTGATCTTGGTTTTGTTAGAAAGATAAGATAAATAAATACATGTTTCCTAGAGAAGTCAAGATCTGAACCAATTTCGATCTGAGTGAAATTTCTTCTTCAAGCTTGAGATGTGATACTGTTCGTCATGACAATCAGAACATGCAAGCATCTGCTAATAATTTCTGGAGCTTCGGGTCTTCAAAAGCATCGATCTTGGTATCGTTGGAAGGCTTATGGAAATATCCGCAACTCTCATGAAGAGGTCAAAAGCGAAATCGATCTCTATCTTTGTCAAATTGCATCCGTAAGTTTGTGACGTGATGTTGTTTCTGACAGTCATACCTTTGCAGCGTCTGGTGGCCATATATTGAGCTACAGGTGTCCGAATTGGATGAAACCACTGTCTTTTTAAAGCTAATATCCATATCTACACATTTCATGCAGACATCGAATCCTAATTCGGCCTTTAAGAGGGTGTAAGAAGCTTAATACGCTCACTGGTCAGAATGTAACGAGTTAAACAGCCTTGTGAATGTGCCCAGTGGATAACCAAGCGCATTAGCTCATTTAAGAATCCTCCAGTGAAGATAATCAAGCGTCTGTTTAGAATACAGAACATTATGATGGCTGGAGAAGTAATTTCGAATGAAGTATTAAGATATTCAAAGTCCAAGCTTGACCAAAAAATAAGGCACCATTTTCTATAAAGTTCTGAAGCATCAAGTATGGTAATAGAAGAGCACAAAAGCTTTAGTAATTGTAATAGAAGAAAGAGAACACAAGCGTGAATAAAAACAAAAGTACAAATGCTGCAAAAGCAAAAACACTGAAGAGCAAGCGCCTGCTGCT
>CM077349.1:46904593-46951429 GCA_039655645.1 Ammopiptanthus mongolicus
CTTGATTAGCTTCACCGGACGCTTCTTAAATTAGCTAAAGCGCTTGGTTATCCACTGGGCACATTCACAAGGCTGTTTAACTGGTACATTCTGAGCAGTTAGCGTATTATGCTTCTTTGATCCTCTTAATGCCGAATTAGGATTCGATGTCTTAATGAAACTTGTAGATATGAATATTAGCTTTAATGAGACAATGGTTTCATCCAATTCGAAAGCATACAGCTCAATATATGGTCATCAGATGCTAAAGGTATGACTGTCAGGAACAACATCACGTCACCAACTTACGGATGCAATTTGACAAAGATAGAGATCGATTTCGCTCTTGACCTCTTCATGAGAGTTGCGGTATTTCTCTAAGCCTTCCAACGATACCAAGATCGATGCTTTTGAACACCTAAAGCTCCAGAAATTATCAGCAGACGCTTGCATGTTCTGATTGTCACGAACAGTACCACATCTCAAGCTTGAAGAAGGAATTTCACTCAGATCGGGATTGGTTCAGATCTTCGACTTCTCCAGGAAACATGTAGGTATTTATCTTATCTTTCTAATAAAACCAAGATCACTTCATTTCGACGGAGTCGGATAGGCTTGATTATCGACAGCAGGCACTTGACTTCAATCTTCAGTGTTTTTGCTTTTGCAGCATTTGTACTTTTGTTTTTTTCACGCTTGTCTTCTCTTTCTTCTATTACAATTGCTGAAGCTTTTGTGTTCTTCTATTACAGTACTTGATGCTTCAGGACTTTATAGAAAATGGTACCTCATTTTCTGGTCAAGCTTGGACTTTGAATATCTTAATACTTCATTCAAATTACTTCTCCAGCATTCATAATGTTTGTATTCTGAATAGACGCTTGATTAGCTTCACCGGACGCTTTTAAATTAGCTAAGGCGCTTGTTATCCACTGGGCACATTCACAAGGCTGTTTAACTGTAGCATTCTTAGCAATTAGCGTATTATGTTTATTGACCCTCTTAATGCACGAATTAGGATTCGATGTCTTCATGAAACGTGTAGATATCGATATTAGCTTTAATGAGACATGGTTTCATCCAATTCGGACAAAGCTACAGCTCAATATATGGTCATCAGACGCTATAAAGGTATGACTGTCAGGAACAACATCACGTCACCAACTTACGGATGCAATTTGACAATGATAGAGATCGATTTCGCTCTTGACCTCTTCATAAGAGTTGCGAATATTTCTCTAAGCCTTCAACGATACCAAGATCGATGCTTTTGAACACCTAAAGCTCCAGAAATTATCAGCAGACGCTTGCATGTTCTGATTGTCACGAACAGTACCACATCTCAAGCTTGAAGAAGGAATTTCACTCAGATCGGGATTGGTTCAGATCTCGACTTCTCAGGAAACATGTAGGTATTTATCTTATCTTTCTAATAAAACCAAGATCACTTCATTTCGACGAGCGTACCTCAAATTACTTTTCGGAGGCTTGATTATCGGCGCAGGCACTTGACTTCAATCTTCAGTGTTTTTGCTTTTGCAGCATTTGTACTTTTGTTTTTATTCACGCTTGTCTTCTCTTTCTTCTATTAAGTTGCTGAAGCTTTTGTGTTCTTCTATTACAGTACTTGATGCTTCAGGACTTTATAGAAAATGGTACCTTATTTTCTGGTCAAGCTTGGACTTTGAATATCTTAATACTTCATTCAAAATTACTTCTCCAACATTCATAATGTTTGTATTCTGAATAGACGCTTGATTAGCTTCACCGGACGCTTCTTAAATTAGCTAAGGTGCTTGGTTATCCGCTGGGCACATTCACAAGGCTGTTTAACTAGTTAACATTCTGACCAGTTAGCGTATTATGCTTCTTGATCCTCTTAATGCACGAATTAGGATTCGATGTCTTAATGAAACGTGTAGATATGGATATTAGCTTTAAAAAGACACTGGTTTCATCCAATTCGAACAGCTACAGCTCAATATATGGGCCATCAGACTATAAAGGTGTGACTGTCAGGAACAACATCATGTCACCAACTTACGGATGCAATTTGACAAAGATAGAGATCGATTTCGCTCTTGACCTCTTCACGAGAGTTGCGGATATTTCTCTAAGCCTTCAACGATACAAGATCGATGCTTTTGAACACCTAAAGCTCCAGAAATTATCAGCAGACGCTTGCATGTTCTGATTGTCACGAACAGTACCACATCTCAAGCTTGAAGAAGGAATTTCACTCAGATCGGGATTGGTTCAGATCTCGACTTCTCCAGGAAACATGTAGGTATTTATCTTATCTTTCTAATAAAACAAGATCACTTCATTACGACGATTTTCGGAGGCTTGATTATCGGCAGCAGGCACTTGACTTCAATCTTCAGTGTTTTTGCTTTTGCAGCATTTGTACTTTTGTTTTTATTCACGCTTGTTTCTCTTCTTCTATTACTATTGCTGAAGCTTTTGTGTTCTTCTATTACAGTACTTGATGCTTCAGGACTTTATAGAAAATGGTACCTTATTTTCTGGTCAAGCTTGGACATTGAATATCTTAATACTTCATTCAAATTACTTCTCCAGCATCATATAGTTTGTATTCTGAATAGACGCTTGATTAGCTTCACCGGACGCTTCTTAAATTAGCTAAGGCGCTTGGTTATCCACTGGGCACATTCACAAGGCTGTTTAACTGGTAGCATTCTTAGCAGTTAGCGTATTATGCTTATTTGACCCTCTTAATGCACGAATTAGGATCCGATGTCTTAATGAAAAGTGTAGATATGGATATTAGCTTTAATGAGACACTGGTTTCATCCAATTCGGAAAGCTACAGCTCAATATATGGTCATCAGATGCTATAAAGGTATGACTGTCAGGAACAACATCACGTCACCAACTTACGGATGCAATTTGACAATGATAGAGATCGATTTCGCTCTTGACCTCTTCACGAGAGTTGCGAATATTTTTCTAAGCCTTCCAACGATATCAAGATCGATGCTTTTGAACACCTAAAGCTCCAGAAATTGTCAGCAGACGCTTGCATGTTCTGATTGTCATGAACAGTATCGCATCTCAAGCTTGAAGAAGGAATTTCACTCAGATCGGGATTGGTTCAGATCTCGACTTCTCCAGGAAACATGTAGGTATTTATCTTATCTTTCTAATAAAACCAAGATCACTTCATTTCGACGAGCGTACACAAAATACTTTCGGAGGCTTGATTATCGGCAGCAGGCACTTGACTTCAATCTTCAGTGTTTTTGCTTTTGCAGCATTTGTACTTTTGTTTTTATTCACGCTTGTCTTCTCTTTCTTCTATTTGAGTTGCTGAAGCTTTTGTGTTCTTCTATTACAGTACTTGATGCTTCAGGACTTTATAGAAAATGGTACCTTATTTTCTGGTCAAGCTTGGACTTTGAATATCTTAATACTTCTTTGAAATTACTTCTCCAGACATCATAATGTTCTGTATTCTGAATAGACGCTTGATTAGTTTCCTTGGACGCCTCTTAAATAGCTAAGGTGCGTGGTTATCCGCTGGGCACATTCACAAGGCTGTCAAACTAGTTACATTCTGACCAGTTAGCGTATTATGCTTCTTTGATCCTTTTAATGGCGAATTAGGATTCGATGTGTTAATGAAACTTGTAGATATGGATATTAGCTTTAAAAAGACACTGGTTTCATCCAATTCGAACACATGTAGCTCAATATATGGCCACCATATGCTATAAAGGTGTGACTGTTAGGAACAACATCATGTCACCAACTTACGGATGCAATTTGACAAAGATAGAGATCGATTTCGCTCTTGACCTCTTCACGAGAGTTGCGGATATTTCTCTAAGCCTTCCAACGATACCATGATCGATGCTTTTGAACACCTAAAGCTCCAGAAATTATCAGCAGACGCTTGAATGTTCTGATTGTCACGAACAGTACCGCATCTCAAGCTTGAAGAAGGAATTTCACTCAGATCGAGATTGGTTCAGATCTCGAATTCTCCAGGAAACATGCAGGTATTTATCTTATCTTTCTAATAAAACCAAGATCACTTCATTTCGACGAGCATACCTCAAAATACTTTTCGGAGGCCTGATTATCGGCATCAGGCACTTGACTTCAATCTTCAGTGTTTTTGCTTTTGCAGCATTTGTACTTTTGTTTTTATTCACGCTTGTCTTCTCTTTCTTCTATTACTATTGCTGAAGCTTTTGTTTCTTAGATTACAGTACTTGATGCTTCAGGACTTTATAGAAAATGGTACCTAATTTTCTGGTCAAGCTTTGACTTTGAATATCTTAATACTTCATTCAAAATTACTTCTCCAGCATTCATGAAGTTTGTATTCTGAAAAGACGCTTGATTAGCTTCACCGGACGCTTCTTAAATTAGCTAAGGCGCTTGGTTATCCACTGGGCACAATCACAAGGCTGTTTAACTGGTAGCATTCTTAGCAGTTAGCGTATTATGCTTATTTGACCCTCTTAATGCACGAATTAGGATCCGATGTCTACATGAAACGTGTAGATATGGATATTAGCTTTAATGAGACACCGGTTTCATCCAATTCGAAAACCTACAGCTCAATATATGGTCATCAGATGCTATAAAGGTATGACTGTCAGGAACAACATCACGTCACCAACTTACAAATGCAATTTGACAAAGATAGAGATCGATTTCGCTCTTGACCTCTTCACGAGAGTTGCAGATATTTCTCTAAGCCTTCCAACGATACCAAGATCGATGCTTTTGAACACCTAAAGCTCCAGAAATTATCAGCAGACGCTTGCATGTTCTGATTGTCACGAACAGTACCACATCTCAAGCTTGAAGAAGGAATTTCACTCAGATCGGGATTGGTTCAGATCTCGACTTCTCCAGGAAACATGTAGGTATTTATCTTATCTTTCTAATAAAACCAAGATCACTTCATTTCGACGACCATACCTCCAAATAATTTTCGGAGGCTTGATTATCGGCAGCAGGCACTTGACTTCGATCTTCAGTGTTTTTGCTTTTGCAGCATTTGTACTTTTGTTTTTATTCACGCTTGTCTTCTCTTTCTTCTATTACAATTGCTGAAGCTTTTGTGTTCTTATATTATAGTACTTGATGCTTCAGGACTTTATAGAAAATGGTACCTCATTTTCTGGTCAAGCTTAGACTTCGAATATCTTAATACTTCATTCAAAATTACTTCTCCAGCATTCATAATGTTTGTATTCTGAATAGACGCTTGATTACCTTCGCCGGATGCTTCTTAAATTAGCTAAGGCGCTTGGTTATCCACTGGGCACATTCACAAGGCTGTTTAACTCGTAGCATTCTTAGGAGTTAGCGTATTATGCTTATTTGACCCTCTTAATGCACGAATTTGGATTCGATGTCTTCATGAAACTTGTAGATATGGATATTAGCTTTAATGAGGCTCTAGTTTCATCCAATCCGGACACCTACAGCTCAATATATGGTCATTAGACGCTACAAAGGTATGACTGTCAGGAACAACATCACGTCACCAACTTACGGATGCAATTTGACAAAGATAGAGATCGATTTCGCTCTTGACCTCTTCATGAGAGTTGCAGATATTTCTCTAAGCCTTCCAACGATACCAAGATCGATGCTTTTGAACACCTAAAGCTCCAGAAATTGTCAGCAGACGCTTGCATGTTCTGATTGTCACGAACAGTACCACATCTCAAGCTTGAAGAAGGAATTTCACTCAGATCGGGATTGGTTCAGATCTCGACTTCTCCAGGAAACATGTAGGTATTTATCTTATCTTTCTAATAAAACCAAGATCACTTCATTTCGACGAGCATACCTCAAAATACTTTTCGGAGGCTTGATTATCGGCAGCAGGCACTTGACTTCAATCTTCAGTGTTTTTGCTTTTGCAGCATTTGTACTTTTGTTTTTATTCACGCTTGTCTTCTCTTTCTTCTATTACTATTGCTGAAGCTTTTGATTTCTTAGATTACAGTACTTGATGCTTCAGGACTTTATAGAAAATGGTACCTAATTTTCTGGTCAAGCTTTGACATTGAATATCTTAATACTTCATTCAAAATTACTTCTCCAGCATTCATGAAGTTTGTATTCTGAAAAGACGCTTGATTAGCTTCACCGGACGCTTCTTAAATTAGCTAAGGCGCTTGGTTATCCACTGGGCACAATCACAAGGCTGTTTAACTGGTAGCATTCTTAGCAGTTAGCGTATTATGCTTATTTGACCCTCTTAATGCACGAATTAGGATCCGATGTCTACATGAAACGTGTAGATATGGATATTATCTTTAATGAGACACCGGTTTCATCCAATTTGAAAAGCTACAGCTTAATATATGGTCATCAGATGCTATAAAGGTATGACTGTCAGGAACAACATCACGTCACCAACTTACAAATGCAATGTGACAAAGATAGAGATCGATTTCGCTCTTGACCTCTTCACAAGAGTTGCAGATATTTCTCTAAGCCTTGTAACGATACCAAGATCGATGCTTTTGAAAACCTAAGGCTCCAGAAATTATCAGCAGGCGCTTGCATGTTCTGATTGTCACGAACAGTACCACATCTCAAGCTTGAAGAAGGAATTTCACTCAGATCGGGATTGGTTCAGATCTCGACTTCTCCAGGAAACATGTAGGTATTTATCTTATCTTTCTATTAAAATCAAGATCACTTCATTTCGACGACCATACCTCCAAATAATTTTCGGAGGCTTGATTATCGGCAGCAGGCACTTGACTTCGATCTTCAGTGTTTTTGCTTTTGCAGCATTTGTACTTTTGTTTTTATTCACGCTTATCTTCTCTTTCTTCTTTTACTATTGCTAAAGCTTTTGTGTTCTTAGATTGCAGTACTTGATGCTTCAGGTACCTCATTTTCTGGTCAAGCTTGGACATTGGATATCTTAATACTTTATTCAAAATTACTTCTCCAGCAGTCATAAAGTTTGTATTCTGAATAGACGCTTGATTAGCTTCACCGGACGCTTCTTAAATTAGCTAAGGCACTTGGTTATCCACTGGGCACATTCACAAGGCTGTTTAACTGGTAGCATTCTTAGCAGTTAGCGTATTATGCTTATTTGACCCTCTTAATGCACGAATTAGGATCCGATGTCTTCATGAAACGTGTAGATATGGATATTAGCTTTAATGAGACACTGGTTTCATCCAATTCGGAAAGCTACAGCTCAATATATGGTCATCAGATGCTATAAAGGTATGACTGTCGGGAACAACATCACGTCACCAACTTACGAATGCAATTTGACAAAGATAGAGATCGATTTCGCTCTTGACCTCTTCCGAGAGTTGCGAATATTTTTCTTAGCCTTCCAACGATATCAAGGTCGATGCTTTTGAACACCTAAAGCTCCAGAAATTGTCAGCAGACGCTTGCATGTTCTGATTGTCATGAACAGTATCGCATCTCAAGCTTGAAGAAGGAATTTCACTCAGATCGGGATTGGTTCAGATCTTGACTTCTCCAGGAAACATGTAGGTATTTATCTTATCTTTCTAATAAAACCAAGATCACTTCATTTCGACGTGCGTACCTAAAAATACTTTTCGGAGGCTTGATTATCGGCAGCCGGCACTTGACTTCAATCTTCAGTGTTTTTGCTTTTGCAGCATTTGTACTTTTGTTTTTATTCACGCTTGTCTTCTCTTTCTTCTATTACAATTGCTGAAGCTTTTGTGTTCTTCTATTACAGTACTTGATGCTTCAGGACTTTATAGAAAATGGTACCTTATTTTCTGGTCAAGCTTGGACTTTGAATATCTTAATACTTGATTCAAATTTACTTCACCAACCTTCATAATGTTTTGTATTCTGAACAGACGCTTGATTAGCTTTACTGGACGCCTCATAAATTAACTAAGGTGCGTGGTTATCCGATGGGCGCATTCACAAGGCTGTCAAACTAGTGGCATTTTGACCAGTTAGTGTATTATGCTTCTTTTATCCTCTTAATGGCCGAATTAGGATTCGTTGTCTTAATGAAACTTGTAGATACGGATATTAGCTTTAAAAAGACACCAGTTTTATCCAATTCGAACACCTGTAGCTCAAAATATGGCCACCAGACGATACAAAGGCATGACTGTCAGGAACAACATCACGTCACCAACATACGGATGCAATTTGACAAAGATAGAGATCGATTTCGCTCTTGACCTCTTCACGAGAGTTGCGGATATTTCTCTAAGCCTTCCAACGATACCAATATCGATGCTTTTGAACACCTAAAGCTCCAGAAATTATCAGCAGACGCTTGCATGTTCTGATTGTCACGAACAGTACCACATCTCAAGCTTGAAGAAGGAATTTAACTCAGATCGGGATTGGTTCAGATCTTGAATTCTTTAGTAAACATGTAGGTATTTATCTTATCTTTCTAACAAAACCAATATCACTTCATTTCGACGAGTCGGAGGCTTGATTATCGACATCAGGCACTTGACTTCAATCTTCAGTGTTTTTGCTTTTGCAGCATTTGTACTTTTGTTTTTTTTTCACGCTTGTCTCCTCTTTCTTCTATTACTATTGCTGAAGCTTTTGTGTTCTTCTATTACAGTACTTGATGCTTCAGGACTTTATAGAAAATGGTACCTCATTTTCTGGTCAAGCTTGGACATTGAATATCTTAATACGTCATTCAAAATTACTTCTCCAGCATTCATAAAGTTTGTATTCTGAATAGACGCTTAATTAGCTTCACCGGACGCTTCTTAAATTAGCTAAGGCGCTTGGTTATCCACTGGGCACATTCACAAGGCTGTTTAACTGGTAGCATTCTTAGCAATTAGCGTATTATGTTTATTTGACCCTCTTAATGCACGAATTAGGATCCGATGTCTTCATGAAACGTGTAGATATCGATATTAGCTTTAATGAGACACTGGTTTCATCCAATTCGGAAAGCTACAGCTCAATATATGGTCATCAGATGCTATAAAGGTATGACTGTCAGGAACAACATCACGTCACCAACTTACGAATGCAATTTGACAAGGATAGAGATCGATTTCGCTCTTGACCTCTTCATAAGAGTTGCAGATATTTCTCTAAGCCTTGCAACGATACCAAGATCGATGCTTTTAAACACCTAAAGCTCCAGAAATTATCAGCAGACGCTTGCATGTTCTGATTGTCACAAACCGTACCACATCTCAAGCTTGTAAAAGGAATTTCACTCAGATCGAGATTGGTTCAGATCTCGACTTCTCCAGGAAACATGTAGGTATTTATCTTATCTATCTAATAAAATCAAGATCACTTCATTTCGACGAGCATACCTCAAAATAATTTTCGGAGGCTTGATTATCGGCAGCAGGCACTTGACTTCAATCTTCAGTGTTTTTGCTTTTGCAGCATTTGTAATTTTGTTTTTATTCACGCTTGTCTTCTCTTTCTTATATTACAGTTGCTGAAGCTTTTGTGTTCTTCTATTATAGTACTCGATGCTTCAGGACTTTATAGAAAATGGTACCTTATTTTCTGATCAAGCTTGGACTTTGAATAACTTAATACTTCATTCGAAATTACTTCTCCAGGCATCATCATGTTCTGTATTCTAAGTAGACGATTGATTATCTTCACCGGAGGATTCTTAAATGAGCTAAGGCGCTTGGTTATCCACTGGGCACATTCACAAGGCAGTTTAACTCGTTACATTCTGACCAGCGAGGGTATTATGCTTTTTAGACCCTCTTAAAGGCCGAATTAGGATACGATGTCTTCACGAAACGTGTAGATATGGATATGAGCTTTAATGACACACTGGTTTCATCCAATTCGGACATCTACAGCTCAATAAATGATCATCAGACGCTACAAAGGTATGACTGTCAGGAACAACATTACGTCACCAACTTACGGATGCAATTTGACAATGATAGATATCGATTTCGCTCTTGACCTCTTCACGAGAGCTGCGAATATTTTTCTAAGCCTTCCAACGATATCAAGATCGATGCTTTTGAACACCTAAAGCTGCAGAAATTGTCAGCAGACGCTTGCATGTTCTGATTGTCATGAACAGTATCGCATCTCAAGCTTGAAGAAGGAATTTCACTCAGATCGGGATTGGTTCAGATCTCGACTTCTGCAGGAAACATGTAGGTATTTATCTTATCTTTCTAATAAAACCAAGATCACTTCATTTCGACGAGCGTACCACAATATACTTTTCGGAGGCTTGATTATCGGCAGCAGGCACTTGACTTCAATCTTCAGTGTTTTTGCTTTTGCAGCATTTGTACTTTTGTTTTTATTCACGCTTGTCTTCTCTTTGTTCTATTAGAGTTGCTGAAGCGTTTGTCTTCTTCTATTACAGTACTTGATGCTTCAGGACTTTATAGAAAATGGTACCTTATTTTCTAGTCAAGCTAAGACTTTGAATATCTTAATACTTCTTTTGAAATTACTTCTTCAGACATCATAATGTTCTGTATTCTGAGTAGACGCTTGATTAGTTTCCTTGGACGCCTCTTAAATAAGCTAAGGTGCGTGGTTATCCGCTGGGCACATTCGCAAGGCTGTCAAACTAGTTACATTCTGACCAGTTAGCGTATTATGCTTCTTTGATCCTTTTAATGGCCGAATTAGGATTCGATGTGTTAATGAAACTTGTAGATATGGATATTAGCTTTAAAAAGACACTGGTTTCATCCAATTCGAACACCTGTAGCTCAATATATGGCCACCATATGCTATAAAGGTGTGACTGTTAGGAACAACATCATGTCACCAACTTACGGATGCAATTTGACAAAGATAGAGATCGATTTCGCTCTTGACCTCTTCACGAGAGTTGCGGATATTTCTATAAGCCTTCCAACGATACCATGATCAATGCTTTTGATCACCTAAAGCTCCAGAAATTATCAGCAGACGCTTGAATGTTCTGATTGTCACGAACAGTACCGCATCTCAAGCTTGAAGAAGGAATTTCACTCAGATCGAGATTGGTTCAGATCTCGAATTCTCCAGGAAACATGCAGGTATTTATCTTATCTTTCTAATAAAACCAAGATCACTTCATTTTGACGAGCATACCTCAAAATACTTTTCGGAGGCCTGATTATCGTTATCAGGCACTTGACTTCAATCTTCAGTGTTTTTGCTTTTGCAGCATTTGTACTTTTGTTTTTATTCACGCTTGTCTTCTCTTTCTTCTATTACTATTGCTGAAGCTTTTGATTTCTTAGATTACAGTACTTGATGCTTCAGGACTTTATAGAAAATGGTACCTAATTTTCTGGTCAAGCTTTGACATTGAATATCTTAATACTTCATTCAAAATTACTTCTCCAGCATTCATGAAGTTTGTATTCTGAAAAGACGCTTGATTAGCTTCACCGGACGCTTCTTAAATTAGCTAAGGCGCTTGGTTATCCACTGGGCACAATCACAAGGCTGTTTAACTGGTAGCATTCTTAGCAGTTAGCGTATTATGCTTATTTGACCCTCTTAATGCACGAATTAGGATCCGATGTCTACATGAAACGTGTAGATATGGATATTATCTTTAATGAGACACCGGTTTCATCCAATTTGAAAAGCTACAGCTTAATATATGGTCATCAGATGCTATAAAGGTATGACTGTCAGGAACAACATCACGTCACCAACTTACAAATGCAATGTGACAAAGATAGAGATCGATTTCGCTCTTGACCTCTTCACAAGAGTTGCAGATATTTCTCTAAGCCTTGTAACGATACCAAGATCGATGCTTTTGAAAACCTAAGGCTCCAGAAATTATCAGCAGGCGCTTGCATGTTCTGATTGTCACGAACAGTACCACATCTCAAGCTTGAAGAAGGAATTTCACTCAGATCGGGATTGGTTCAGATCTCGACTTCTCCAGGAAACATGTAGGTATTTATCTTATCTTTCTAATAAAATCAAGATCACTTCATTTCGACGACCATACCTCCAAATAATTTTCGGAGGCTTGATTATCGGCAGCAGGCACTTGACTTCGATCTTCAGTGTTTTTGCTTTTGCAGCATTTGTACTTTTGTTTTTATTCACGCTTGTCTTCTCTTTCTTCTTTTACTATTGCTAAAGCTTTTGTGTTCTTAGATTGCAGTACTTGATGCTTCAGGTACCTCATTTTCTGGTCAAGCTTGGACATTGGATATCTTAATACTTTATTCAAAATTACTTCTCCAGCAGTCATAAAGTTTGTATTCTGAATAGACGCTTGATTAGCTTCACCGGACGCTTCTTAAATTAGCTAAGGCACTTGGTTATCCACTGGGCACATTCACAAGGCTGTTTAACTGGTAGCATTCTTAGCAGTTAGCGTATTATGCTTATTTGACCCTCTTAATGCACGAATTAGGATCCGATGTCTTCATGAAACGTGTAGATATGGATATTAGCTTTAATGAGACACTGGTTTCATCCAATTCGGAAAGCTACAGCTCAATATATGGTCATCAGATGCTATAAAGGTATGACTGTCGGGAACAACATCACGTCACCAACTTACGAATGCAATTTGACAAAGATAGAGATCGATTTCGCTCTTGACCTCTTCCCGAGAGTTGCGAATATTTTTCTTAGCCTTCCAACGATATCAAGGTCGATGCTTTTGAACACCTAAAGCTCCAGAAATTGTCAGCAGACGCTTGCATGTTCTGATTGTCATGAACAGTATCGCATCTCAAGCTTGAAGAAGGAATTTCACTCAGATCGGGATTGGTTCAGATCTTGACTTCTCCAGGAAACATGTAGGTATTTATCTTATCTTTCTAATAAAACCAAGATCACTTCATTTCGACGTGCGTACCTAAAAATACTTTTCGGAGGCTTGATTATCGGCAGCCGGCACTTGACTTCAATCTTCAGTGTTTTTGCTTTTGCAGCATTTGTACTTTTGTTTTTATTCACGCTTGTCTTCTCTTTCTTCTATTACAATTGCTGAAGCTTTTGTGTTCTTCTATTACAGTACTTGATGCTTCAGGACTTTATAGAAAATGGTACCTTATTTTCTGGTCAATCTTGGACTTTGAATATCTTAATACTTGATTCAAATTTACTTCACCAACCTTCATAATGTTTTGTATTCTGAACAGACGCTTGATTAGCTTTACTGGACGCCTCATAAATTAACTAAGGTGCGTGGTTATCCGATGGGCGCATTCACAAGGCTGTCAAACTAGTGGCATTTTGACCAGTTAGTGTATTATGCTTCTTTTATCCTCTTAATGGCCGAATTAGGATTCGTTGTCTTAATGAAACTTGTAGATACGGATATTAGCTTTAAAAAGACACCAGTTTTATCCAATTCGAACACCTGTAGCTCAAAATATGGCCACCAGACGATACAAAGGCATGACTGTCAGGAACAACATCACGTCACCAACATACGGATGCAATTTGACAAAGATAGAGATCGATTTCGCTCTTGACCTCTTCACGAGAGTTGCGGATATTTCTCTAAGCCTTCCAACGATACCAATATCGATGCTTTTGAACACCTAATGCTCCAGAAATTATCAGCAGACGCTTGCATGTTCTGATTGTCACGACCAATACTGCATCTCAAGCTTGAAGAAGGAATTTCACTCAGATCGGGATTGGTTCAGATCTCGAGTTATCCAGGAAATATGTACGTATTTATCTTATCTTTCTAATAAAATCAAGATCACTTCATTTCGACGAGCAAACCTCAAAATAATTTTCGGAGGCTTGATTATCGGCAGCAGGCACTTGACTTCAATCTTCAGTGTTTTTACTTTTGCAGCATTGGTACTTTTGTTTTTAATTCACGCTTGTCTTCTCTTTCTTCTATTACAGTTGCTGAAGCTTTTGTGTTCTTCTATTACAGTACATGATGCTTCAGGACTTTATAGAAAATGGTACCTTATATTCTGGTCAAGCTTGGACTTTGAATAACTTAATACTTCATTCGAAATTACTTCTCCAGCCGTCATAATGTTCTGTATTCTAAGTAGACGCTTGATTATCTTCACCGGAGGATTCTTAAATGAGCTAAGGCGCTTTGTTATCCACTGGGACATTCACAAGGCAGTTTAACTCGTTACATTCTGACCAGTGAGGGTATTATGCTTCTTAGACCCTTTTAAAGGCCGAATTAGGATACGATGTCTTCACGAAACCTGTAGATATGGATATGAGCTTTAATGAGACACTGGTTTCATCCAATTCGGACATCTACAGCTCAATAAATGATCATCAGACGCTACAAAGGTATGACTGTCAGGAACAACATTACGTGACCAACTTACGGATGCAATTTGACAATGATAGATATCGATTTCGCTCTTGACCTCTTCCCGAGAGTTGCGAATATTTTTCTTAGCCTTCCAACGATATCAAGGTTGATGCTTTTGAACACCTAAAGCTCCAGAAATTGTCAGCAGACGCTTGCATGTTCTGTTTGTCATGAATAGTATCGCATCTCAAGCTTGAAGAAGGAATTTCACTCAGATCGGGATTGGTTCAGATCTCGACTTCTCCAGGAAAATGTAGGTATTTATCTTATCTTTCTAATAAAACCAAGATCACTTTATTTCGACGTGCGTTCCTCAAAATACTTTTCAGAGGCTTGATTATCGGCAGCAGGCACTTGATTTCAATCTTCAGTGTTTTTGCTTTTGCAGCATTTGTACTTTTGTTTTTATTCACGCTTGTCTTCTCGTTCTTCTATTACAATTGCTGAAGCTTTTGTGTTCTTCTATTACAGTACTTGATGCTTCAGGACTTTATAGAAAATGGTACCTTATTTTCTGGTCAAGCTTGGACTTTGAATATCTTAATACTTGATTCAAATTTACTTCACCAACCTTCATAATGTTCTGTATTCTGAATAGACGCTTGATTAGCTTTACTGGACGCCTCATAAATTAACTAAGGTGCGTGGTTATCCGTTGGGCGCATTCACAAGGCTATCAAACTAGTAGCATTATGACCAGTTAGTGTACTATGCTTCTTTTATCCTCTTAATGGCCGAATTAGGATTCGTTGTCTTAATGAAACTTGTAGATACGGATATTAGCTTTAAAAGACACCGGCTTTATCCAATTCGAACACCTGTAGCTCAATATATGGCCACCAGACGATACAAAGGTATGACTGTCAGGAACAACATCACGTCACCAACTTACGGATGCAATTTGACAAAGATAGAGATCGATTTCGCTCTTGACCTCTTCACGAGAGTTGCGTATATTTCTCTAAGCCTTCCAACGATACCAATATCGATGCTTTTGAACACCTAAAGCTCCAGAAATTATCAGCAGACGCTTGCATGTTCTGATTGTCACGAACAGTACCACATCTCATGCTTGAAGAAGGAATTTCAATCTGATCGGGATTGGTTCAGATCTCGACTTCTCCAGGAAACATGTAGGCATTTATCTTATCTTTCTAATAAAACCAAGATCACTTCATTTCGACGAGCATACCTCAAAATACTTTTCGGAGGCTTGTTTATCGGCAGCAGGCACTTGACTTCAATCATCAGTGTTTTTGCTTTTGCAGCATTTGTACTTTTGTTTTTATTCACGCTTGTCTTCTCTTTCTTCTATTACTATTGCTGAAGCTCTTGTGTTCTTATATTACAGGACTTGATGCTTCAGGACTTTATAGAAAATGGTACCTCATTTTCTGGTCAAGCTTGGACTTTGAATATCTTAATACTTGATTCAAAATTACTTCTCCAACCTTCAAAATGTTTTGTATTCTGAATAGACGCTGGATTAGCTTCACTGGACGCCTCTTAAATTAGCTAAGGTGCTTGGTTATCCACTGGGCACATTCACAAGGCTATTTAACTCGTTGCATTCTGACCAGTGGGCGTATTATGCTTCTTAGACCCGCTTAAAGGCCTAATTAGGATTCAATGTCTTCAAGAAACGTGTAGATATGGATATTAGCTTTAATGAGGCACTGGTTTCCTCCAATTCCGACACCTAAAGCTCAATATATGGTCCTCAGATGCTACAAAGGCATGACTGTCCGGAACCACATCACGTCACCAACTTACGGATGGAATTTGGCAAAGATAGAGAATGATTTCGCTCTTGACCTCTTCACGAGAGTTGCGGATATTCCTCTAAGCCTTCCAACGATATCAAGATCGATGCTTTTGAACACCTAAAGCTCCAGAAATTGTCAGCAGACGCTTGCATGTTCTGATTGTCATGAATAGTTTCGCATCTCAAGCTTGAAGAAGGAATTTCACTCAGATCGGGATTGGTTCAGATCTTGACTTCTCCAGGAAACATGTAGGTATTTATCTTATCTTTCAAATAAAACCATGATCACTTCATTTCGACGTGCGTACCTAAAAATACTTTTCGGAGGCTTGATTATCGGCAGCAGGCACTTGACTTCAATCTTCAGTGTTTTTGCTTTTGCAGCATTTGTACTTTTGTTTTTATTCACGCTTGTCTTCTCCTTCTTCTATTACAATTGCTGAAGCTTTTGTGTTCTTCTGTTACAGTACTTGATACTTCAGGACTTTATAGAAAATGGTACCTTATTTTCTGGTCAAGCTTGGACTTTGAGTATCTTAATACTTGATTCAAAATTACTTCTCCAACCATCAAAATGTTTTGTATTCTGAATAGACGCTGGATTAGCTTCACTGTACGCCTCTTAAATTAGCTAAGGTGCGTGGTTATCCGCTGGGCACATTCACAAGGTTGTCAAACTAGTAGCTTTCTGACCAGTTAGCGTATTATGCTTCTTTGATCCTCTTAATAGCCGAATTAGGATTCATTGGCTTAATGAAACTGGTAGATATGGATATTAGCTTTAAAAAGACACTGGTTTCATCCAATTCGGACACTTGTAGCTCAATATATGGCCAGCAGATGCTACAAAGGTATGACTGTCAGGAACAACATCACGTCACCAGCTTACGAATGCAATTTGACAAAGATAGAGATCGATTTCGCTCTTGACCTGTTCACGAGAGTTGCGGATATTTCACTAAGCCTTCTAACGATACCAAGATCGATGCTTTTGAACACCTAAAGCTCCAGAGATTGTCAGCAGACGCTTGCATGTTCTGATTGTCACGAACAGTACCACATCTCAAGCTTGAAGAAGGAATTTCACTCAGATCGGGATTGGTTCAGATCTCGACTTCACCAGGAAACATGTACGTATTTATCTTATCTTTCTAATAAAACAAGGACCACTTCATTTCGACGAGCGTACATCAAAATACGACGTTTCGGAGGCTTGATTATCAGCAGCAGGCGCTTGACTTCAATCTTCAGTGTTTTTGCTTTTGCAGCATTTGTACTTTTGTTTTTATTCTCACTTGTCTTCTCTTTCTTCTATTACAATTGCTGAAGCTTTTGTGTTTTTCTATTACCGTACTTGATGCTTCAGGACTTTATAGAAAATGGTACCTTATTTTCTGGTCAAGCTTGGACTTTGAATATCTTAATACTTCATTCAAAATTACTTCTCCAGCATTCGTAAAGTTTGTATTCTAAATAGACACTTGATTAGCTTCACCGGACGCTTCTTAAATTAGCTAAGGCGCTTGGTTATCCACTGGGTACATTCACATGGCTGTTTAACTCGTAGCATTCTGACTAGTTAGCGTATTATGCTTTAATGAGACACTGGTTTCATCCAATTCGGACACCTACAGCTCAATATATGGTCATCAGATGCTATAAAGATGTGACTATCAGGAACAACATCACGTCACCAATTTACGAATGCAATTTGACAAAGATAGAGATCGATTTCGCTCTTGACCTCTTCATGAGAGTTGCAGATATTTCTCTAAGCCTTCCAACGATACCAAGATCGATGCTTTTGGGCACCTAAATTTCCAGAAATTGTCAGCAGACGCTTGCATGTTCTGATTGTCACAAACAGTACCACATCTCAAGCTTGAAGAAGGAATTTCACTCAGATCGGGATTGGTTCAGATCTCAACTTCACCAGGTAACTGATAGGTAATTATCTTATCTTTCTAATAAAACCAAGACCACTTCATTTCGACGGGCGTACCTCAAAATACGACGTTTCGGAGGCTTGATTATCGGCAGCAGGCGCTTGACTTCAATCGTCAGTGTTTTTGCTTTTGGAGCATTTGTAATTTTGTTTTTATTCACACTTGTCTTCTCTTTCTTCTATTACAATTGGTGAAGCTTTTATGTTCTTCTATTACCGTACTTGATGCTTCAGGACTTTATAGAAAATGGTATCTTATTTTCTGGTCAAGCTTGGACTTTGAATATCTTAATACTTCATTCGAAATTACTTCTCCAGCCATCACAATGTTCTGTATTCTAATTAGACGCTTGATTATCTTCACCGGAGGATTCTTAAATGAGCTAAGGCGCTTGCTTATCCACAGGGCACATTCACAAGGAAGTTTAACTCGTTTCATTCTGACCAGTGAGTGTATTATGCTTCTTAGACCCACTTAAAGGCCTAATTAGGATTCGATGTCTTCATGAAACATGGAGATACGGATATTAGCTTTAATGAGACACTAGTTTCATCCAATTTGGACACCTACAGCTCAATATATGATCATCAGACGCTACAACGGTATAACTGTCAGGAAAAACATCACGTCCCAACTTACGGATTCAATTTGACAAAGATAGAGATCGATTTCGCTCTTGACCTCTTCACGAGAGTTGCGGATATTTCTCTAAGCCTTCCAACGATATCAAAGATCGATGCTTTTGAACACCTAAAGCTCCAGAAATTATCAGCAGACGCTTGCATGTTCTGATTGTCACGAACAGTACCACATCTCAAGCTTGAAGAAGGAATTTCACTCAGATCGAGGTTGGTTCAGATCTCGACTTCACCAGGAAACATGTAGGTATTTATCTTATCTTTCTAATAAAACAAAGACCACTTCATTTCGACGAGCGTACCTCAAAATACGACGTTTCGGAGGCTTGATTATCGTCAGCAGGCGCTTGACTTCAATCTTCAGTGTTTTTGCTTTTGGAGCATTTGTAATTTTGTTTTTATTCACACTTGTCTTCTTTTTCTTCTATTACAATTGGTGAAGCTTTTATGTTCTTCTATTACCATACTTGATGCTTCAGGACTTTATAGAAAATGCTACCTTATTTTCTGGTCAAGCTTGGACTTTGAATATCTTAATACTTCATTCGAAATTACTTCTCCAACCTTCATAATGTTTTCTATTCTGAATAGACGCTTGATTAGCTTCACTGGACGCCTCTTAAATTATCTAAGGTGCATGGTTATCCGCTGGGCACATTCACAAGGCTGTTTAACTCGTCACATTCTGACCAGTGAGCGTATTATGCTTCTTAGACCCTCTTAAAGGCCGAATTAGGATTCGACGTCTTCATGAAATGTGGAGATACAGATATTAGCTTTAATGAGACACTGGTTTCATCCAATTCGGACACCTACAGCTCAATATATGGTCATCAGATGCTATAAAGATGTGACTATCGGGAACAACATCACGTCACCAATTTACGATTGCATTTTGACAAAGATAGAGATCGATTTCGCTCTTGACCTCTTCATGAGAGTTGCAGATATTTCTCTAAGCCTTCCAACGATACCAAGATCGATGCTTTTGGACACGTAAAGCACCAGAAATTGTCACAGACGCTTGCATGTTCTGATTGTCACAAACAGTACCACATCTCAAGCTTCAAGAAGGAATTTCACTCAGATCGGGATTGGTTCAGATCTCGACTTCACCAGGTAACCTATAGGTAATTATCTTATCTTTCTAATAAAACCAAGACCACTTCATTTGGACGAGCGTACCTCAAAATACGACGTTTCGGAGGATTGATTATCGGCAGCAGGCGCTTGACTTCAATCGTCAGTGTTTTTGCTTTTGGAGCATTTGTAATTTTGTTTTTATTCACACTTGTCTTCTGTTTCTTCTATTACAATTGGTGAAGCTTTTATGTTCTTCTATTACCGTACTTGATGCTTCAGGACTTTATAGAAAATGGTACCTTATTTTCTGGTCAAGCTTGGACTTTGAATATCTTAATACTTCATTCGAAATTACTTCTCCAGCCATCACAATGTTCTGTATTCTAATTAGACGCTTGATTATCTTCACCGGAGGATTCTTAAATGAGCTAAGGCGCTTGCTTATCCATTGGGCACATTCACAAGGCAGTTTAACTCGTCACGAACAGTACCACATCTCAAGCTTGAAGAAGGAATTTCACTTAGATCGGGATTGGTTCAGATCTCGACTTCTCCAGGAAACATGTAGGTATTTATCTTATCATTCTAATAAAACCAAGATCACTTCATTTCGACGAGCATACCGCAAAATACTTTTCGGAGGCTGGTTTATCGGCAGCATGCACTTGACTTCAATCTTCAGTGTTTTTGCTTTTGCAGCATTTGTGCATTTGTTTTTATTCACGCTTGTCTTCTCTTTCTTCTATTACTATAGTTGAAGCTTTTGTGTTCTTATATTACAGTGCTTGATGCTTCAGCACTTTATAGAAAATGGTACCTCATTTTCTGGTCAAGCTTGGACTTTGAATATCTTAATACTTCATTCAAAATTACTTCTCCAGCATTCGTAAAGTTTGTATTCTGAATAGACACTTGATTAGCTTCACCGGACGCTTCTTAAATTAGCTGAGGCGCTTGGTTATCCACTGGGTAAATTCACAAGGCTGTTTAACTCGTAGCATTTTTAGCAGTTAGCGTATTATGCTTATTTGACCCTCTGAATGCACTAATTAGGATTCGATGTCTTCATGAAACGTGTAGATATGGATATTAGCTTTAATGAGACGCTGGTTTAATCCAATTCGGACACCTACAACTCAATATGGTCATCAGATGCTATAAAGATGTGACTATCAGGAACAACATCACGTCACCAATTTACAAATGCAATTTGACAAAGATAGAGATTGATTTCGCTCTTGACCGCTTCACGAGAGTTGCGGATATTTCTCTAAGCCTTCCAACGAAATCAAGATCGATGCGTTTGAACACCTAAAGCTCCAGAAATTATCTGTAGATGCTTGCATGTTCTGATTGTCACGAACAGTACCACATCTCAAGCTTGAAGAAGGAATTTCACTAATATTGGTTCAGATCTCGACTTCACCAGGAAACATGTAGGTATTTATCTTATCTTTCTAATAAAACAAGGACCACTTCATTTCGACATGCGTACATCAAAATACGACGTTTCGGAGGCTTGATTATCGGCAGCAGGCGCTTGACTTCAATCTTCAGTGTTTTTGCTTTTGCAGCATTTGTACTTTTGTTTTTATTCTCACTTGTCTTCTCTTTCTTCTATTACAATTGCTGAAGCTTGTGTGTTCTTCTATTACCGTACTTGATGCTTCAGGACTTTATAGAAAATGGTACCTTATTTTCTGGTCAAGCTTGGACTTTGAATATCTTAATACTTCATTCGAAATTACTACTCCAGCCATCATAATGTTCTGTATTTATGTGGACGCTTGATTATCTTCACCAGAGGATTCTTAAATTAGCTAAGGCACTTGGTTATCCACTGGGCACATTCACAAGGGTTTGACTCGTTACATTCGGACCAGTGAGCGTATTATGTTGCTTAGACCCTCTTAAAGGCCGAATTAGGATTCGATGTCTTCATGAAACGTGTAGATACGAATATTAGCTTTAATGAGACACTCGTTTCATCCAATTCGGACACCTACAGCTCAATAAATGATCATCAGACGCTACATAGGTATGACTGTCAGGAACAACATCACGTCACCAACTTACGGATGCAATTTGACAAAGATAGAGATCGATTTCGCTCTTGACCTCTTCATATGAGTTGCGAATATTTTTCTAAGCCTTCCAACGATATCAAGATCGATACTTTTGAACACCTAAAGCTGTAGAAATTGTCAACAAACGCTTGCATGTTCTGATTGTCATGAACAGTATCGCATCTCAAGCTTGAAGAAGGAATTTCACTCAGATCGGGATTGGTTCAAATCTCGACTTCTCCAAGAAACATGTAGGTATTTATCTTCTATTTCTAATAAAACAAAGACCACTTCATTTCGACGAGCGTACCTCAAAATACGACGTTTCGGAGGCTTGATTATCGGTAGCAGGCACTTGACTTCAATCTTCAGTGTTTTTGATTTTGCAGCATTTGTACTTTTGTTTTTATTCACACTTGTCTTCTTTTTCTTCTATTACAATTGCTGAAGCTTTTGCGTTATTCTATTACCCTACTTGATGCTTGAGGACTCTATAGAAAATGGTACCTTATTTTCTGGTCAAGCTTGGACTTTGAATATCTTAATACTTCAATCGAAATTGCTTCTCCAGCCATCATAATGTTCTGTATTCTAAGTAGACGCTTGATTATCTTCACCGGAGGATTCTTAAATGAGCTAAGGCGCTTGGTTATCCATTGGGCACATTCACAAGGCTGTTTAACTCGTCACATTCTGACTAGTGAGCGTATTATGCTTCTTAGACCCTCTTAAAGGCCGAATTAGGATTCGACGTCTTCATGAAATGTGGAGATACATATATTAGCTTTAATGAGACACTAGTTTCATCTAATTCGGACACCTACAGCTCAATATATGATCATCAGACGCAACAAAGGTATGACTATCAGGAAAAACATCACGTCACCAACTTACGGATGTAATTTGACAAAGATAGAGATCGATTTCGCTCTTGACCTCTTCACGAGAGTTGCGGATATTTCTCTAAGCCTTCCAACGATATCAAGATCGATGCTTCTGAACACCTAAAGCTCCAGAAATTATCAGCAGACGCTTGCATGTTCTGATTGTCACGAACAGTACCAAATCTAAACCTTGATGAAGGAATTTCACTCAGATCGGGATTGGTTCAGATCTCGACTTCACCAGGAAACATGTACGTATTTATCTTATCTTTCTAATAAAACAAGGACCACTTCATTTCGACGAGCGTACATCAAAATACGACGTTTCGGAGGCTTGATTATCGGCAGCAGGCGCTTGACTTCAATCTTCAGTGTTTTTGCTTTTGCAGCATTTGTACTTTTGTTTTTATTCTCACTTGTCTTCTCTTTCTTCTATTACAATTGCTGAAGCTTTTGTGTTCTTCTATTACCATACTTGATGCTTCAGGACTTTATAGAAAATGGTACCTTATTTTCTGGTCAAGCTTGGACTTTGAATATCTTAATACTTCATTCGAAATTACTATTCCAGCCATCATAATGTTCTGTATTCTCTGTGGACGCTTGATTATCTTCACCAGAGGATTCTTAATTTAGCTAAGGCGCTTGGTTATCCACTGGGCACATTCACAAGGTTTGACTCGTTACATTCTGACCAGTGAGCGTATTATGTTGCTTAGACCCTCTTAAAGGCCGAATTAGGATTCGATGTCTGCATGAAACGTGTAGATACGGATATTAGCTTTAATGAGACACTCGTTTCATCCAATTCGGACACCTACAGCTCAATAAATGATCATCAGACGCTACAAAGGTATGACTGTCAGGAACAACATCACGTCACCAACTTACGGATGCAATTTGACAAAGATAGAGATCGATTTCGCTCTTGACCTCTTCACGAGAGTTGCGGATATTTCTCTAAGCCTTCCAACGATATCAAGATCGATGCTTTTGAACACCTAAAGCTCCAGAAATTATCAGCAGACGCTTGCATGTTCTGATTGTCACGAACAGTACCAAATCTCAACCTTGATGAAGGAATTTCACTCAGATCGGGATTGGTTCAGATCTCGACTTCTCCAGGAAACAAGTACGTATTTATCTTATCTTTCTAATAAAACAAGGACCACTTCATTTCGACGAGCGTACATCAAAATACGACGTTTCGGAGGCTTGATTATCGGCAGCAGGCGCTTGACTTCAATCTTCAGTGTTTTTGCTTTTGCAGCATTTGTACTTTTGTTTTTATTCTCACTTGTCTTCTCTTTCTTCTATTATAATTGCTGAAGCTTTTGTGTTCTTCTATTACAGTACTTGATCCTTCAGGACTTTATAGAAAATGGTACCTTATTTTCTGGTCAAGCTTGGACTTTGAATATCTTAATACTTCAATCGAAATTACTTCTCCAGCCATCATAATGTTCTGTATTCTAAGTAGACGCTTGATTATCTTCACCAGTGGATTCTTAAATGAGCTAAGGCGCTTGGTTATCCACTGGGCACATTCACAAGGCTGTTTAACTCGTCACATTCTGACCAGTGAGCGTATTATGCTTCTTAGACCCTCTTAAAGGCCGAATTAGGATTCGACGCCTTCATGAAATGTGGAGATACAGATATTAGCTTTAATGAGACACTGGTTTCATCCAATTCGGACACCTACAGCTCAATATATGATCATCAGACGCAACAAAGGTATGACTGTCAGGAAAAAATCATGTCACCAACTTACGGATGCAATTTGACAAAGATAGAGATCGATTTCGCTCTTGACCTCTTCACGAGAGTTGCGAATATTTTTCTAAGCCTTCCAAGATCACTTCATTTCGACAAGCGTACCTCAAAATACGACGATTCGGAGGCTTGATTATCGGCAGCAGGCGCTTGACTTCAATCTTCAGTGTTTTTGCTTTTGCAGCTTCTGTATTTTGTTTTTATTCACGCTTGTCTTCTCTTTCTTCTATTACAATTGCTGAAGCTTTTATGTTCTTCTATTACAATACTTGATGCTTCAGGACTTCATTGAAAATGGTACATTATTTTCTGGTCAAGCTTGGACTTTGAATATCTTAATAATTGATTCAAAATTACTTCTCCAACCTTCATAATGTTTTGTATTCTGAATAGACGCTTGATTATCTTCACCAGAGGATTCTTAATTTAGCTAAGGCGCTTGGTTATCCACTGGGCACATTCACAAGGGTTTGACTCGTTACATTCTGACCAGTGAGCGTATTATGTTGCTTAGACCCTCTTAAAGGCCGAATTAGGATTCGATGTCTTCATGAAACGTGTAGATACGGATATTAGCTTTAATGAGACACTCGTTTCATCCAATTCGGACACCTACAGCTCAATAAAGGATCATCAGACGCTACAAAGGTATGACTGTCAGGAACAACATCACGTCACCAACTTACGGATGCAATTTGACAAAGATAGAGATCGATTTCGCTCTTGACCTCTTCACGAGAGTTGCGGTATTTCTCTAAGCCTTCCAACGATGTCAAGATCGATGCTTCTGAACACCTAAAGCTCCAGAAATTATCAGCAGACGCTTGCATGTTCTGATTGTCACGAACAGTACCAAATCTCAAGCTTGATGAAGGAATTTCACTCAGATCGGGATTGGTTCAGATCTCGACTTCACCAGGAAACATGTACGTATTTATCTTATCTTTCTAATAAAACAAGGACCACTTCATTTCGACGAGCGTACATCAAAATACGACGTTTCGGAGGCTTGATTATCAGCAGCAGGCGCTTGACTTCAATCTTCAGTGTTTTTGCTTTTGCAGCATTTGTACTTTTGTTTTTATTCTCACTTGTCTTCTCTTTCTTCTATTACAATTGCTGAAGCTTTTGTGTTTTTCTATTACCGTACTTGATGCTTCAGGACTTTATAGAAAATGGTACCTTATTTTCTGGTCAAGCTTGGACTTTGAATATCTTAATACTTCATTCAAAATTACTTCTCCAGCATTCGTAAAGTTTGTATTCTAAATAGACACTTGATTAGCTTCACCGGACGCTTCTTAAATTAGCTAAGGCGCTTGGTTATCCACTGGGTACATTCACATGGCTGTTTAACTCGTAGCATTCTGACTAGTTAGCGTATTATGCTTTAATGAGACACTGGTTTCATCCAATTCGGACACCTACAGCTCAATATATGGTCATCAGATGCTATAAAGATGTGACTATCAGGAACAACATCACGTCACCAATTTACGAATGCAATTTGACAAAGATAGAGATCGATTTCGCTCTTGACCTCTTCATGAGAGTTGCAGATATTTCTCTAAGCCTTCCAACGATACCAAGATCGATGCTTTTGGGCACCTAAATTTCCAGAAATTGTCAGCAGACGCTTGCATGTTCTGATTGTCACAAACAGTACCACATCTCAAGCTTGAAGAAGGAATTTCACTCAGATCGGGATTGGTTCAGATCTCAACTTCACCAGGTAACTGATAGGTAATTATCTTATCTTTCTAATAAAACCAAGACCACTTCATTTCGACGGGCGTACCTCAAAATACGACGTTTCGGAGGCTTGATTATCGGCAGCAGGCGCTTGACTTCAATCGTCAGTGTTTTTGCTTTTGGAGCATTTGTAATTTTGTTTTTATTCACACTTGTCTTCTCTTTCTTCTATTACAATTGGTGAAGCTTTTATGTTCTTCTATTACCGTACTTGATGCTTCAGGACTTTATAGAAAATGGTATCTTATTTTCTGGTCAAGCTTGGACTTTGAATATCTTAATACTTCATTCGAAATTACTTCTCCAGCCATCACAATGTTCTGTATTCTAATTAGACGCTTGATTATCTTCACCGGAGGATTCTTAAATGAGCTAAGGCGCTTGCTTATCCACAGGGCACATTCACAAGGAAGTTTAACTCGTTTCATTCTGACCAGTGAGTGTATTATGCTTCTTAGACCCACTTAAAGGCCTAATTAGGATTCGATGTCTTCATGAAACATGGAGATACGGATATTAGCTTTAATGAGACACTAGTTTCATCCAATTTGGACACCTACAGCTCAATATATGATCATCAGACGCTACAACGGTATAACTGTCAGGAAAAACATCACGTCCCAACTTACGGATTCAATTTGACAAAGATAGAGATCGATTTCGCTCTTGACCTCTTCACGAGAGTTGCGGATATTTCTCTAAGCCTTCCAACGATATCAAAGATCGATGCTTTTGAACACCTAAAGCTCCAGAAATTATCAGCAGACGCTTGCATGTTCTGATTGTCACGAACAGTACCACATCTCAAGCTTGAAGAAGGAATTTCACTCAGATCGAGGTTGGTTCAGATCTCGACTTCACCAGGAAACATGTAGGTATTTATCTTATCTTTCTAATAAAACAAAGACCACTTCATTTCGACGAGCGTACCTCAAAATACGACGTTTCGGAGGCTTGATTATCGTCAGCAGGCGCTTGACTTCAATCTTCAGTGTTTTTGCTTTTGGAGCATTTGTAATTTTGTTTTTATTCACACTTGTCTTCTTTTTCTTCTATTACAATTGGTGAAGCTTTTATGTTCTTCTGTTACCATACTTGATGCTTCAGGACTTTATAGAAAATGCTACCTTATTTTCTGGTCAAGCTTGGACTTTGAATATCTTAATACTTCATTCGAAATTACTTCTCCAACCTTCATAATGTTTTCTATTCTGAATAGACGCTTGATTAGCTTCACTGGACGCCTCTTAAATTATCTAAGGTGCATGGTTATCCGCTGGGCACATTCACAAGGCTGTTTAACTCGTCACATTCTGACCAGTGAGCGTATTATGCTTCTTAGACCCTCTTAAAGGCCGAATTAGGATTCGACGTCTTCATGAAATGTGGAGATACAGATATTAGCTTTAATGAGACACTGGTTTCATCCAATTCGGACACCTACAGCTCAATATATGGTCATCAGATGCTATAAAGATGTGACTATCGGGAACAACATCACGTCACCAATTTACGATTGCATTTTGACAAAGATAGAGATCGATTTCGCTCTTGACCTCTTCATGAGAGTTGCAGATATTTCTCTAAGCCTTCCAACGATACCAAGATCGATGCTTTTGGACACGTAAAGCACCAGAAATTGTCACAGACGCTTGCATGTTCTGATTGTCACAAACAGTACCACATCTCAAGCTTCAAGAAGGAATTTCACTCAGATCGGGATTGGTTCAGATCTCGACTTCACCAGGTAACCTATAGGTAATTATCTTATCTTTCTAATAAAACCAAGACCACTTCATTTGGACGAGCGTACCTCAAAATACGACGTTTCGGAGGATTGATTATCGGCAGCAGGCGCTTGACTTCAATCGTCAGTGTTTTTGCTTTTGGAGCATTTGTAATTTTGTTTTTATTCACACTTGTCTTCTGTTTCTTCTATTACAATTGGTGAAGCTTTTATGTTCTTCTATTACCGTACTTGATGCTTCAGGACTTTATAGAAAATGGTACCTTATTTTCTGGTCAAGCTTGGACTTTGAATATCTTAATACTTCATTCGAAATTACTTCTCCAGCCATCACAATGTTCTGTATTCTAATTAGACGCTTGATTATCTTCACCGGAGGATTCTTAAATGAGCTAAGGCGCTTGCTTATCCACTGGGCACATTCACAAGGCAGTTTAACTCGTCACGAACAGTACCACATCTCAAGCTTGAAGAAGGAATTTCACTTAGATCGGGATTGGTTCAGATCTCGACTTCTCCAGGAAACATGTAGGTATTTATCTTATCATTCTAATAAAACCAAGATCACTTCATTTCGACGAGCATACCGCAAAATACTTTTCGGAGGCTGGTTTATCGGCAGCATGCACTTGACTTCAATCTTCAGTGTTTTTGCTTTTGCAGCATTTGTGCATTTGTTTTTATTCACGCTTGTCTTCTCTTTCTTCTATTACTATAGTTGAAGCTTTTGTGTTCTTATATTACAGTGCTTGATGCTTCAGCACTTTATAGAAAATGGTACCTCATTTTCTGGTCAAGCTTGGACTTTGAATATCTTAATACTTCATTCAAAATTACTTCTCCAGCATTCGTAAAGTTTGTATTCTGAATAGACACTTGATTAGCTTCACCGGACGCTTCTTAAATTAGCTGAGGCGCTTGGTTATCCACTGGGTAAATTCACAAGGCTGTTTAACTCGTAGCATTTTTAGCAGTTAGCGTATTATGCTTATTTGACCCTCTGAATGCACTAATTAGGATTCGATGTCTTCATGAAACGTGTAGATATGGATATTAGCTTTAATGAGACGCTGGTTTAATCCAATTCGGACACCTACAACTCAATATGGTCATCAGATGCTATAAAGATGTGACTATCAGGAACAACATCACGTCACCAATTTACAAATGCAATTTGACAAAGATAGAGATTGATTTCGCTCTTGACCGCTTCACGAGAGTTGCGGATATTTCTCTAAGCCTTCCAACGAAATCAAGATCGATGCGTTTGAACACCTAAAGCTCCAGAAATTATCTGTAGATGCTTGCATGTTCTGATTGTCACGAACAGTACCACATCTCAAGCTTGAAGAAGGAATTTCACTAATATTGGTTCAGATCTCGACTTCACCAGGAAACATGTAGGTATTTATCTTATCTTTCTAATAAAACAAGGACCACTTCATTTCGACATGCGTACATCAAAATACGACGTTTCGGAGGCTTGATTATCGGCAGCAGGCGCTTGACTTCAATCTTCAGTGTTTTTGCTTTTGCAGCATTTGTACTTTTGTTTTTATTCTCACTTGTCTTCTCTTTCTTCTATTACAATTGCTGAAGCTTGTGTGTTCTTCTATTACCGTACTTGATGCTTCAGGACTTTATAGAAAATGGTACCTTATTTTCTGGTCAAGCTTGGACTTTGAATATCTTAATACTTCATTCGAAATTACTACTCCAGCCATCATAATGTTCTGTATTTATGTGGACGCTTGATTATCTTCACCAGAGGATTCTTAAATTAGCTAAGGCACTTGGTTATCCACTGGGCACATTCACAAGGGTTTGACTCGTTACATTCGGACCAGTGAGCGTATTATGTTGCTTAGACCCTCTTAAAGGCCGAATTAGGATTCGATGTCTTCATGAAACGTGTAGATACGAATATTAGCTTTAATGAGACACTCGTTTCATCCAATTCGGACACCTACAGCTCAATAAATGATCATCAGACGCTACATAGGTATGACTGTCAGGAACAACATCACGTCACCAACTTACGGATGCAATTTGACAAAGATAGAGATCGATTTCGCTCTTGACCTCTTCATATGAGTTGCGAATATTTTTCTAAGCCTTCCAACGATATCAAGATCGATACTTTTGAACACCTAAAGCTGTAGAAATTGTCAACAAACGCTTGCATGTTCTGATTGTCATGAACAGTATCGCATCTCAAGCTTGAAGAAGGAATTTCACTCAGATCGGGATTGGTTCAAATCTCGACTTCTCCAAGAAACATGTAGGTATTTATCTTCTATTTCTAATAAAACAAAGACCACTTCATTTCGACGAGCGTACCTCAAAATACGACGTTTCGGAGGCTTGATTATCGGTAGCAGGCACTTGACTTCAATCTTCAGTGTTTTTGATTTTGCAGCATTTGTACTTTTGTTTTTATTCACACTTGTCTTCTTTTTCTTCTATTACAATTGCTGAAGCTTTTGCGTTATTCTATTACCCTACTTGATGCTTGAGGACTCTATAGAAAATGGTACCTTATTTTCTGGTCAAGCTTGGACTTTGAATATCTTAATACTTCAATCGAAATTGCTTCTCCAGCCATCATAATGTTCTGTATTCTAAGTAGACGCTTGATTATCTTCACCGGAGGATTCTTAAATGAGCTAAGGCGCTTGGTTATCCATTGGGCACATTCACAAGGCTGTTTAACTCGTCACATTCTGACTAGTGAGCGTATTATGCTTCTTAGACCCTCTTAAAGGCCGAATTAGGATTCGACGTCTTCATGAAATGTGGAGATACATATATTAGCTTTAATGAGACACTAGTTTCATCTAATTCGGACACCTACAGCTCAATATATGATCATCAGACGCAACAAAGGTATGACTATCAGGAAAAACATCACGTCACCAACTTACGGATGTAATTTGACAAAGATAGAGATCGATTTCGCTCTTGACCTCTTCACGAGAGTTGCGGATATTTCTCTAAGCCTTCCAACGATATCAAGATCGATGCTTCTGAACACCTAAAGCTCCAGAAATTATCAGCAGACGCTTGCATGTTCTGATTGTCACGAACAGTACCAAATCTCAACCTTGATGAAGGAATTTCACTCAGATCGGGATTGGTTCAGATCTCGACTTCACCAGGAAACAAGTACGTATTTATCTTATCTTTCTAATAAAACAAGGACCACTTCATTTCGACGAGCGTACATCAAAATACGACGTTTCGGAGGCTTGATTATCGGCAGCAGGCGCTTGACTTCAATCTTCAGTGTTTTTGCTTTTGCAGCATTTGTACTTTTGTTTTTATTCTCACTTGTCTTCTCTTTCTTCTATTATAATTGCTGAAGCTTTTGTGTTCTTCTATTACCGTACTTGATCCTTCAGGACTTTATAGAAAATGGTACCTTATTTTCTGGTCAAGCTTGGACTTTGAATATCTTAATACTTCAATCGAAATTACTTCTCCAGCCATCATAATGTTCTGTATTCTAAGTAGACGCTTGATTATCTTCACCAGTGGATTCTTAAATGAGCTAAGGCGCTTGGTTATCCACTGGGCACATTCACAAGGCTGTTTAACTCGTCACATTCTGACCAGTGAGCGTATTATGCTTCTTAGACCCTCTTAAAGGCCGAATTAGGATTCGACGCCTTCATGAAATGTGGAGATACAGATATTAGCTTTAATGAGACACTGGTTTCATCCAATTCGGACACCTACAGCTCAATATATGATCATCAGACGCAACAAAGGTATGACTGTCAGGAAAAAATCACGTCACCAACTTACGGATGCAATTTGACAAAGATAGAGATCGATTTCGCTCTTGACCTCTTCACGAGAGTTGCGAATATTTTTCTAAGCCTTCCAAGATCACTTCATTTCGACAAGCGTACCTCAAAATACGACGATTCGGAGGCTTGATTATCGGCAGCAGGCGCTTGACTTCAATCTTCAGTGTTTTTGCTTTTGCAGCTTCTGTATTTTTCTTTTTATTCACGCTTGTCTTCTCTTTCTTCTATTACAATCGCTGAAGCTTTTATGTTCTTCTATTACAATACTTGATGCTTCAGGACTTCATTGAAAATGATACATTATTTTCTGGTCAAGCTTGGACTTTGAATATCTTAATAATTGATTCAAAATTACTTCTCCAACCTTCATAATGTTTTGTATTCTGAATAGACGCTTGATTATCTTCACCAGAGGATTCTTAATTTAGCTAAGGCGCTTGGTTATCCACTGGGCACATTCACAAGGGTTTGACTCGTTACATTCTGACCAGTGAGCGTATTATGTTGCTTAGACCCTCTTAAAGGCCGAATTAGGATTCGATGTCTTCATGAAACGTGTAGATACGGATATTAGCTTTAATGAGACACTCGTTTCATCCAATTCGGACACCTACAGCTCAATAAAGGATCATCAGACGCTACAAAGGTATGACTGTCAGGAACAACATCACGTCACCAACTTACGGATGCAATTTGACAAAGATAGAGATCCATTTCGCTCTTGACCTCTTCACGAGAGTTGCAGATATTACTCTAAGCCTTCCAACGATATCAAGATCGATGCTTCTGAACACCTAAAGCTCCAGAAATTATCAGCAGACGCTTGCATGTTCTGATTGTCACGAACAGTACCAAATCTCAACCTTGATGAAGGAATTTCACTCAGATCGGGATTGGTTCAGATCTCGACTTCACCAGGAAACATGTACGTATTTATCTTATCTTTCAAATAAAACAAGGACCACTTCATTTCGACGAGCGTACATCAAAATACGACGTTTCGGAGGCTTGATTATCAGCAGCAGGCGCTTGACTTCAATCTTCAGTGTTTTTGCTTTTGCAGCATTTGTACTTTTGTTTTTATTCTCACTTGTCTTCTCTTTCTTCTATTACAATTGCTGAAGCTTTTGTGTTTTTCTATTACCGTACTTGATGCTTCAGGACTTTATAGAAAATGGTACCTTATTTTCTGGTCAAGCTTGGACTTTGAATATCTTAATACTTCATTCGAAATTACTACTCCAGCCATCATAATGTTTTGTATTCTATGTGGACGCTTGATTATCTTCACCAGAGGATTCTTAATTTAGCTAAGGCGCTTGGTTATCCACTGGGCACATTCACAAGGGTTTGACTCGTTACATTCTGACCTGTGAGCGTATTATGTTGCTTAGACCCTCTTAAAAGCCGAATTAGGATTCGATGTCTTCATGAAACGTGTAGATACGGATATTAGCTTTAATGAGACACTCGTTTCATCCAATTCGGACACCTACAGCTCAATAAATGATCATCAGACGCTACAAAGGTATGACTGTCAGGAACAACATCACGTCACCAACTTACGGATGCAATTTGACAAAAATAGAGATCGATTGCGCTCTTGACCTCTTCATATGAGTTGCGAATATTTTTATAAGCCTTCCAACGATATCAAGATCGACACTTCGAACACCTAAAGCTGCAGAAATTGTCAGCAGACGCTTGCATGTTCTGATTGTCATGAACAGTATCGCATCTCAAGCTTGAAGAGGGAATTTCACTCAGATCGGGATTGGTTCAAATCTCGACTTCTCCAGGAAACATGTAGGTATTTATCTTATATTTCTAATAAAACAAAGACCACTTCATTTCGACGAGCGTACCTCAAAATACGACGTTTCGTAGGCTTGATTATCGGTAGCAGGCGCTTGACTTCAATCTTCAATGTTTTTGCTTTTGCAGCATTCGTACTTTTGTTTTTATTCACACTTGTCTTCTCTTTCTTCTATTACAATTGCTGAAGCTTTTGTGTTCATCTATTACCGCATTTGATGCTTCAGGGCTTTATAGAAAATGGTACCTTATTTTCTGGTCAAACTTGGACTTTGAATATCTTAATTCTTCATTCGAAATTACTACTCCAGCCATCATAATGTTCTGTATTCTATGTGGATGCTTGATTATCTTCACCAGAGGATTCTTAAATTAGCTAAGGCGCTTGGTTATCCACTGGGCACATTCACAAGGGTTTGACTCGTTACATTCTGACCAGTGAGTGTATTATGTTGGTTAGACCCTCTTAAAGGCCGAATTAGGAATCGATGTCTTCATGAAACGTGTAGATACGAATATTAGCTTTAATGAGACACTCGTTTCATCCAATTCGGACACCTACAGCTCAATATATGATCATCAGACGCAACAAAGGTATGACTGTCAGGAAAAACATCACGTCACCAACTTACGGATGTAATTTGACAAAGATAGAGATCGATTTCGCTCTTGACCTCTTCACGAGAGTTGCGGATATTTCTCTAAGCCTTCCAACGATATCAAGATCGATGCTTTTGAACACCTAAAGCTCCAGAAATTATCAGCAGACGCTTGCATGTTCTGATTGTCACGAACAGTACCAAATCTCAACCTTGATGAAGGAATTTCACTCAGATCGGGATTGGTTCAGATCTCGACTTCACCAGGAAACAAGTACGTATTTATCTTATCTTTCTAATAAAACAAGGACCACTTCATTTAGACGAGCGTACATCAAAATACGACGTTTCGGAGGCTTGATTATCTGCAGCAGGCGCTTGACTTCAATCTTCAGTGTTTTTGCTTTTGCAGCATTTGTACTTTTGTTTTTATTCTCACTTGTCTTCTCTTTCTTCTATTACAATTGCTGAAGCTTTTTTGTTCTTCTATTACCGTACTTGATGCTTCAGGACTTTATAGAAAATGGTACCTTATTTTCTGGTCAAGCTTGGACTTTGAATATCTTAATACTTCAATCGAAATTACTTCTCCAGCCATCATAATGTTATGTATTCTAAGTAGACGCTTGATTATCTTCACCAGCGGATTCTTAAATGAGCTAAGGCGCTTGGTTATCCACCGGGCACATTCACAAGGCTGTTTAACTCGTCACATTCTGACCAGTGAGCGTATTATGCTTCTTAGACCCTCTTAAAGGCCGAATTAGGATTCGACGTCTTCATGAAATGTGGAGATACAGATATTAACTTTAATGAGACACTGGTTTCATCCAATTCGGACACCTACAACTCAATATATGATCATCAGACGCAACAAAGGTATGACTGTCAGGAAAAACATCACGTCACCAACTTACGGATGCAATTTGACAAAGATAGAGATCGATTTCGCTCTTGACCTCTTCGCGAGAGTTGCGAATATTTTTCTAAGCCTTCCAAGATCACTTCATTTCGACAAGCGTACCTCAAAATACGACGATTTGGAGGCTTGATTATCGGCAGCAGGCGCTTGACTTCAATCTTCAGTGTTTTTGCTTTTGCAGCTTCTGTATTTTTCTTTTTATTCACGCTTGTCTTCTCTTTCTTCTATTACAATCGCTGAAGCTTTTAGGTTCTTCTATTACAGTACTTGATGCTTCAGGACTTCATTGAAAATGATACCTTATTTTCTGGTCAAGCTTGGACTTTGAATATCTTAATAATTGATTCAAAATTACTTCTCCAACCTTCATAATGTTTTGTATTCTGAATAGACGCTTGATTATCTTCACCAGAGGATTCTTAATTTAGCTAAGGCGCTTGGTTATCCACTGGGCACATTCACAAGGGTTTGACTCGTTACATTCTGACCAGTGAGCGTATTATGTTGCTTAGACCCTCTTAAAGGCCGAATTAGGATTCGATGTCTTCATGAAACGTGTAGATACGGATATTAGCTTTAATGAGACACTCGTTTCATCCAATTCGGACACCTACAGCTCAATAAATGATCATCAGACGCTACAAAGGTATGACTGTCAGGAACAACATCACGTCACCAACTTACGGATGCAATTTGACAAAGATAGAGATCGATTTCGCTCTTGACCTATTCATATGAGTTGCGAATATTTTTATAAGACTTCCAACGATATCAAGATCGACACTTTTGAACACCTAAAGCTGCAGAAATTGTCAGCAGACGCTTGCATGTTCTGATTGTCATGAACAGTATCGCATCTCAAGCTTGAAGAGGGAATTTCACTCAGATCGGGATTGGATCAAATCTCGACTTCTCCAAGAAACATGTAGGTATTTATCTTATATTTCTAATAAAACAAAGACCACTTCATTTCGACGAGCGTACCTCAAAATACGACATTTCGTAGGCTTGATTATCGGTAGCAGGCGCTTGACTTCAATCTTCAATGTTTTTGCTTTTACAGCATTCGTACTTTTGTTTTTATTCACACTTGTCTTCTCTTTCTTCTATTACAATTGCTGAAGCTTTTGTGTTCATCTATTACCGCACTTGATGCTTCAGGACTTTATAGAAAATGGTACCTTATTTTCTGGTCAAACTTGGACTTTGAATATCTTAATACTTCATTCGAAATTACTACTCCAGCCATCATAATGTTCTGTATTCTATGTGGACGCTTGATTATCTTCACCAGAGGATTCTTAAATTAGCTAAGGCGCTTGGTTATCCACTGGGCACATTCACAAGGGTTTAACTCGTTACATTCTGACCAGTGAGCGTATTATGTTGGTTAGACCCTCTTAAAGGCCGAATTAGGATTCGATGTCTTCATGAAACGTGTAGATACGAATATTAGCTTTAATGAGACACTCGTTTCATCCAATTCGGACACCTACAGCTCAATATATGATCATCAGACGCAACAAAGGTATAACTGTCAGGAAAAACATCACGTCACCAACTTACGGATGTAATTTGACAAAGATAGATATCGATTTCGCTCTTGACCTCTTCACGAGAGTTGCGGATATTTCTCTAAGCCTTCCAACGATATCAAGATCGATGCTTTTGAACACCTAAAGCTCCAGAAATTATCAGCAGACGCTTGCATGTTCTGATTGTCACGAACAGTACCAAATCTCAACCTTGAAGAAGGAATTTCACTCAGATCGGGATTGGTTCAGATCTCGACTTCACCAGGAAACATGTAGGTATTTATCTTATCTTTCTAATAAAACAAGGACCACTATATTTCGACAAGCGTACATCAAAATACAACATTTCGGAGGCTTGATTATCGGTAGCAGGAGCTTGACTTCAATCTTCAGTGTTTTTTGCTTTTGCAGCATTTGTACTTTTGTTTTTATTCTCACTTGTCTTCTCTTTCTTCTATTACAATTGCTGAAGCTTTTTTGTTCTTCTATTACCGTACTTGATGCTTCAGGACTTTATAGAAAATGGTACCTTATTTTCTGGTCAAGCTTGGACTTTGAATATCTTAATACTTCAATCGAAATTACTTCTCCAGCCATCATAATGTTCTGTATTCTAAGTAGACGCTTGATTATCTTTACCAGCGGATTCTTAAATGAGCTAAGGCGCTTGGTTATCCACTGGGCACATTCACAAGGCTGTTTAACTCGTCACATTCTGACCAGTGAGCGTATTATGCTTCTTAGACCCTCTTAAAGGCCGAATTAGGATTCGACGTCTTCATGAAATGTGGAGATACAGATATTAACTTTAATGAGACACTGGTTTCATCCAATTCGGACACCTACAACTCAATATATGATCATCAGACGCAACAAAGGTATGACTTTCAGGAAAAACATCACGTCACCAACTTACGGATGCAATTTGACAAAGATAGAGATCGATTTCGCTCTTGACCTCTTCACGAGAGTTGCGAATATTTTTCTAATCCTTCCAAGATCACTTCATTTCGACAAGCGTACCTCAAAAAACGACGATTTGGAGGCTTGATTATCGGCAGCAGGCGCTTGACTTCAATCTTCAGTGTTTTTGCTTTTGCAGCTTCTGTATTTTTCTTTTTATTCACGCTTGTCTTCTCTTTCTTCTATTACAATCGCTGAAGCTTTTAGGTTCTTCTATTACAGTACTTGATGCTTCAGGACTTCATTGAAAATGATACCTTATTTTCTGGTCAAGCTCGGACTTTGAATATCTTAATAATTGATTCAAAATTACTTCTCCAACCTTCATAATGTTTTGTATTCTGAATAGACGCTTGATTATCTTCACCAGAGGATTCTTAATTTAGCTAAGGCGCTTGGTTATCCACTGGGCACATTCACAAGGGTTTGACTCGTTACATTCTGACCAGTGAGCGTATTATGTTGCTTAGACCCTCTTAAAGGCCGAATTAGGATTCGATGTCTTCATGAAACGTGTAGATACGGATATTAGCTTTAATGAGACACTCGTTTCATCCAATTCGGACACCTACAGCTCAATAAATGATCATCAGACGCTACAAAGGTATGACTGTCAGGAACAACATCACGTCACCAACTTACGGATGCAATTTGACAAAGATAGAGATCGATTTCGCTCTTGACCTATTCATATGAGTTGCGAATATTTTTATAAGCCTTCCAACGATATCAAGATCGACACTTTTGAACACCTAAAGCTGCAGAAATTGTCAGCAGACGCTTGCATGTTCTGATTGTCATGAACAGTATCGCATCTCAAGCTTGAAGAGGGAATTTCACTCAGATCGGGATTGGTTCAAATCTCGACTTCTCCAAGAAACATGTAGGTATTTATCTTATATTTCTAATAAAACAAAGACCACTTCATTTCGACGAGCGTACCTCAAAATACGACGTTTCGTAGGCTTGATTATCGGTAGCAGGCGCTTGACTTCAATCTTCAATGTTTTTGCTTTTGCAGCATTCGTACTTTTGTTTTTATTCACACTTGTCTTCTCTTTCTTCTATTACAATTGCTGAAGCTTTTGTGTTCATCTATTACCGCACTTGATGCTTCAGGACTTTATAGAAAATGGTACCTTATTTTCTGGTCAAACTTGGACTTTGAATATCTTAATACTTCATTCGAAATTACTACTCCAGCCATCATAATGTTCTGTATTCTATGTGGACGCTTGATTATCTTAACCAGAGGATTCTTAAATTAGCTAAGGCGCTTGGTTATCCACTGGGCACATTCACAAGGGTTTAACTCGTTACATTCTGACCAGTGAGCGTATTATGTTGGTTAGACCCTCTTAAAGGCCGAATTAGGATTCGATGTCTTCATGAAACATGTAGATACGAATATTATCTTTAATGAGACACTCGTTTTATCCAATTTGGACACCTACAGCTCAATATATGATCATCAGACGCAACAAAGGTATAACTGTCAGGAAAAACATCACGTCACCAACTTACGGATGTAATTTGACAAAGATAGATATCGATTTCGCTCTTGCCCTCTTCAAGAGAGTTGCGGATATTTCTCTAAGACTTCCAACGATATCAAGATCGATGCATTTGAACACCTAAAGCTCCAGAAATTATCAGCAGACGCTTGCATGTTCTGATTGTCACGAACAGTACCAAATCTCAACCTTGAAGAAGGAATTTCACTCAGATCGGGATTGGTTCGATCTCGACTTCACCAGGAAACATGTAGGTATTTATCTTATCTTTCTAATAAAACAAGGACCACTATATTTCGACAAGCGTACATCAAAATACAACGTTTCGGAGGCTTGATTATCGGTAGCAGGTGCTTGACTTCAATCTTCAGTGTTTTTGCTTTTGCAGCATTTGTACTTTTGTTTTTATTCTCACTTGTCTTCTCTTTCTTCTATTACAATTGCTGAAGCTTTTGTGTTCTTCTATTACCGTACTTGATGCTTCAGGACTTTATAGAAAATGGTACCTTATTCTCTGGTCAAGCTTGGACTTTGAATATCTTAATACTTCATTCGAAATTACTTCTCCAGCCATCATAATGTTCTGTATTCTAAGTAGACGCTTGATTATCTTCACCAGCGGATTCTTAAATTAGCTAAGGCACTTGGTTATCCACTGGGCACATTCACAAGGCTGTTTAACTCGTCACATTCTGACCAGTGAGCGTATTATGCTTCTTAGACCCTGTTAAAGGCCGAATTAGGATTCCACGTCTTCATGAAATGTGGAGATACATATATTAGCTTTAATGAGACACTGGTTTCATCCAATTCGGACACCTACAGCTCAATATATGATCATCAGACGCAACAAAGGTATGACTGTCAGGAACAACATCACGTCACCAACTTACGGATGCAATTTGACAAAGATAGAGATCGATTTCGCTCTGGACCTCTTCACGAGAGTTGCGGATATTTCTCTAAGCCTTCCAACGATATCAAGATCGATGCTTTTGAACACCTAAAGCTCTAGAAATTATCAGCAGACGCTTGCATGTTCTGATTGTCACGAACAGTACCGCATCTCAAGCATGAAGATGGAATTTCACTTAGATCGGGATTGGTTCAGATGTCGACTTCACCCGGAAACATGTAGGTATTTATCTTATCTTTCTAATAAAACAAAGACCACTTCATTTCGACAAGCGTACCTCAAAATACGACGATTCGGAGGCTTGATTATCGGCAGCAGGCGCTTGACTTCAATCTTCAGTGTTTTTGCTTTTGCAGCTTCTGTATTTTTCTTTTTATTCACGCTTGTCTTCTCTTTCTTCTATTACAATCGCTGGCTTTTAGGTTCTTCTATTACAGTACTTGATGCTTCAGGACTTTATAGAAAATGATACCTTATTTTCTGGTCAAGCTTGGACTTTGAATATCTTAATAATTGATTCAAAATTACTTCTCCAACCTTCATAATGTTTTGTATTCTGAATAGACGCTTGATTAGCTTCACTGGACGCCTCTTAAATTAGCTAAGGTGCATGGTTATCCGCTGGGCACATTCACATGGCTGTCAAACTAGTAGCATTCTGACCAGTTAGCGTATTATGCTTCTTTGATCCTCTTAATGGCCGAATTAGGATTCAATGTCTTAATAAAATTACACCGGCTTCATCCAATTCGGACATTTGTAGCTCAATATATGGCCACCAGACGCTACAAAGATATGACTGTCCGGAACAACATCAGGTCACCAACTTACGGATGCAATTTGACAAAGATAGAGATCGATTTCGCTCTTGACCTCTTCACGGGAGTTGCGGATATTTCTCAAAGCCTTCCAACGATACCAAGATCGATGCTTTTGAACACCTAAAGCTCCAGAAATTATCTGCAGACGCTTGCATGTTCTGATTGTCACGAACAGTACCACATCTCAAGCTTGAAGAAGGAATTTCGCTCAGATCGGGATTGGTTCAGATCTCGACTTCACCCGGAAACATGTAGGTATTTATCTTCTCTTTCTAATAAAACAAAGACCACTTCATTTCGACGAGCGTACCTCAAAATACGACGTTTCGGAGGCTTGATTATCGGTAGCAGGCGCTTGACTTCAATCTTCAGTGTTTTTGCTTTTGCAGCATTTGTACTTTTGTTTTTATTCACACTTGTCTTCTCTTTCTTCTATTACAATTGCTGAAGCTTTTGTGTTCTTCTATTACCGTACTTGATGCTTCAGGACTTTATAGAAAATGGTACCTTATTTTCTGGTCAAGCTTGGACTTTGAATATCTTAATACTTCAATCGAAATTACTTCTCCAGCCATCATAATGTTCTGTATTCTAAGTAGACGCTTGATTATCTTCACCGGAGGATTCTTAAATGAGCTAAGGCGCTTGGTTATCCACTGGGCACATTCACAAGGCTATTTAACTCGTCACATTCTGACCACTGAGCGTATTATGCTTCTTAGACCCTCTTAAAGGCCGAATTAGGATTCGACGTCTTCATGGAATGTGGAGATACAGATATTAGCTTTAATGAGACACTGGTTTCATCCAATTTGGACACCTACAGCTCAATATATGATCATCAGACGCAACAAAGTTATGACTGTCAGGAAAAACATCACATCACCAACTTACGGATGCAATTTGACAAAGATAGAGATCGATTTCGCTCTAGACCTCTTCACGAGAGTTGCGGATATTTCTCTAAGCCTTCCAACGATATCAAGATCGATGCTTTTGAACACCTAAAGCTCTAGAAATTATCAGCAGACGCTTGCATGTTCTGATTGTCACGAACAGTACCGCATCTCAAGCATGAAGATGGAATTTCACTCAGATCGGGATTGGTTCAGATGTCGACTTCACCCGGAAACATGTAGGTATTTATCTTATCTTTCTAATAAAACAAAGACCACTTCATTTCGACAAGCGTACCTCAAAATACGACGATTCGGAGGCTTGATTATCGGCAGCAGGAGCTTGACTTCAATCTTCAGTGTTTTTGCTTTTGCAGCTTCTGTATTTTTCTTTTTATTCACGCTTGTCTTCTCTTTCTTCTATTACAATCGCTGAAGCTTTTAGGTTCTTCTATTACAGTACTTGATGCTTCAGGACTTTATAGAAAATGATACCTTATTTTCTGGTCAAGCTTGGACTTTGAATATCTTAATAATTGATTCAAAATTACTTCTCCAACCTTCATAATGTTTTGTATTCTGTATAGACGCTTGATTAGCTTCACTGGACGCCTCTTAAATTAGCTAAGGTGCATGGTTATCCGCTGGGCACATTCACATGGCTATCAAACTAGTAGCATTCTGACCAGTTAGCGTATTATGCTTCTTTGATCCTCTTAATGGCCGAATTAGGATTCAATGTCTTAATAAAATTACACCGGCTTCATCCAATTCGGACATTTGTAGCTCAATATATGGCCACCAGACGCTACAAAGATATGACTGTCAGGAACAACATCAGGTCACCAACTTACGGATGCAATTTGACAAAGATAGAGATCGATTTCGCTCTTGACCTCTTCACGGGAGTTGCGGATATTTCTCAAAGCCTTCCAACGATACCAAGATCGATGCTTTTGAACACCTAAAGCTCCAGAAATTATCTGCAGACGCTTGCATGTTCTGATTGTCACGAACAGTACCACATCTCAAGCTTGAAGATGGAATTTCGCTCAGATCGGGATTGGTTCAGATCTCGACTTCACCCGGAAACATGTAGGTATTTATCTTCTCTTTCTAATAAAACAAAGACCACTTCATTTCGACGAGCGTACCTCAAAATACGACGTTTCGGAGGCTTGATTATCGGTAGCAGGCGCTTGACTTCAATCTTCAGTGTTTTTGCTTTTGCAGCATTTGTACTTTTGTTTTTATTCACACTTGTCTTCTCTTTCTTCTATTACAATTGCTGAAGCTTTTGTGTTCTTCTATTACCGTACTTGATGCTTCAGGACTTTATAGAAAATGGTACCTTATTTTCTGGTCAAGCTTGGACTTTGAATATCTTAATACTTCAATCGAAATTACTTCTCCAGCCATCATAATGTTCTGTATTCTAAGTAGACGCTTGATTATCTTCACCGGAGGATTCTTAAATGAGCTAAGGCGCTTGGTTATCCACTGGGCACATTCACAAGGCTGTTTAACTCGTCACATTCTGACCACTGAGCTTATTATGCTTCTTAGACCCTCTTAAAGGCCGAATTAGGATTCGACGTCTTCATGAAATGTGGAGATACAGATATTAGCTTTAATGAGACACTGGTTTCATCCAATTCGGACACCTACAGCTCAATATATGATCATCAGACGCAACAAAGGTATGACTGTCAGGAACAACATCACGTCACCAACTTACGGATGCAATTTGACAAAGATAGAGATCGATTTCGCTCTGGACCTCTTCACGAGAGTTGCGGATATTTCTCTAAGCCTTCCAACGATATCAAGATCGATGCTTTTGAACACCTAAAGCTCTAGAAATTATCAGCAGACGCTTGCATGTTCTGATTGTCACGAACAGTACCGCATCTCAAGCATGAAGATGGAATTTCACTTAGATCGGGATTGGTTCAGATGTCGACTTCACCCGGAAACATGTAGGTATTTATCTTATCTTTCTAATAAAACAAAGACCACTTCATTTCGACAAGCGTACCTCAAAATACGACGATTCGGAGGCTTGATTATCGGCAGCAGGCGCTTGACTTCAATCTTCAGTGTTTTTGCTTTTGCAGCTTCTGTATTTTTCTTTTTATTCACGCTTGTCTTCTCTTTCTTCTATTACAATCGCTGGACCTTTTAGGTTCTTCTATTACAGTACTTGATGCTTCAGGACTTTATAGAAAATGATACCTTATTTTCTGGTCAAGCTTGGACTTTGAATATCTTAATAATTGATTCAAAATTACTTCTCCAACCTTCATAATGTTTTGTATTCTGAATAGACGCTTGATTAGCTTCACTGGACGCCTCTTAAATTAGCTAAGGTGCATGGTTATCCGCTGGGCACATTCACATGGCTGTCAAACTAGTACATTCTGACCAGTTAGCGTATTATGCTTCTTTGATCCTCTTAATGGCCGAATTAGGATTCAATGTCTTAATAAAATTACACCGGCTTCATCCAATTCGGACATTTGTAGCTCAATATATGGCCACCAGACGCTACAAAGATATGACTGTCAGGAACAACATCACGTCACCAACTTACGGATGCAATTTGACAAAGATAGAGATCGATTTCGCTCTTGACCTCTTCACGGGAGTTGCGGATATTTCTCAAAGCCTTCCAACGATACCAAGATCGATGCTTTTGAACACCTAAAGCTCCAGAAATTATCTGCAGACGCTTGCATGTTCTGATTGTCACGAACAGTACCACATCTCAAGCTTGAAGATGGAATTTCGCTCAGATCGGGATTGGTTCAGATCTCGACTTCACCCGGAAACATGTAGGTATTTATCTTCTCTTTCTAATAAAACAAAGACCACTTCATTTCGACGAGCGTACCTCAAAATACGACGTTTCGGAGGCTTGATTATCGGTAGCAGGCGCTTGACTTCAATCTTCAGTGTTTTTGCTTTTGCAGCATTTGTACTTTTGTATTTATTCACACTTGTCTTCTCTTTCTTCTATTACAATTGCTGAAGCTTTTGTGTTCTTCTATTACAGTACTTGATGCTTCAGGACTTTATAGAAAATGGTACCTTATTTTCTGGTCAAGCTTGGACTTTGAATATCTTAATACTTCATTCGAAATTACTTCTCCAACCTTCATAATGTTTTGTATTCTAAGTAGACGCTTGATTATCTTCACCGGAGGATTCTTAAATTAGCTAAGGCGCTTGGTTATCCACTGGGCACATTCACAAGGCTGTTTAACTCGTACATTCTGACCAGTGAGCGTATTATGCTTCTTAGACCCTCTTAAAGGCCGAATTAGGATTCGATGTCTTCATGGAATGTGGAGATACAGATATTAGCTTTAATGAGACACTGGTTTCATCCAATTCGGACACCTACAACTCAATATATGATCATCAGACGCTACAAAGTATGACTGTCAGGAAAAACATCACGTCACCAACTTACGGATGCAATTTGACAAAGATAGAGATCGATTTCGCTCTTGACCTCTTCACGAGAGTTGCGGATATTTCTCTAAGCCTTCCAACGATATCAAGATCGATGCTTTTGAACACCTAAAGCTCCAGAATTTATCAGCAGACGCTTGCATGTTCTGATTGTCACGAACAGTACCAAATCTCAACCTTGAAGAAGGAATTTCACTCAGATCGGGATTGGTTCAGATCTCGACTTCACCAGGAAACATGTAGGTATTTATCTTATCTTTCTAATAAAACAAGGACCACTGTATTTCGACAAGCGTACATCAAAATACAACGTTTCGGAGGCTTGATTATCGGTAGCAGGCGCTTGACTTCAATCTTCAGTGTTTTTGCTTTTGCAGCTTCTGTATTTTTCTTTTTATTCACGCTTGTCTTCTCTTTCTTCTATTACAATCGCTGAAGCTTTTAGGTTCTTCTATTACAGTACTTGATGCTTCAGGACTTTATAGAAAATGATACCTTATTTTCTGGTCAAGCTTGGACTTTGAATATCTTAATAATTGATTCAAAATTACTTCTCCAACCTTCATAATGTTTTGTATTCTGAATAGACGCTTGATTAGCTTCACTGGACGCCTCTTAAATTAGCTAAGGTGCATGGTTATCCGCTGGGCACATTCACATGGCTGTCAAACTAGTAGCATTCTGACCAGTTAGCGTATTATGCTTCTTTGATCCTCTTAATGGCCGAATTAGGATTCAATGTCTTAATAAAATTACACCGGCTTCATCCAATTCGGACATTTGTAGCTCAATATATGGCCACCAGATGCTACAAAGATATGACTGTCAGGAACAACATCAGGTCACCAACTTACGGATGCAATTTGACAAAGATAGAGATCGATTTCGCTCTTGACCTCTTCACGAGAGTTGCGGATATTTCTCTAAGCCTTCCAACGATATCAAGATCGATGCTTTTGAACACCTAAAGCTCTAGAAATTATCAGCAGACGCTTGCATGTTCTGATTGTCACGAACAGTACCGCATCTCAAGCATGAAGATGGAATTTCACTTAGATCGGGATTGGTTCAGATGTCGACTTCACCCGGAAACATGTAGGTATTTATCTTATCTTTCTAATAAAACAAAGACCACTTCATTTCGACAAGCGTACATCAAAATACGACGATTCGGAGGCTTGATTATCGGCAGCAGGCGCTTGACTTCAATCTTCAGTGTTTTTGCTTTTGCAGCATTCGTACTTTTGTTTTTATTCACACTTGTCTTCTCTTTCTTCTATTACAATTGCTGAAGCTTTTGTGTTCATCTATTACCGCACTTGATGCTTCAGGACTTTATAGAAAATGGTACCTTATTTTCTGGTCAAGCTTGGACTTTGAATATCTTAATACTTCATTCGAAATTACTTCTCCAGCCATCATAATGTTCTGTATTCTAAGTAGACGCTTGATTATCTTCACCGGAGGATTCTTAAATGAGCTAAGGCGCTTGGTTATCCACTGGGCACATTCACAAGGCTGTTTAACTCGTCACATTCTGACCAGTGAGCGTATTATGCTTCTTAGACCCTCTTAAAGGCCGAATTAGGATTCGACGTCTTCATGAAATGTGGAGATACAGATATTAGCTTTAATGAGACACTGGTTTCATC